>CM035591.1:67105688-67705418 GCA_020423425.1 Chrysopa pallens | reverse complement strand
AATTGTAAGAAATATGAATTTCAGGTTATAATACAACATTTCTCATTTATTTTGAATGTTCCTATTATAATAATCAAAATCAGATATACGTAAATTTAATGGTTTTTCATCAAAGGATGCAATCAATACGCTTACTTTCTCCGAAAAGTAAAGCGGACCATTTATCAGAATTGTTTTATAGAAAACAATTGTTATGCTTATGAACATCGGAACTAGCAGTTATAAGATGTAAAAGTATTTCAACCATCTTAGTTGAAATAACATAAACTAACCATTTTGAAACCTTCATATTTCGGTAATTATAATCGAAAAAGAAATTTGTTTAACCAGTTTTTATATGAGTTAAAAGAGTAAAACAATATTGATTAAGATTTTCATTAATTAAAAACCAAAATCTATTTGTGAACATTGGCACTCAATGAATACATGGATACTAAATTACATGTTTTTGTACTTTATGAATAAAAAAAACAGTGGAATAATTGAAGAATCAGCTTATAACATATAAGAATATTTACACTATTCAAATAAATTCTAGCAAACAATTACTATGATTTTTTTAATATTAAATTTTCAATAAATAACAACGGTGTTTAACGTATATATATGACAATAATGGAACTTATTCAATAGACTTTCACTTAAATATAAAAAGTATAAATAAATTTTTAATTAAGGAAAGATGTAACGTAAAAAGCGTAATGTTTTCCCTATGTTCTCATAATTAGGTATTTACTAAATTTAAAAAAAAGTATTCGAAATCTTTGATAAAATATGTATTTTTTTTGATAAAAAGTATATTTTATTCTATAGAAATAAGTAGTAAAAAGTGATAAGAATTATTAGAAAATTAATAATTATTTATTAATTATAACTATTACTCATTTATAATGATGAGTAAATAATGATTATTTTTTAATTTAATGATTTTTTAGTGTTGACGCAGAAAAACTGATATTTCAGGGAATGATGGTTCGGTCTCCATTATTGTTTACCGATGCTAAAAGAAATACGTAATCAATTGATGCCAAACTGTACACCGTTTATAGTGATAAAATTTTTTACAAATTACTTTAATAACACCAAGGGCAAATATTCTAAAAGAACCTAAAAATTTACTTAAAATAATTAAAAATATAATTTCTTTTGAACATATGTGTAAAATTAAATAGTATATAAATCAATTAATAAAAAACGAATAGCTTCTATTTTATTTCCTATAATTACATAAATTAATTGGAAATGAATGGTTTTAGGTTGTTCTATTATTTCTATTACTTTATTGTTTTGTATCCTGAATACATTTTTTTTTTTTTTTTTTTTGTAATAATTATGACACCGTGTTTTTTTTATTTATTGTGAAAATTAATTTTAAGTGAATTTTTTCCTACTTGTTTTTATGACCTCTATTATTCACGCAATTTAGCTACTACCTGTTCATGCCAAACTCATATCGTCATCCTTTAAATGATATAGGATACGCATAAGATGTACATAGGGATTCGTATCTACATGTAACAATATCAAGCACTTACGATAAAGGGTGTAGTCATTATGTACCTCCTATACGTACAAATAAAACAAATCATTCATTTTATTCTTTGATATCGAATACTTTGTCGTACTTTGATACACATTATAAAAGCATGTGCTTGAACTACAAAGGGTCAAATAAGCAATTAAATTATTGAATGGAATATTGAATATTGAACCTACGTCGTATTTTTATGAAAATAATCATACATAAATAACGTTTTTCAATTCTTTGATTAGTTGCAAACGCCAGGGAAACGATAGAAAATACCAAATTGATGGTAAATAAAAGTATAAACATGTTACACATAAAAATTATCTATTTAATCAATAGAAGCTCAAAATTTTTGATATACCTAAATCAAAAAACGAATCATAATTTTGATATATTGACTTATTGATTTTAATATTTCTAACGATGGACCAAGTGGGGAAGAATACCATGTAATATTTTTAACATTAGACAAATTTTATATTCATAATTCGATCGCTTGAGACATTTATGCTCTAAAAATGACAAAATCGGTAAATCCAGTCTGTAAATCTTATTTTTTTAATATACGATTAATAATTTGGTTTTGTAATGCTGGCAACTATGAAAAAATTGGATAGTCGTATTACATAGGTTTGTCATGTGGTAAGGATTAAGAATGTTGAAATTTAAAATTATATAAAAGTTTCAATGTCTTCGAAACATCGAGAAAAATCGAAAATTGATCTCCTTTATATTCCTTTTGCTTTTAGTTGTTTTACGGAAATTGGATATTTGACTAGTTCTAATTTTGTTATATTTCACATCAAAATCTGAAACAAGACTCAAAATAACAAAAATTGAAAATTAAATTAAAATTGATTCAAAAACAAAGAAGTCTTAAGCTATCAAAGATTTTATATCCATCTTTTTTTAAATATGACTTTGTACATGTAATTTATATGGAGATACTAGCAAGTGACGTCATAAGCATATATTTCCCTCTTTGTTTAATCAGGAGATTTTGAATGTCGATAACTTGCTTTTCGTAAACATTTTTAATTGAGTCGTTATTGTAACGAGTTGTTTCGACCGGAGTTGTTTCTGATCCGTGTTATTTTCTTTCCGAATTATTTATTTGAGTTAAACTGGCCAATTTATTGTAACTGGATTTATTCAAGACCCAGTTATGATGTACAGGTTCGATTATAATAATTATAATTATTTGAATTAGGTGTATATATGGTTTTTATAAACCGTTCGATATTAATTTACCCAGATATTTTGACGTTTCAGAAATGATTGACATAACCAAATTGACTTGGGTATTTGTTTTTAAATTTAATTGATTAAAAATAGTCTATTGTAAAAGACAGTCTATTTTAAATGATAAAATATACTGGGTGTTTTTAAAAACGGACACCAACGAGTATCTAAAAAAATTTAAACTGATGCTTATATCACATTGTTTTAAATAGTCGATTAACAGTGTTTTCAATACTAAACAAAGATTAGAAGCATTTTTTAAATTATAGCAAATGTTAATGTTTCTTTTAATAAATTAAGTCGAAAGTTATCGTGAAATAAAACTTTTTGTCTTTCTTCAAAAGAAACCAGAATAATAACAAACAAAAAGAACAGATTTTCCTGAGCATTTAATTTTCGGTTGAAATATTTCGCTAACTTTTAGAGCGGAAACTAAGAAAATATAGACATTCTTTGAAAATTAAATTATCAAAATCGCATCCAAACAAGGCATGTTCTAATTCAATACCTTTTTTAGTCTAGTTTTTTAATTCTACATATAAATAGCCAGCTGGATTATACTACCTACTTAGAACCGGAACCGTTTCAAAACCTATATTTTTATTATTGGTCTTACATTAATTTTTGACTTGTTGGAAATAATTCAAGCGGTCCTTTACCTAACTTTATCGTTGTGAAATACATCTAGTTTGATTCAGAAAATTACAAATAATATGATTTATTTAAAAGCTACTAATATGATTATAAATTATTTAATGAATAAATCATTGATTAAAATAAACCAGTAGGTATAGACCAGAGTAGAAACTTTAAAATTGATGAAAAGTGGAAGAAATTTATAGTATGATGAAACCCATTGGAAACGCAAGATGGGTGAGTTTTTAAGGGTAATGCACGGTTTATTTCCATTTCCTGCAAAACTACAAGTCGTATGGAAAACAGTTGAATGGCAAAATTGTAGGTAATAAATAGATCTACAACTTTTGTATTTACACTTTTTTCACATAACCTCAAAATTTTCCGATTGAAAATTAGGGTGCTTTTTCGATATTAATTCAAAATAAGATAAAAAAATAAATATTTTAAATCAAAAAAATTACAGTGTATTTGGAACATAAAAGGTAAGTAAGTTTTCACCAAATTTCGGAGAAAAAAAATAAAAAACCAATTTATTATTTATTTCATTTGTTCACATAAATTTTGAGGTTATGTGAAAAAAGTGTAAATACAAAAGTTGTAGTTCTATTTATTACCTACAACTTTGCCAGTTAACATTTTTCCATAGGAGTTGTAGTTTTGCCGGAAATTCAAATAACCGAATTTTTGCCTTAAACACTCGCCCCCCTCCCCCCACTAGTTTCCAAACTCAGATCGCCCGTAATTTATTTTTCCTTTCATTTTTATCATATTATCTTCCGTTTCCAATTGGTTTCATTCTACTATAATTTTTTTTTGTTTTCAGAAATTATCTACCCTGGTATATAGTAATAATAATAAATAATACAGATTCAAGTATATTTATTTTATTTATTATATGTTTAACAAAAAACCATTGAATGTATCAATGATGCATTCATTCATTGTAAACTGAACTGATCAATATAGTACTACTTACTATTGTCTATATTATATTGGAATATTTGTAATTGATTGTATACAGAAGTATAGGTAATAAAATACGCGTAAAATTCAATTGATTGTAAAATGTCTTCATTTCCTGAAGTGGATACCTAATATATAAATTGAAAATATATACTATACAAATGAAAACAATATACTTAGTATTTGAAGGGGGAAGTAAATGTATGTTATAACAACAATTCAGTACCTTATATATAAAATAGGCTAGATATCACCACCATACGAAATAATTTATAAAACTATATAATTACGATAGTTTACAAAATAAAATAATGAAATGTTTTGATTATTTGTCCACAAAATATGTGGCTAACACGTAAGCCTTCTCTAAAGTCCTTTTAAGGAAGTACGAGCACCAAGGCAACTTTTGATAAAAGGCTTGATTTTTTTTTAATACAAAGTTTAAATATGTCTAAACAAATTCCAAAAATTTGAAGGAGATTGCCCGATCATTTAAATAAATAATTAACTTTAAAGTTGAGCAATTTAACATTGGTCTTATGGGGTAACCTTCAAACATTGATACATTTCTGTATTTTTCTCGTAAAACTGTCAGTGAATATTTTTAAAAAAACTTATGGATGAAAGTAAATATATTAGTGATAAATTTAATTCAAAAACATTTACACTTGCCCGACTAATTAAAGTGTATTAATTAAAAGAAAAATAAATGCCGCCACTAGCCAATGTTAAATGTATCTATATATTGAAAAAAATCATATGGTTACTGCGTTCCCCTTACCGCGCTAGAGTCGATACCTATCCCCACACCGCCTGGCGCTCGTACTTCCTTAATAATCCAATATGATACAGTATTTTGCAGTAAACATTTGTATAAATAATGATAGAAAATATGTTATTAAAAATAATATTGTGGCGAGTTTTTCACGACTTTGTTTCAAAAACAACAAAATATAGGCTAAGAGACCGTAATCATATCAAGTCATTGATAAATACACTTCTAAATATTTAGTTATGATTAGTGTATGATGATTAGATCCCGTAAAATTTTCGATTGGCCCCACATGTCTCAAATTGATAGAATTATTTTATTATTGAAGTATGAAAAAAATTCAATAACAATTATGAAAAATATTTTTTCCACCATGTAATAAAACCAGATGCCCATTGTTCGACAACAGACAATGGAGTTCCCGTTTTGTCACATGCTAGAAAAAAACCGTTTTTACATTTGTTTTTAAATGATTTTCTGATAACAATAACAAAACAGATTTACGTCAATTTCAAGACTACCGTTTATAGAATTTTTGTAAAGTAAAAATTTTTACACTAACGATAATTTCAAATTTTTGTCCAATTTTTATTTATCAATGACTTGTTATGACGAGGGCCACCGGGACCAATATATACATGCATTTCAATTAGTAATTTAGGTACCAATAAATCTCGATTTTTGCCCCAATTTCCTAAATTCAAAAGTTTCTTGTATTTTATAAATAGGTATTTCGACTACAATGTAGTCATCATCATCCAAAAAATTAACGATCCAAAAATTTTTGTCAACAAGCCTACTGTTTTTATGATTAGGAAGAAATTAAACGGATATAATCATTTTAACGGATTTTCACTTTTTGTTCAACTCAAGAAAGGTTTTGGCAATCCAAGAAATACGTCTCCATTGCCTATACTTGTATGTTTGTATTAATAAATTAACAAACAACTGTCAGTTTAAATACAAAAAGGAATATGTAGCAAAAAATAGCTCATCGACACAATTTTTAATAGGTAAAGTACATTCATTATCACGTACGATAACTTAAATAGAGGTATAAATAAAGATAATTTTAAAATTTAAATTATTAACAAGGTTAGAAATCAATATAACGTGAAACTGTAGTATAAAACAGGTCATTGTCTAACTTTGTATATCTCAATTGTATCTTTAGTGTCGACTATGAACTCACAAACATTTTTATCATTGAATACTATATACAAAATAACCCGTAACTATCGCATTCAAAGAACACACTGAAAATTCAAATAAGAGTGTTTTAATTTTATGTGCTTAAAACTTGATGATATTAAGAAACTATATTATATTTTAATGAATATATAGCAAAGAGAATGATCACACTATTTATTTTTTTCTTCTATAAAATAATTAAGTGTGATTGAAAAGAAATTACGTTAAAATATTTTTGAAATGCAAACATCCGATATTCAGACTTTATGGTCTACTAATAATAATAACAATCATATAGTTTCTCATAAAAATATTATAGATGGTCAGTGGTGTAAAAATAAGAGAGACATTATTTTAAACCTTTAATTTTTATGAATGCTAATTTTCGATTTTATTGTTGAAAAAATATGAATTCAAAGGAAAGATATTTGGGAAACGCTAATAGTATAAAAACTTTTTACAAAAATTATGTATTTTTTTTAGAAAAACGTGTTTATTCTGTTTCATTCTTATCCTGCGTTTCTGGTTAAAAAGACAAGGGTGGTTAAAAAAGAGACATCGTGTTTTCACCTTCATAATTAAACTATTTTATGCTTTGGTAACTAAAAAAGGTTAAATTAAAAGACTTCATTCAAGGATCTATTTAATTAAAATTTTCAAAAAACAACGAATTATTTCTATAAAACAAAACATCATATCTCGAAAGATGGCTGAAAAATAATAATAACTTAGGAACTTATTTTAAAAATCATTTGTAATAAATTTAGTGTACTATTATCAAAATTAATAGCGAACACTATTTTCCGAAAAATTCAGGCAGTAGCTTTATAAAAATGTGTAGGATTTAGACCAAAGATAAAATATCTGCCTAGAAAGAGCGAGTCCCAATTTAGACATCACTGTAATTTTTTGAAGAGTTCACTCCGTTTATTATTCCTGGGATAAAATTTGTTTTCGACCAAGTTTAGAAATGTTTTTATTATGTTTCTACTTAGCTTAGACTTATCTATTCGAAAATTTTTGGAAGCACTTCTCAAAGATTAACTGCCCTTCTTAATTAAAATAAGCGATTATTAGAGGCCCTCTTCAGTTTAATGTTTCTTTTTTGGTATGTAACCTCTAGTTATCTTCACTCTCTTTGGTATGTAACCTCGCAAATTTGCTCCAGTGCTGTTTCACATTTACCGCAGCAGTTGTCTTAAATATATCCCATACAATAAGATGATACTCTTCAGCAGTTTAAACTATACTTGTTAAATGTGCTTAAAGAGTCCGGCACATGTGATCTAAAACGCGACTACTTTCGACTGTATTCGATTGCTTAATACAAAATTATAACAAAAGTTATCCGATCAATTTTAAAAGATTGCATTACGTAAAATTCGATAAATTGTAATGACATAAATTATTAAATTGAAATATCAAATATTAGTATTCGAATAAATAAATACACCTAGCTTAAAGAGTATTAACATCAATTAGTCATTTAGAACCCCTCAACGGTAAAATAAATGACATGAATGTCTCATTTTTACATAAAATTTATTGTGTCTCATTTTTACACCACTTGATTCAAAAGTTTGATTCAAATGTTTGTTTGCCTTCAACATTGGATCAAATGACCATGACGAGTGTTTGATTGGCACATATTTTGGTTGAATGTTTTATGGGAACAAATCTTTAAATCTTAATCTTTAAATTTGGTTAATAATGATAATATTAATTACTAAACAAATTATTATAAACAAATTAAAAAGGAATATACATAAATATAGGAATATACATAAAGTAAAAATTAAAATCCAAAATTGAAATAAAAAATCCGCTTGTCCACAATCAACATTTATGCACTAAAATTTGATTATAAATTTAATAAAATCGACTACTCATACTCATTGCTTACTTAATTTATACTTATATTTTTCTTCGTCAAAGTTAAGTTAAGTACAAATCATATCATAAAAGCCAGTTTTCTATAACTTTTATAAAACAAATAAGTTGGTAATTTTATCATTTTTATATTACAATTTATATAAAAAATAAATTTATACCAGTCATTGTAAATATTCCCACAAATAAACCAATGCTTCGTCCAGCAAGCATAACTTCTTCTTCGGAATCATTCCCAGCTTCTTTTTTACGACCAGCCCATATACCAACAACTAATATAAGTATATAAAACAATACTATTGAAACTACACCAGCGATGTTAATCATCTTGATACTGAAATAAATAGAAACATAATTTTAAAATAATTATAACTGGTCAAATTAATGTCATATTTTAGCTTGATATTTTATAAATTACTAGCTGTACTCTGGCACGCTTCGCGATGGACACTGTAATTACATGGATAAGAAATGAGGAAAAGACAAATACGTTTCATAGAAGTTATATTTTGCAATACTTGTGGGTACGTAATATTTTTATTTTTCCATTGCTTGCAAAGACTACGTAATTGGGAATAGATAATGTTTCAGATGTGACTGCAGTTACCGTTAGATAGTATTGAGAGTATTTCCCGCGCTGCCGGTAGGTTGCGCGGTTGATAGTACGGTTGATAGGCCGTTAAAAGAACGTTAATAAATCCTAGAAACTAAAAACCTTTCTGAACTATCGAATGGCAAACTATCTAATGATTAACTTCTATCGCAAAAGGGCAAGAATTACAATTATATTACACCACAAAACTCTAAGGTGAGATACAAAGAAATGTGAAAAAATGTGTGTGTTTAGGTGTAAAAAACCATAGTCTCAGTTTTTGAACTCTAAATTTGACCGATATGTTTTCAACAATATAAAAATTAATGAAATAATGAAAATGTTAGTTAAATCTTGAGGGATTGAGCTAAAATTTAAAGTTAAAATAGTTCATGTTGACTAAAGTTATAAGCCATATTATGGGTTTCATCCATAAATATTAAATTGTTAATATTAATTGTTAATAAAAATAAAAATATATGTTTATCTAAGTTGTGACTAACTTAGATAACTGTCAACTTAGCGAAACAACTTTTTCCGTTCAGCTTCAAAATAAGCGCATAATTAGCCGCTATTATATCATTATTTGTAGTCAAAAAATTATTTTCGCTCTAACCAAACGCGAAGTATCAATTTCCTCCCTTATGGTTAGAGACTTTAATTTTTTTCCCACAACTACTTAACGATTAATTAACGGCTAATTATAAGCCTATTTCTAATTTAATTGGGAAAAGTTGTTGTAAAATTTAACATACATACTATGATTTCATCGTTATATATTAGCTACCACCACCACCTTGCCTTTTTTACGTAAAACGGTATAAAATTATTTTTAATTTCAATTGCCGTTATTTTAAGTATATATATTTTTCTTTTAAATATACTATGTATAATATATAAAGCATGGCCAATATTTTAGGTTTTATCATATCACATATTATCTTAGGCAACTTTTACTCCAATATTTTAAACATTTTCCATATTCTATTTATAATCCCATGTGAACGATTTATTTGTGAAAGTTTAGTTTAGGAATGTTTTCAGCTAATTAAATCATTCTTTAAAAAATGCTTAAAGAAATGAGCTCGTGAACCAGATGGGGAAAAAGTTCCTTAGTGTCATAAATTATGTTGTCTATTGTTTTAAATTATTGTAAATTTTTTAGAAACGACTTCTTAGAAATATAAATTAACAGCTATGTATAGCTAAAAATTTAAGAAATTCTAGAAATCTAATTTAAGTATTTAAATATAATGTTTAGTATACTCAGGACATTCAAATATTTGAAATAATAGGTTAAATTTAAAATGAAAATAGCTTGAATGAATAATGAATAATATTTGAATAAATCGAAAATATCCTAAGAAATATTTAGCCAAAATTCCCGATTAAATATAACATTTTGGCATTTGTTAAACAAGTTAAATTATTCACCTCTATTTCATACATATGGATTAGAGATACAAATCGTGAAATCAGCAAAGTGGGGAACAAATCCATGTCTCAGCCTCCGCCCTTCATGTTCGTTCCACTTGCTAATGACGTTTGGATGACTTTCGGCTGATTGGCAAAATTCAAAAGAATCTCAAAAGTATACAACAGAGTCAAGATAATTTTTTGGTATAAATTATCTAAAATTTACATAAAATTTTTGTCAAATCGAGATTTTGAGTCAAGGGCCTGCTTTGACCACTGTCGTAGCAAAGTGTGCCAAAACGAGATTGATGCCAAAAAGAGGTATATACATGCCCAAAGATTTTCATAACAGCCTTGTGAGAGAAGCGATATTTGAGTCCGAACGTTGATGCAAGGTCTGACACCATCTTTATCTTTACCTTATGGTTTAAGTAAACACTCGAAAAGCAAAAACATGTGACTTGGAGCCAAGGCATAAGGTGAAAACTCATAGTATCCAAATTTTGTATTGCTGAAGTGACAAACGGAACTTCTATAAACTTTTAAGTAAACTTCTAATTTTTCCAATCGATTTTTCTAAAATGTTCGTTCATCCAAGCAATATTCTGAAAAAAAATCAGCGAAATCGATCGAGATGTTCTCAAGTTATTCTCAAGCTTTTATTCTCAAGTGATGAACATCTTATAATAGAATTTGACATACAAGGATGCGGACCCCCATTTGGAATTTTTGGTTAGTTACATTCAAAAAAAAATTCAAAATTAATTAAGTAAGAATTTTCTAATATTGGATTAATTTTTTCAATTCAATTTCATTCTTCAAGTGTAGATTATAACTAACAGTGTTAATTGATTAAATACCCGACATACGGTTGAGCATCAATGTTTGAACTATAATTAAAATTGTGTTGAATCTAAGCAGTTTATGAAAAAATGTTTTAAAAAAAAAAATTCATAATTTATGGTTTAAAATATGGGTCACAGATTCCTGGGACCCACTGAATCTATTTTGACGTATTTCGTTTTTGACATTTCGTAATTACGGACAGACAATCAAGCGGATAGTCGAAAATGAAGAAATAAAGTACTTCTACAAACACCAATACCAGTATTTTGTTAATGCCTTCAATATTTTCAAAAATTACAAAATTTTAACTAATTTTAATATAATTTAATAAAAATCGAGTACTTATCACAAATAATAGTAAATAAATAATGCATTTAATTATTTCATCAAATGGCCATAAAGTCGATTAAATTTGTTCGTGTATCGATCGACTATTTGTTTTTCGAATTTAACATAATTTTCACGTATCGCTATTAAATTAACGTTGCTTTCCAAATTGTGTAGCTTCTTTTAACATACTTAATTTGCTTATCAAAGAAATCAAAACCGTAATTAAAATCTAATTATACAGTAAAAAATAATTAGTTAATCCCTTAATCTATATTACAGATTTTACTTATTAAAATTAAAACTTCTTGCGGATAACTTCGATGCTATTGAGGTATTAAATAATACCTGACATAAGCTAACTAATGTACTACATATTGTACAAAATAGAAAGGTCACCACCGTTTATAAATATATTACTACAATCTTCCAACTGAATTCACAACGTGAGTTTAGTTAAAATAGTAAAAACAAAAGTTTTATAACCGAGTGGTAATCGCTTCTTGAATAATAAATTCTAAATTACTAAATACATATTAAATTACCTTTTATTGTTTTCAATGAAACATTCATTGTTTCTTGTATGTAATTTTTTAATGGAAATTATAAATAAATTTTTTTTAGCTTTCCTCGCAACTATAATACCTACAATTTTAAATTATAGGAAGCTATCTTCCATTATAGGAAGTATCTACGTATGAATTTTTTATGATACATTTTCGTATTTTCTAAATGATTTTTTTATAGAATAAATCATGAGTTATTACAAATGCCGACCGACATCAACGCTTGTCGAAATTGATTTCAGGTTAGTTTTATAAGAAATTTGTCATGTGATGTTATTCAGAAAACACATTGTATAAAATTATAATCTGTTGTAAAAAAACATTTTCGGTTCAGTGTCAAATCGTGAAAACACAATATCAATTCAAAACAGATATTTTATATATCAAGTGATACATTGAGCAAATACATTTTTACATAAAAATAATCAATCAATAAATGCCAATCGATTTTCTGTAATAATCAACGTTACCGTCAGACGAAACCATTTTTGTACTTTCGTTTACTACTATTAATAAAGGTATTAATAAATATAAAGTATTAAAATTGTATCAAAACTTCGAGTTTTCACCAGAAATACATGTTTTGAGATACCATGAGTACAAAAATGGGTTTTCAGAAATTGATATGCCTGTGTGTGTATGCGTGTGCATTTTTGCATGTGTGCGTTTGTGTATGACATCAATATTGTATCGAACGCTTTACCAAACTTGGTATTTTGTCTTCATATTATCCCTAGTGGTGTTAAGCGAGACTTTTGGTTAAAATCAGACTACCGGGTGGACTACTTCATTAGCTAAAAACTATTATAATAAAGACATTTTATTCCAAAAATGGATTTTCTTCAAACTTAGTTTATTCACAAAACAATTTTGAGTCTACAATTTGTTTTTTTGATATTTCTCTGGAAAAATTCAAATAAGGGGGAAAAATATACATACATACATTTAATTCAATTATTTAAGCTTTTTGTATTATTAATATTACTTCTTGTTTTATTTCTTAATCTACACCTGCTCAAAAAAAGTATTCCTAAAACTATCTGGTAGAAAAAGACCTGTTATTTATCGCAACAAGTTAAAAATGTTGAAAGGACTAATTAAATTTTGCTTTCAGTGTTATTAGATTCATACATTTTCCTCGAGCTGTCTGCACGTCCACCGTCACGAATTCTAAAACGAAATGACGTATACAGCGGAAAAACTCTAGGTCTAAAAAGTGAAAACTTCAAGTTCTTGGATAGTAAAATTAAAATGTAAAACATCAAATACATTTTAAATGCAAAAAATATTTGTTTTATAAAACAAACTTCATATGTATGCTTAGATCTTTAAAACTACGCAACGGATTTTGGTGCGGTTTTTTTTAATAGATGAGTGATTCAAGAGGAAGGTTTATATGTATAATAGTTGCATAATATAGTGGTGAAACACTGATCATTTTAAAGGTTTCTAAAGTGATGTCGTAAATAATACTTATAAGTACATTAAGTTAGATAGAATTAGATTAAAATTGTATTATCTTAATAATTCGTTAAAAATTATAAAGCTATGATTAAGTTTACGTACTTATTAAGGCAAAATACATTATTTAATATATAATCAAAATAAATAATCATCTATAACTACAATCTTTTGGCTGCTGATTACTTAGTTATATCCGGGCGAAGCTGGGGTGGGTATGACTAGTACTTCAAAAACTGAACTAACAATATCAATGAATTTTGCCTATTAATTTTGATCTTCACTTAGTTTAATTGTTATTTTTTCTATGTGAAATGAGTTAAGGCAAATCGAATGATAATTTGTAAAATCTTTAAAAAGATGAGTTGAAAATTTTTAAATATATTGCATTATATCACATTTGGAGTTAAAACCTTTAAGAGGAAACAAAATAAAAAATGAAACTTCTATAATAAAGACAATCTACAGCACAGTATTCAATATTCCTCTTTTATCATTTCGTTTTATTAGTCCGAAAATATAGAAAAAAATACGATGTATATAAATGCTACATTAGAGGTTACCTTCATTATATACATGTCTAAATTTTTATTATATTTTCCTGTAAAAACTATCATTGTACTCAATGAATTAACTATTCACATATAGAGGTTGCGTGGCAATATTGGGAATTAATTTTGTTAGCTAGACAGGCCGTCATATTTTAATTAATATAGGCAACTATCTTTTTTTATATATACCTATACCAAATAATATCAAACAGGACTAAAAAGAAGTGAAAATAACAACTAACAGAGTCAATTATTTAGATACTCAACGTATGGTTCAATATCAATGTGGTATGGTTCAATATCAATATCAATATGGTTCAAAATACTAAATATACGCATTAAGACCTCATCAAGAAATTAAGATCTCATTAACAAATTAAGACCTCATCAAGATACGGGTCGTTAATTTAATATGATTGTTTGAAAAAAGAATCATATTAATAAATAAAAGAATCTTTCATTGTAATTATTAAATAAAATAGTACTAAAGAGGTTAGGGTTGAATGGCAGGAGAAGGCTGGCTAATTGGGTAATTTTATTAATACCTATACCAAAAATTTGTTATTATTTTCAATACTTTTTAACGTTACAAACCTTAGACTAAATGTATATATGCAGAATATAAAACTTCTATGATACTATTGCAAAAATTGAAGAGCAGCTGAAAGCATATTATATTAACTGACCGAACGAAGTAAGCTCTATTGTATTTATCCCGTAATATTTTTCTTTATGTTTAATACTCATAACTTTTTGGATATAATATTTTATTTATCTAGCGAAGATCATGATTTGGATTATGCCAAATATATTCTTAATGTTTGAACGTATTATTTATATACTTTTTATTTACTTCTGAGAGAGGTTCACAGAACTATTAGTTGTTTTATATTAATTAATAGCATTGCGATTAACTATGGATTTATTATTGACTGATATCTTTGTATTTTTTTGAACGAATTAGTCATTTCATATTTTAATATGTACCTTTATAACTTAAAATTCTACAGGCCACCATAGAATTATTCGACTAGGTTTTGTTTGATTCAGTTATTATTATTTATTGTAAAAATAATTCCAAAATAATTATCCTTTACAACCTGTTGCAACAATTTTGCTACTTCTAAAAGGTTTAACTAAATTTAAATTGAATTTGCGAAATATGTTTATAAAATTCTTAAATTTTTTTATTACAAGAATTATTATTATTTAAGGTAATGCATATTGATTTTATTAACTAATACAGTTTTTTTTTACAAAATCATGGTGTATTGATTATTATTTCGATTTTAAGTAAGAAAAACCATTGATTGAAATCTCACTTGTTTCCTGCATTTAGATAATGAGATATATAAAGTAAAATTATCTGTTACATCTAATGATTTTGTGGCATGTTCTTAGATGATTGATTATGATTAATGGCCACCAATAATTTGTTTTGCAAAAAATAAATACTTACTGTTTCTTTTTCGTTTATAAAATAATATTAAAATCAATATTACAGGTGACAGGTGATACAGTAGGTTCAGGTAAACCTATAGAACATTAAAAAATTCCAATAAATTAACACAATTTAATTAAATAATTACACTTGATGATTAAATAAATTAACTATACCTTTGCTTTTTATAATTAATTAGATTAGGTATTAAATTATTATTAACATTTTTTTAATTACGTAAAAATCTATGAATATAGTTTATTTTTATATTAATAATTTTTTCGTTATAGTATTATTTAGGCAACAATATTTTTTACTTATTTAAAATATTTTTATAAAATATATAACATTTTTTTAACAATATATTAATTATAACAATAAGAAATTATATAAACGAATTTACAACAATCGCCCCAACGTAATGATGTTTTTTGAGAGGGACTGTTTCTGGTTCTAAACGCTAGACCACACATGGGCAGCGTATAATGATGGATTCATCAAAATTCGTTAATAATTTACTATTAATTTCAAAAACAAACAGAAAAATCGCACTGTTTATTAATTTAACAAAAAATATTTATTACAAACACAAAATTAAAATTTTTCGCCACAAATCAATCAATAAAAATTGATTATTTATTTATTTACGGTACAAATTTGATTTGTGTGACGTGTTTTCGTAATCACGGTTAAAAAGTCGTCACACACAATGTAAGTGCAGGATTTTCTAAAATTTCAAACCATACATACACCGTTTTTCAATGGAACGAAGAAAATCTAAATCGTTTGTTAGAAGTCGTAGATGGTCGTGGTGACGTGGTACACAGTGGTGGGTCACATCAAAAGAGATATACCTAGAATATTGATCTTTTCTATACATTATGACGTCATAGGTACCGAATTATATAGAAAGTTCTACCATTGGAGCTATTCGAATATCTATACCATGCCTTAAACAAGGATAAATGATTGTATTAAATAAAGATGGGGATACTCTCAATACCAAATATTATTATTTTAGTTTATATACAACTATCTACGATTGGTAGACATTTTATTGTTTTACACCCCCCGCCATCATTAATATACTGCCCACGTGATTATATATGTATAAATATATAAATGAAAAGAACACCTACGATTTTAATATTCTTATATTATTGATTCCATCTCTATTCAATTAGAAATTTTCATATTATCCTTGTTTAACGTTACAAAAATGTTAAGTTAGCTCAACATGAATCATTAACACACAAAAATTTGAGGTAATATATTTTTTTAAGTAATTATAATAAATCATTATTTAAAAATGATTAAAAATCGGTTTTTCCAAAATTTAAAATATTTTCAACAGTAAAAAGTTCAATATAATTATTGTATTGTTAAATGTTCAATTTGTTTAAAAAATATACACTCCTTTTAATTTAAAAATTGATCGAATTAGTACTATTTTAACTTTACAATAATTTTTGTCCTATTTTAATGGGATGTATTTTTGTATGGGTTCATAATTTTATATGCTTGTTATATGTATACAGTGACATCTAGCTTTTAAATATAGAAGTCCTTAAAATGTTAATATAGCATAACACTGTAATATTATACATATATATTATTTACGTCTTCAAACCTTTTAGAATATCTTTGACGAAAATCTAACTTATCGTGTCTCTTTGTCAGATTTTCCCAGTTTTCTTTGCTGAAATTGGTTTGATCACGATTGGTAAGTTAAACCAACCTATTGGCTTTAATGTTTGGTAATTTTTAATCTTTGAGTTATTTTCAATTAAAAAATTCCTGCTTCGTTTTGTCAGATTTTCGCAATTTTATTGTGAAAAGCGATAGGTCATTTTCAATTTTCGTTTTTTTGCTATTTCATAGTTTTCTTTTTGATAATTCAGATTCAAATTGATAGATGGAAGTATTACTTAAATAAGTTACTTCTAGTTCAGAATTCTACTTAGAGATGGCTAAACAAAACATATTATAAATAATATACAAATCCAGAGCACTGGCCAGTGCTTATGGCGTATGAATTGAGTAATGAAACGAATATTGTACTAGTAAGTACTGGTGATTTACACACATTTATACCGACGTGTACTAGTGAGACAAACACAATTATACATAGCTCTATTTCGGAACGATTCACCAGTATGGCGTTGATTCATGTTTACTGAAATAGAATCCCGAACACTATGGTCATTGCTTATAATGCATTCAACGCCATTTTGTACTAGTAAGTACTATTGATTTAACACATCCATTTATTCATCATTTTTTAAATATGACATAAATAATAATGATTATCATCATGAAAATTTATTAAAAATTTTTAGATCATATTATTGGACTAAATGGTTCTTAAAAAGAATATAATGATGGTTTAAAACACTGATTTCTATCCTTCCGAGTCAAGAGATGATACAACAAGCACATACGCTTAGTTTTCACTTTAGTCGGATTCTCTTTACTTATTACATTATGAATTTTGTCACTTTTGAGCTACTAAGATCATACAGTGACTTCAGTGGGTATATTATATACAAAAACACAAAGCAGTCCTGGGCGGTCGCTTATCCAAGTACTGATTGTGTCAGATGTTGCTTAATGAACTTTGGTGATGTAATGAAATCAATAATTACGTTACATCTATGAGGGTTCACCGTTGTAAAATTAGAAACATCAAGAGAATAACAAATTTAATAATTTATTATTTCATTATATTTTTTTAATATGACAAAATAAAAAATGCTCCACCCCCGTCATGTTCGTCGCGTTTGTTAGTTTTTCCCAATTTTCTTTGTGGATAGTTGTTACCTTACTTTGTTTGATTGGATATGAATTATTGTTTTTATATGACTATTATACAAACAGATTATTTTTATAAAGAGCTCTGTAATTTTAATAAATATTTATGTGTTGATTGAACATTATATTTATTGTAAATGGTAACTAGTAACATTAAAAACTATTAAAATATTTGCTGGATGAGTTAAGAAAAAAAATTTACAAAAATGAAACATCGAAAAAATATTATTTATACAAAAACAATCATCCTAAAATGGCAATTGTTTGTTTGTTTCATGTATCAAATCTAATGTTTTGCAAAAGCTGCGATAGTCAACTTCATCGCGTAAACCACGCTCAAAGCTAAAACATTTACAAATAACTTCAAACTCTTGCATACTTATATATTTCATAATATCACGTATGGAGAGGACTTTCATCAATTGATTTTTGGATACTGTTCCACAATTCATTCGATCATAGTCCTAAACAAAGCAATAAGTTTTTATTATACCACTTAATCCTTACCAAAAAAAAGTTATTACGATATCTAACATTTAAACTAAATTTATTTAAGTATTTAGAAACTATCCTTTTTTGATAATTTTTTTATAACAAAGCTGAACAAGTTGCCTATACACGTGGAAAGGTTAAATCTTACTATTATTAAATATTAAAAATAATATGTTATGGCTTTATACTTTGTATGGCGTGAGGGGTACCTTTTAGTATTTATATGAAACATACGAACACTACAAGCAGATGATGAAATACTTATTTTTTCACCACTTCGAAATTTTTGAATATCAAACCAATATCTTAATTAATTATCATTAAATCCAAAAGCATAAAAAATAAGAACCATAATATAAAGCGAATTTTTAATGCAAATTAAAATAAAATCAATTTAAAGATAGTATTTTAAGTAAGTCCAGAGTTTTTGCAAATTAAATTTGTTTAAAATAATCGTATATCGATTTACGTCAATATAAGTTATTTGAATTTTTTTAATTGCATTATAATGTCATTACCCTTAATAATTCCAATAAATTTGATTTAATATCACATGCTTTTGATAATTTCTGCATTGCTACAGATAGAATTTGTCGTTCTTCGAAATTCAAAAAGTTTCGAATAGAATCTCTAGTTGGTATGTGTTGTACAGGTACAATCATTGGTGCTCTTTCTAAGCCTGATTGCGCTAAACCCTCTTCAACCACATCGGTAAACTTTTTGTATTCAACATAATTTGGACGACCTGGACTTGAAAATCTGTATGTAATAAAAATCTAAGTTGAAAATTATTCTTTTAAATCATTGCAATAATTATTATTATTAAAGAAGCTTACAAAATTTTCATTTCTAAACAACTTTCATTACGTATAAGAATGCAATCGTTCAAGAATCGGCCATATGAAACTCCTGTGGATCAGATACATGGACAATTTTCGATCTATTAGATTTTAAATTTTGGAACTTAAAAAACAATACTACACATTTCTAAGGTTCATACCACATTTATATACCGGGAGTTGGTCGTATGAAAGTCCCATGAATCAGATACATGAATACCTTTGATCTGTGTGTAGTATTACTATAAATCTAAACGTCGACACCAAAAAAATTTGGAAAATGTTTTTCGCAAACATGTTACGCTTGTTGGTTGGCGCTTTTGAGCGTCATCTTTATAAGATACCTAATTTAAATTTATATCAAAAAAAGGTTCCGACAAGTGCAATTTTAGAGGCTTTGACCTTGAGGTCTATAGTAATACTACACAAAGATCAAAGGTATTCATGTATCTGATTCATGGGACTTTCATACGACCAACTCCCGGTATATAAATGTGGTAGGTACCTTAGAAATGTGTAGTATTGTTTTTTAAGTTCCAAAATTTAAAATCTAAGTCGTTGCCTTTTATTTTTAACACTACTCATTTGCAAAGAACAACATATTGAAATTTCTCAAAAGTGTATAATGACAAAATATTGTTGGCACCATTAAAATTAATAATTTTCCAAACAGATTTTTCATTGTAAAGCATATACTTACACAGCCATTAAAGTATTATATTCAGTTTCAGTCAAGTAAAAGCGGCATACATCTAATGCCCTCTTAAAATCATTCTTTGTTACAACAAGTTCATTATGTTTATCAAAAGGTCGTAGAAATTCTAATGGACGTATGCGTTCACGAATCACTTTTGATTTGATTTTTGCTAATATTTGAACAATATCAGTTTCAATTTTGTTTGGTTTTTTTTCTGTTGGTTTCTTGTTTATTCGTTCTAATACTTCGAGATATTTATTGTACTAAACAAATAATTACAACGATATTTAATAAAAATAGATACTCAAAACCTATTTTTAATTAAAAAAATCAGTAAAACACCGGTTTAAAAATTTTGAAACAATCGAGAGTCAAAATTTAACGTATATAGATAGGGTCCATATAGACCAGGATCGATAATAATTTTCCATGCTCTAATATGGTAATAACAAATTGACTTTTTTATATATATTTTCCTTTTCCGTATATTTAATTTTTTTGTTAAGAGATAATCAACAATACATACCAACGGTTCTTCAACTTTTCTAGAATCGATTTCTGATAAAAACCAACTAAAGTTGAATCCTACATCATCTATATAACGTTGTTCAAGTGCATATAATTCTTCTGCCGACAGTAAAATACCATTTGATAGTAAAACTTGCCGCATTTGTGATCGAGAACAATGTCCATTACTATGCCTATAGGAGTAATATTTCAACATTGCATCGTATTGTATAAAAATCTTTAAGCTTTGAAAATCAAAGATTCAAAAGTGGTTCTGGAATGTTTAAATAGTTCTAAACATTGTTTCAGAAGATAAAATTAATGTATCACAAAGTTTGGAGACAAAAGTGTATTACTTTTCGAGAAGTTGTTTTTTTTCGAAGTTGTTTTGGGTTTGCTAATTTGTTCTGCATATTTCCAGATTATCAAATTTTCAAAACTAGGCCCAAAA
Source organism: Chrysopa pallens (assembly GCA_020423425.1). Taxonomy (NCBI): domain Eukaryota; kingdom Metazoa; phylum Arthropoda; class Insecta; order Neuroptera; family Chrysopidae; genus Chrysopa; species Chrysopa pallens. The sequence goes on along the minus strand of CM035591.1, from coordinate 67,684,196 downwards.
ATGCAATAGTAACGTTTCGAGTCAAATGCGAAAATTGCCCTCAATTTTCGAGAAAACCGTTTTAGTAATTTTTCTGGGTTGTCCGAATTTTCGTTGACATTGGTGTTCCAAAATTTCAACAGGATAATTAAAAAATTAGGCCCTAAAATCCCAATTCAAATTTTTTCCGGCGAAACTCTTCCTTTTTCAACGAAACTCGAAAGTTTTTTTTTTGGATTGTTCTATTTGTCCTAAGAATTTTTCCAGAAGATCAAATTGATGACTCAAAATAAGTAGCCGAAAAAACGATTCTTCTAATTTATTCACACTTTGCCAGATATACACCTCCTTCACTTTCACTACTAATACTACTATAAAAGATATCGTATACAAGAATTACTGAAGATCCAAGTTCACCATTTGCAAGTTACTTCTGAATTAATAAATTATTATAAGAAAAATCAATAAATGGGTAGAAAAAACGTACCTACTTATGGATGGTTCTGTAAGAAATTTTTATGAACTCTCTACAATTTTTTTAATTTTATGACGATTTTTTATGAATTTTGTATTTGAATAATACCAAATTTGCCTTATTTAAAATTAGAATGTGAAACTACCTTTAAAACCTTAACAAAACTAGAAAAAATTAAAATTTATTCAAAATCGCGGAAGTTATAAAGTTTTCAAAGATTGTTTTTATCTTAATCTAATTAGGGTTTTAGAACTTAGATGATTTGCTAATATAAGATTTTAAAAAATAATTTAATTTTCCTGTTTGTGAAGTAAAGACGCTGCAATTGAAGAAACAAAAGAAATGGATTCAAATACATAATTTAAGAGAAACCTTAAAAATAACCAAAACTCTCAAACTTTTTCGATGTATTTGGCTTTTCTAAGACAAATAAGGTTATAAAAACAAAACTTCAAATAAAACATATAAAACTGATTTTTCGATGGCTGGTTAGAGATATTGCTTTAATCCAGTCCATAATATTGGCTTTCGTATTCAATTGCAGTCCAAAAATGCGTGTGAACTATACTGAATTGGCCAATATGGACAAAATTTACTACATTGACTACAAGCGACCTGGTGGAAAAGGTAGCTTTTAGGATTATTAATAAAAGTCACATTGTTTTGTCACATTTTGGCCTTTTTTCAATTACATTGTTGTAAATTTTATTTATCCAGATGCGCTTTGCTCGCGGTTTCAAACCTATCTGGGTGAAATATAATAAGAATCAAAATTGTAGAACAGAAAATTTTCTATAAGAATGTATTGTTAAATAAAAAATAATATAAAAATTCGCCACTAGATTGCGTTAAAAATATAAAGAACAGTCGCATTTTAATGCATTTTAGTGGCAAAACAACGCAAAATTTGAAAATTTTGTAGAATTACGAAACAAATCTAAAAAAATACCCAAAATTGGCCACTTATTTCCACAACTTATTTCCAAAAACAACCTTTTTTATTTTTGCGCACAATGTCACTGTTATTAGGAATCCTAAAAACTACATTTTCCATCAGGTCGTTTAGCTACTGTCCAAATTTCCCCAAAACGTCGTTATTACTTCTGATTCTTGTGGAGATAGTAATTTGATATGACTATGAGACTTGTATCTCAAATATATATGAAGTGATATTTCAGGAACTGTAAGCAGCCAGTTATCGTTTAATATGTTTTTTTAGGCATTCCCTGGAAAACTCAAAATGAAATCTAATTTTTTGATGATTTTTTAAGGTTACTTGGTTAATTTATGGTTCTACAGCGTAAAGTTTCTATCCATAGTTACCCAGCGATATGCAGAAAATTTTATTGTTCTATTTAAAATACTTAATTCCCGTTAAACGCAAACTTTTAATTAAAAATCAAAATTTGTGCGAAATTAGGATAATTAGGGAGTAGGAACAATTTATGCTTATTTCATTAGGTGTACACGGACATAAAAGTTTGATGATCAGTGTATTAAACCGATGTATTTCTTTAAAAAATTACATACGTGTAACGTAAAGAATGTAAACTCAGCATTGCAAAATAACAGGTAAAATGTTATTTATTACACCTGCTTTTCAATTTATGTAAATTTAGTATTAAATCTTTTTCAAAAATAACAAAAATAATGAGGAAACCAGTTTTTCTATGGAAATATCGAATTAAAATAATCAAAATGGTTTCAGCTGAATTCAAAATAATTTTTTTTAATTAAACAGATTATTACACCCGCCAATTTGTAGTTGCAGTTTTTGAAATTTGAAAAATTCTAAAAATAAGATGAATGCAGATAATTTACAGATAATAGATTAAAAAAATATAAACTGTATTCACATGTTAAGTGGAATGTTTGCAAATTAATCAATAAAAAAATATACCTATAACATAGTAATATTTATATTTTTTATTTATTATCTAAAAGAAATAAAATTTTTTATAAAACAAAAAACTGACGCATTAATTGCTTTACGAAGAGATATGTATTAAATTTTAAATTATAGTTTTTCAAAATCAAATAATAAGTCAAATTTTTCAAAATCAAATAATTAGTCAAATTTTATAACTTATAGTTTTCATTTCAAAAAAATCTCACACATTACAATAGTTTCCTTTTTCTTGCTTTAGCTCGTCCGAATACATCCATGATTATATCATTATAATCAATTTCTTACAACAACTAACCATCTATAGATTAGATCTTAAGAACGTTCCCAACAAAATCAGTTTTATTAGAATGTTTTAGAAAATTACAACACACATATACTTAGAAGTGTCCTCTAAATGTAGAAATTTGTTTCTTATAGAGGAGGACACTTCTAATTAAATATTATATATTTAAATTATATATGTTTATATATTATGTATTTAAATTTTCTAAAAGATTCTAAGAAAACTGATTTACATATATTTGGTTAGGGTTTATTTCCTGAAAATTTTTATTTGAAATATTTGATTCCAAGAAAATCGATGGTGAAAATCCGAAATGTATGCATTTATCAAAATAATACATAAAGATAGAATCTTTTATCTGAAAATAATTTAAATGCTTGATTTTTAATAGACCATAATTGGTCAGAATATTTCGGAAATTTGCCAGGCTTTATTTTCTCTAAATTATAATTAAAAGATTTTTTACGCTGTAAATACTGTAGCACGTCAAATTGCTATTATGAACTTGAAAAACCGACTGTTATTCGAATCAATATTGACACTTTGACGTGCTAAAATATTTTTAATGTAACCAATTTTTTTTAGCTAATTTATAACCCGATATCAACATTTTGACGTGCTAGCATTTTGAAGTCTTTTAAATACTGTCGCAAGTTTAAAACATTCTGAAGTCTTTTAAGATTATTTACATAACTAAAATAAACGAAATATTTAGTCGATAGATAAAATCCATGAAGAATTTGTTATATAAAATTTATATAATAGTATTACAATTATATATGTGTTGATATTAGCTAATTTTGAGCTGAAATTATAGCCAAATATAAACATATAACAAAAAAAAGTCTCAAACAAAAGATGTTTAGTTTTAACAAACGTTTTTTATAATTAAACTCTCCGAATAACTTTTTTTTATAATTAAACTCTTAAAATACGCTATCAAAATCTCAGGGCTCTTTTGAGTTTTTAACTTATGAGTTTTCATAATAACGATGATAACATCAATTATCACCGTTTTGTTAATACCTTCAATATTTTCTAGCGTTACAAACTTTTGACTAAAATTAATATACCCTCAAAAACATGTTTTATGTATTGACTTTGCAGTACTCGTGATACTAAAATTAAATGAAAAATCCCTCTCTTTAATAACGGTTTCATATTCAGATCGAAAAAGTGGAAGTATTCGAACATGAATCTATGACGAAAAACTGCATATTTCACATAAGCTACTTTTTTCGCATATTTGTGGATCACTATATTTTAAAAAATTTGTTTGGTAAATTTATTAAAAAACTTACAAATCATAGTCTCTAAACGCTGGTTTTAATAGAATTCGCCTAGCCATAGTTTTGCGTTTAACTTTGTCCAAAGCTTCTTCGCATAATTCTTTACGTTCTTCAATCACATTACTCCAATCTGTGCCACCTTTTCGTGGTAATTCAAATATTTCTCGTTGTGGCCCAAGTTTTGTAAAACTCGGATACTTTTCTAATTCACGTGTTGTAAATACGGATTCGATATCCGCTTCAAATGTATCATAACATATACGGTTTGGATCGATCGGATCCCGATATTGAATTGACAATGCTTCAAATTCTTCGGGTGTAATATACAATCGACCCAATTTACTAATTCCCATGGCATCAATTCCACGGCGAAACTGGGTTATAGTACAACGTCCAGTATTTAATGGATCAAAATTCTAAAAAAATTTTTTTTAAATAGATTAATTTTAATTTAGGTTTGGTACCTCACATTAACGAAGAAATTATTAGGCCCTATATGAAAATTAGTTTCTAAACTAAAATTCCAATGTCGACTACTCTTCTATTAAAAATCCAGTATATTTTTTGTTTGTTTTACATATATTACTTTCTTGAAAATTTATTCTCATTATTTATTTTTCTTATTGGCTCGATTACGATATCCGTGGCGCCTCGATGAATTTTGGCAAAAGAAGACAAAATAAGACGAAAATGAAGAATACCAGTTTTCGAGTTTTGGTCTATTTTTTCGAGTTATCCATGGGTAGTTAAATCACAGTGGAACGTATGGGCTAAAAACCAACCAGACCGGTGCAAACTATACCCCAGAAATCCATGGGTTGATAACAGTCGAAAATGGCGTACATGTATTTTTAATAGTTGTATTAAATAGACAACTAAATAAATTACAAGTGTTGATTTCTTTTAAACGTATTAAATTTCGATTGTTTGTCCTTAAATTGTGTTTAAATAATAGTCATTTTAAAAAAAAATAATTAAATCTTGTGACATGTTTTAAATTGTGGTATTTATGTGACATAAACACAATAATTTCTAAAAAAAGAAAAATAGGCGAAAACTCGAAAATTGATATTCTTCATTTTCGTCTTATTTTGGCTTGTTTTACCAAAATTAATTGTCAAATCGTGGCGTTACTAATATCACAATCTTCCCTTCCTATTTAATACTGTCTTATCTTATTAATAAAATTCTCTCTTATTACTAACAAGAATTGGCTCTAATGATTTTGTAGGAATTTCGAATTCAAATGTTATTTAGCATATTAAATTTAATTAGAAAATAAGTTGTCATCGTTAACACATAATAGCCATGTTGTAATTTTTGTGATGCTAGATGTGTGCAAATATTAAGACAACGTGAACTCAAATTCAATAAATTTTGTGCAAATCTTTTGTCAGGCATAATAGAAAAAAAGATAATAGAAAATAGAAAAATATAATAGAAAAAGAGATTTTTCAAAAATATTTTAATAAAACAATATTATCAATACCAAGAAACATTACAAATAAATTACAAATATGAACCTTTAAGGAAGTACGAGCACCAAGGCAACTTTTGATAAAAGGCTTGATTTTTTTTTAATACAAAGTTTAAATATGTCTAAACAAATTCCAAAAATTTGAAGGAGATTGCCCGATCATTTAAATAAATAATTAACTTTAAAGTTGAGCAATTTAACATTGGTCTTATGGGGTAACCTTCAAACATTGATACATTTCCGTATTTTTCTCGTAAATCTGTCGGTGAATATTTTTAAAAAACTTATGGATGAAAGTAAATATATTAGTGATCAATTTAATTCAAAAACATTTTCACTTGCCCGACTAATTAAAGTGTATTAATTAAAAGAAAAATAAATGCCGCCACTAGCCAATGTTAAATGTATATCTATATATTGAAAAAAATCATATGGTTACTGCGTTCCCCTTACCGCGCTAGAGTCGATACCTATCCCGACACCGCCTGGCGCTCGTACTACCTTAAATTCAATATTATTCTAAATACTACTCATAAAACAATTTCTTTTGTATTTATTTATTGCAAGGGATGAAGAAGTATAACAGGTAAAAAATAATTACAGCAGACGCTGGAGGTACTTGAATACGCAAAAACGGGGACTGGATTCTATCAATGTTTTAACAAAGAAGTTAATGGACCAATTTTTTGTCACATTTTTTTGAAAATAACTCCATTATGTATTTTTTTCCTTGTATGTTATAGTATGCGAAGTACGGAAAGGAATGGATCAACCATTTACGTCATCAGCTTTTATACATTTGATAAGGAGTGAGGGTTGAGCTGGGTCAAAAGGGTAAGAGTTAGAAAAAAAAAGTTTCAAATAAAAATTGTAGAGCTCAAAATTTTACATAAACAAGTGAATATAACAAGTAGCACAGAATTAATAATTGTTTAGATACTTGACATAAATTACTTTAAATATCCAGTCTATACATATATAATAATAGTATGTATTGTAATGATAAATGTTCATTACCTTAATTATAACTGAGATTACGACAAATTCAAACATTCTACAAAACATTTGAAACAAAAAAAAACAAAAATTTTTGTCTTTAAATTTGTATCCTATCTTTTATGGTTTTTAAGTTGGGTCATGGATCCATTGGACCTAATGAAGAAATTTAATTATTCACGAACTGAATTTAATCTTTATGTCTTTAATACGTCACCAAAGTTTCTAGTCAGTATCTCTGTTCGTTTTTGAGTAATCTTAATGACAGAAATTGGAAATATTATGATTCTCAAATTCAATAAATTTTGTGCAAATCTTTTTCAGGCATAATAGAAAAAAAGATAATAGAAAATAGAAAAATATAATAGAAAAAGAGATTTTTCAAAAATATTGTAATAAAACAATATTATCAATACCAAGAAACATTACAAATAAATTACAAATATGAACCTTTAAATTCAATATTGATGATTAATTAGGTGATTCTATGAACACCTATACCATAATTTTGTTTGTGGGGTTTTTGTTAGGTGCTTCTATGAATACATATACCAAAATTTTCTTGAATTACAAACTTTAGATTACAATAAATATACTCTGACATATTACATATTTGTCAGGTATAAAAAAGTTATTTGTCTTTTTAGGGTTTTATTAAAAATAACGAAGTCAGAACACCTAGAAGTTTTTTTCACAAAGTTGATTCATGCCTGAACGAGGTTACCGTACTTCGCATATTGTTCACGGTTCATCACGGTAAAAAAATTACAGCTTTACAGAAAAAAAAATCGCCTACGAGAAATTACAATAAAAAAGAATAAAAAAAAATTTGTTGAGGAAATGAAAATTCTAATTTGTCTCACTTCAATTCAGTTTAAAAATAGTATAAAACCGATATTTTTAAAACATATTCACAGGCGTGAAATGTTTTGAAAGACTACGGTTTTTCAATATTGGCAATTTAACACTTGAAAAATCCACAAAAAAACGGACAGTGTGCTCCAACAAAAAATATGTAAATGGTAAAGATTAAATTTATATGAATTTTGTTTTGACTTCATTGAAACGTATTCCAGCGTATGAACTACATGATAAATTTAAAACATTTTGTCTTTTGCAAGACATACAGGAAGATTTAATAAGCGGATTATATACAAAAATTAAGTATAAAAATTCCCAAATAATTATAATTTTAAAAATTAAGAGTTAATAGAAACCATGCTGTTAAATGGAAAATTAATAATTATTTTGAATACAACTTATGTTTTTTTTCAAAAACGGATAGTAGGCGACATTTGGTACAAACATTTTACCTGCGAATGTTTTTAAAAAGATAACTTTTTAAGAGTATTCTCAAAATCGTATAATTTGTATATATAATTTACACAAACCAATATGTTTACTTAAAATACATATCAGGGTATAAACATGCATATAATAATTTTCTAAATTTTAAATGGTTAATATTTCAGAATTAGTGGTTGGTTAGAAAGAAAGTACATTAGAGCAGAAGGAATCGGCGCACGAGTACCAAAAACTATTCCACCTCAATTTTTTTATGCGATCCTCTTCAAATTGCCCTTCTTATGATATAAATGCATGTTGCCAGGGCGCAACCCGGTGCCATATTGTTTAAACCGAAATTGTTTAAACAATTTCAAGGCATTGTGATTTTTCAACCGGACAAATTTTTTTTATATTCTTTATTGAAATACCAATAAAAAAGGTCCTATGACTTTTAACGATAAAGTTAATATTTTTAAAGATATGCATTTTTAAAGGTTCGAAAAATCTCAAATTTGGGTACTTTCAACCCATGAAAAATATATTTAAAAAAAACATAATGTCTAAGTAATATTTTTTTTTTAATTCTCTATACAATTGTTAATAATATTGTAAAAAGAGATTTTGAAAAATTTCATTGTTTATACCTTTTTTTAATTGTTAATAAGTATGCGTCGCTTACCTTTAAGTATCGCTGTCTCTCTCTGACTCATGGTTTTTTAAATATCGCTGTCTCGCTCTGACTCATTGGTTTATAGTTAAAAATATTTATTAATATTTAACAAATCATTTATTAGAGACCACTTTTTAATACTAAGAAATATTTATTAAGGACTAAAAAGTGGTCTCTAATAAATGATTTGTTAAATATTAATAAATATTTTTAACTATAAACCAATGAGTCAGAGCGAGACAGCGATATTTAAAAAACCATGAGTCAGAGAGAGACAGCGATACTTAAAGGTAAGCGACGCATACTTATTAACAATTAAAAAAAGGTATAAAAAATGAAATTTTTTAAAATCTCTTTTTACAATTTTATTAACAATTGTATAGAGAATTAAAAAAAAAATATTACTTAGACATTATGTTTTTTTTTAATATATTTTTCATGGGTTGAAAGTACCCAAATTTGAGATTTTTCGAACCTTTAAAAATGCATATCTTTAAAAATATTAACTTTATCGTTAAAAGTCATAGGACCTTTTTTATTGGTATTTCAATAAAGAATATAAAAAAAATTTGTCCGGTTGAAAAATCACAATGCCTTGAAATTGTTTAAACAATTTCGGTTTAAACAATATGGCACCGGGTTGCGCCCTGGCAACATGCATTTATATCATTAGGAGGGCAATTTGAAGAGGATCGCATAAAAAAATTGAGGTGGAATAGTTTTTGGTACTCGTGCGCCGATTCCTTCTGCTCTACATGAATTTTTGTACAACATGATTTACAACTTTTATCCGACCTATTTTTATGATAACTTTAACTTTTAGATAATCTTTGACCTTGAATACTTTTTTTTCAGCAGGTATATAATCTTTGTAGACTATTGATATTTTATTTGTAATATAATTTACACTATAATCCCGGTGCTCATAAGTATCTCATATCATTTATAAATACCCATATAAAAATTTCTATATAGCTTAATAATGATTAATTAAACATTTCCTTCAACGAAAATTCTGAAATTTGAGCTGTCTTTTTTTCGAAGCCCGTAAAACTTTTAATTGTTCCCACAAATTTTAAATTAATGGACATCCGTTATTTTGTAATTATAGTAGAAAGAACCAGATGTCCGTTGTCGGACAACCTGAAAATTGTGAAAAATAACAATTATAAGATGTTGAAAAAAGGATTGTTCACATGTTGGATAGAATCTTACTGTAATCCCAAAAAATATTCAAGGTCAGTTTATTTGGAGGTTGTGAGGAACATGAGGAACAATTTTATGGGCTCTAAAAAAGAAAACAACATAATTTTCGTAGCGGAAAAAGTTGTTACACTAATCATATTTAAGCCATATACAAATTTTAAAGTGGATATTTATAATATTATATGATTGGTTACTGGTCCAGCCTATGATATCTGTACTAATTTTCAGCTTTATGATTATTTTAACCTGACTATAATAAGCATAAAAAATTCGAAACTGACTTGAAAAAAGTATTTTGGTCGTATCATATTTTGATAAACATGCCGTTGAATTCTAAGTATAACATTCATTAAAGCTTCTTGTTCAGGTTTAGGAACTAATACAGGATGAAATACATTTTGAATTCCAAATACACTTGCTGGACTCTTCTTATCAATTTCTGGTCTAGGTAATTTAGGTAATTCAGCATTTAAAATTTTTCCAGGGAATAAAGTATGTAAATCCTATAAAAAACGTAAGATTTTTAGATTAAAATTTATATATTTATAATCGTCATTTGTTAATTTACTCCTCCGATATCCAACATTCCATTTTGGTCCATATAATTAACGGCCTCATCAATATCTTTTAAAAATGCTACATAATTTATTGTGTAACTATCCTTAATATATTTTTTAATAAGTAAATTAAAATTAGCTGGTGATACTAAAAGATTTAAAAATGATAAAATTCTTGCAAAATGTGCAATTGTAACACATCCAATATTCTTTGCAACCTAGAATGCATAAGGAAATCAATGAAGTATAATACATGAAAAAGTCGATTTTTTTATAATATTTTATTTACGAGTTCATAATCTTGAAAATACGGTCGTAATACTAAACGTCGCATATTTATAGCCGTGGCTATTTTAGAAATTAGCAAACATAATCGTCTCTGTTCAGTTCGACTGAGACGATTCACATGTAAAGGATCTTCCCATTCCAAACCGCTTACAATGTCTTCATTTTTCTCGAAATCTGGTTCTGTTTAAACAAAAAATTTTCGTATCAAAATATTGGTTTTTTACGAAATATAATAAATAATAACGGGGGATAATCTCCGTTCATCAGATTAATATGTCTATAACAAAGACCGTCCACATCATTATTTTTAATCTTTATGTATGTTTAATTAAAAGCTGAAGGAAATTATAAATCGATTTCAATTCGAACAAAATATACTTTAGTTCATTTATAATTTCCTTATATATATATATATATATATATATATATATATATATATATATATATATATATATATATATATATATATATATATAATATATATATATATTATATATGCCGGGTATAAATCAATTTAATGCGTAAATTGGTTCAGATATTCATATGATATATATATATATATATATATATATATATATATATATATATATATATATATATATATATATATATATATATATATATATATATATATATATATATATATATATATATATATATATATATATAAATAAACAAATATATATAAACAAAGTTTGAACAACTCAATTTGAGTTGGCTTACACGTAGTGAAAAAAAAAATGTACAGTCTGGTCTACACATGCATCAATTCAATTGCCACAGTTTTATCATTTTATCAATTGGTATTTTCAATTTATTTCCAATCAATTGCACAGTGTTAAAAACAACGACGCATTTATCTACACACGTGATTTATCTATAAGGGCCAAACTATACAGTCGAATAGCACAGTTTTAACTGATCATATGTGACAGGCTTTAGATTTTCAATTTATTTCCGATCAACTGAACAGTTTTAATTGATTGTGTGTGGTCCTGTTTAAACAATTAACTAATCAAAACCAAAACAGCTGACTCATTAGAATTCAGACCGAAAATGCTTTCAATTTCAATTGATGCTTAGCCGAAAAAAGCGCTTTCTGTCGCTGAAAAACGGAATATGCAATTGTCGGATAGGATACGTTTACTAACTATATTCATAATTGGTAATTTTTAATACAATACTTTACAAACGTATATTTAAGTTAGATTAGTTGGGGAGTTTTACCGGTTAAAGCTATCTTAGCGTCCTAGAAGTAGATGTTATCAGCTGACAGCACTTACTGTAACGGTTATATAAACAGATTTAGAGCAAGCGCTGGCTGCAAAAAACCTTAACTATCGAGTAACCGGATGAAGGTTTTTTTAAATGATACTGCTCATTGTAACTATTGAAAAAATCATTTAGTGCCAGAGCAAATATGGTGCATAACATTGGTATATTGTTTCACCTGTACATTTTGTGGACATAAACTGTACCAATCGCGTAGCCGCATGAAACTGATTTTAAAATTTAGTTTCGAGTGAGTGGAAAATAATTATGAACAAGTGCCTCGTTAAATCTGGTGCTAACCCCATGGCACGACACATTTATTTTTGTTGTTGTTGTTGTCTTATCGTACCTATCGAGTAACCGCTTCAAACTAAAATCAAATTCAAAGTTTAAACATTTCTTACTAAGAAAATACATTAGTGCCACTTCTATTTTAGTGACAAATGCCTGGCACGATACTGAATATTCCTTCCTATACTATAGTTGCTTACAGTGACTATTATCATTTAAAAAAACCTTCATCCGGTTACTCGATAGTTCAGGATTTTTTGCAGCCAGCTCTTGGATCAATTTGGAAAGTCAATGTTAAAAAAACTATGACTAAAAGTTTATAATGAATGACTGTACTTATAAGTTACCGTGCATGCAAGTATAGTATACTAGCCTTCACCAACTACTGTCAGTAACACTACTGATACACACGTATTAATGCAATCACACTTATATACACACACACATAGGTATTATTCCTTATATGTTCCGCCATATACTTTTTACAAAAACAGTCAAAAAATGTCCATTTAAGCTGTCAAAACCTATATATAAGACTGTGGGTCAAACTATACCAAAGAACAGAGACTATCGAATTGAGTCTTTACCAAATAATATTTTCCCTGGGTACATGACATATGTAGGTACGTTCAAGTAGGATTACGCTGATATATCTAATGATTAATTCGCAATTCACATCAAATCAAAGTACAGGATATCATTGCATCAAATAAACGAGCGATACGATGTTACAATCCACTGAACTATAATATCACGGTCGTATATGGAAAACCTTGACACCTTATATTACCAACTGATGACTCCGTATTTACCGCTTAGCGATCGGTAGTTTGCTTATAAACGCTTCCTAGCGTTTTTTCCGCACACGCACACCCAGTAAATATGATATTAATGACGTCATTGTTGCATAAGAGATTACATATAATAAATTTTTTTTACATGAGATGGGAAATAATCTTTAATAGCTTATAACATCGTTCTCGAATCAATTCTTATCTACTTTTCGAACTTAATTATGATATTGAGTCTAGCTTTACATTTTTTTGATTTCAACAAAATACCAAATTCAGTAACAGTCTAATACCCAGTTCAGCACGAATACCTAATACGTGCCCATATTCAAAAAATTGACCTATTCACCTTTTTTAATGTTTAACCAAAGTGCGGTTAATATATTGTGCGATTATAACAAAACTGAAAACCGAATAAAATAGCGCAATGAAGGTTTATAGCGCTTATTAAATATATTGTTCATTAGAGGCCGCGCACACCGTAGGATTCTGATAAATCTGATGGTCATCCCACAACATCGAATAGTTCAATAAGAAATTCTTATCAGAAAATCTAATGTTACTTCAGACGGTTATCATCGGATAGGTATAACAAACCAATGAACTTTCAAATATTTTAATTTCATAATTACTTTTTTAACTAAAAATGCGTACATAAGACACGACGTAAGAAATTCTGATGCTAGGCGCACACCTTCAGATTTTCTGATCAGAAAACCTGATGTTTTATGTAAAAATCTTACCGTGTGCGGGGTCTAATATAAAATACATGTTATTTAGTTACATCAGATTTTCAAATCAGAAATTCTGATCAGAAAATCTGATGGTGTGCGCTCGATCTTATTATACCTTTATTATGAATAACGTCACATAATTGGGTGTACAAGATTCGTCCATCTTGTATACGAAAATAATCGGCTAAATCAATAATTTCTTGATCTGATAAGCCAATTGCATTTTTTAATTGATTTGCAAATATACTAATAAATTCAGATTCTGTAAATAAATATAATCATTTTAATATTTTGCTATATGAAATAGGTAAATTATACTGTTACCTTTTACAACACAATTTCCTTTCGGATCAAAAGAACGAAAATAATCGTACAAGTTTAAGCCTTTTGTACGAAAAATAGCAGCTCGTATTTTGTTACATGTTCGCCATACATCACGTAAAACAATTTTCTAAAAATAAATATATTTTAAAGGCTGAAAATTCATAATAGGGTTCCCCCATAATAGTATCGAAAATATTACGGGCCGGGTGGGTACTTATCATATAATGACCAATACCCTTTTTACGTTAGTAGTCTAGTACATCGCTTTTCTACATGCGACAGGAGTGAATGACCCTTGCTAGCAAAGAAAAATTATTCGTGATGTTTTATATTCTTACCTTAAAATGAACCATTTTGTGAAAAATTGAATACCAAACTTATAAAAAAAAAAACAATTACAATTAAAATAATTTAAAATCATGAATTTAACGACTCTGTTCTTTAAAATAAAACATTCTGAAATAAATGGCATAAACAAATGATTTTTATTATCAAACAAAATTTTTATTGACATTTGAATAATTTAGCGGGAAATAGTTTCCAAATATATTGATTTAGCGGGATTTACTATATACAAAGGCATAAGAGTCAATTTAGTTTGCTGCATGATGTGTTTAAAAGTGTTTGATAACGCATTATGAACTTAACGAACATTTAAATGTATCACGACGCATTCAAAACAAATATATACAACAAGATGATTGGTTAAAAATATGGTATCCGTTTACCCATAGTACATTGCAAATGGTACAGTGTACAGCGGTGAAGCCGGTGTTGCGTCTTTCCGGCATTCTCTTTACATCAAGCTCTTGTAGTGTGTGGATGTATAAAGTGTATTATTTTAAAATTAAATTATAAAAATATATTATAAATAAACTAGTTAAGAATGGCTGATCAAAATCAAGACTATGAGATGAATAATGGTGAAGATTTTTCTCAAGATGTTTCCACACAAGGGGAACAATTAAATGGAACTAATGGTGAAAATGGAAGTGGCGATGCTCCGGCCGATAGTGGAAGTGCCGAAGCACCAGGCCGTGATGATGATAGGTATGTTCATTTTTTTCTGATTCTCCTAAGAATATTATAACAAAATTTTATATGAAATTTTTGTGAATATTTTTAATTAAGTGTTTATATATTCTTTTGGCGGCCAAGTGGGCTTCGTGTAATCTTAAATCATCTTTGATATAAAATGCAAATTATTATGTTATAAATATCAATTGAACGATAAATAACTGAAATAAATGATTATTTTTTAATATTTTTGTCACTTTCACAGCAATTTACTTAACTTGTATTTTCAATTTATGTATTTCTATGTACGCTGAATAAATAAATAAAATGGCGGCCCGCGCTTGGGCACCGGCGCCATTATATTGATTTTTACAGTATTTGGGTGTAAATTCAATTTTTTTCAAAAGGCATTCAATAAATCGGAAATCAACCTCAACTGTTTTATTTGCTTCTATAAATTCGATTTAAGCTAAGCGACTCTGCAAACCAAACTATGCTTTTGTTTATTTAGTACCAGAAGTGGGGTTGAGTTTCTTGTATTTGGCTGCTATATAAGGGCATTATGTATGCTAAAAAGTATTCGATATTTAGTTTTCTTTTATCTGGATTTTAGATTTTCTTGTTACAGATCTGCATGATTTTTAATGTTTATTTTGTGTTTTGGTCAATCACTAGATATAACTTAATTTTTTTTATATTCACACAGCATTACCCGGATATTTGATTTTGAGATGACCAGAGTATCCAGAACTTTATAACTGAAATACATGATACCCTTAAATACGAGAGCCTTAATGATTTTTAAAAATACCATTTTAAATGTAAATGTAGTTTTGTTTCGAGGTTGGGTTGTTCAGAGTTTGCATCAAAATTCGTTCGCAGCATATAGCATACGTGTTATTTAAAGAGGCCTAATAGCCCGGCCTAATGTAAACTGTAGGCTGTGTACAGGGTTAACACATGATGTATCTGAACTAACCAGACTTCATTTCCTCAGGTGTGGATCAGTCGTCCAGTAGACCTAGGGTGCAAGCAATCGGCGAGATACGGATGTGATATGCAGTATTCTCCGTCAACCCATGGTAAACCTTGGGTAGCACTTTCATCATCTAAGATATTAATAAAATTTAAACATAAAAACTACATTTTTGGGCTAAATGAGCCATAAATTTAAATTTTAAATCTTATTAACATTTTTTAAATTAATGCCCGTTTGAAAAAGGGTTTATAATTTTTTTGTTTTTCTAAACTTTAAATTTTTTATGTAATTTTTTTTCTTCCCATTTTAAACTTGCAGATAACTTTTGAAAGACAATTGTTCGAGATTTGCAGATTTTCATGAAATCAATAATTAATTTGTTTATTAAACATTTCATACTTAGATTTCTTACTATTTTCATTATGAACTGAAATTGATTCGTTGTAAATTTAATAATTATTCTAACTTTCACGCACTTAGTTTGACAACCGGTAGAAATTTGATTAGGTAACTTAAGGTTGTCTCAACACTTATCGATTAATTTTATTATTTCAGAAAACTTTTTGTTGGTGGACTTAGTTGGGAAACGACTGATAGTAAGTATTTTTGAAATTAAAACATCTCGTTTTATATCATACATCAAGTAAATTTAATTTTGATTCTAAATGAAAGAATAAATAGTGTTTGTTCGTCGAATTGATCGAGTCGTTGCTAACTGACTCTAATTTTTGTATACACTTTTGTCTTTAAAACATACAAAGGCATGTAATATTTTAATTTTATGCTTGAAGTCTGTCTCTTAACACTAAAATTTTCATATACACTTGAAATTCAGTTTTAAGTTGATAAATTTTTTCGAAATAGGTTCAATTTTCCTTCAGGTATATTGCAAGACAGTATTGTAATTGTATGATATAATTCGAAAAAATTCAAAATTTAGTGAAAATTATTTCTCCATCAAATTTGGAGATTTAAAATTTTCATGAAATTTTGTGGAACAGTATAAAGCTTTTAACATATTTAATTTATAATAAATTTGCATTTTCAGAGGAATTAAGAGATCATTTTGGAGCATACGGTGAAATAGAAAGTATAAATGTTAAAACAGATCCAAATACAGGACGATCTCGAGGTTTTGCATTCATTGTATTTAAACAATCAGATTCTATAGACAAAGTAACCGCTGCCGGTGAACATATTATAAACAATAAAAAAGTCGATCCAAAGAAAGCTAAAGCCAGACACGGAAAAATATTTGTTGGTGGTTTATCAACAGAATTATCAGATGATGATATCAAGAATTATTTCAATCAATTTGGAACGGTACGATAATTTTCCATATATTTTTTTTTAATTAAGCCTTTTTTTATTGTGATGAATCATTTTTAATGTCAGTTCTGCTACTGAAGTTATTTGACGAAAATATTTCAACTGAAAAATTTCCTTGTAATACCTTAATTTTCATTTGTCTGATTTGAATAATGGAAAATAATTAATTGGTTATTTTTCCAGATTATGGAAGTAGAAATGCCATTTGACAAAACAAAGAATCAAAGAAAAAATTTCTGTTTCATCACATTCGAATCTGAACAAGTTGTAAACGAACTTCTCAAATCGCCAAAACAAACCATTAATGGAAAAGAGGTAATTATTTAATTATTACTTTATAAATTTTAATATTCCGTTATGTAATTAAAATAATATATTTGATTAAGGTTGATGTGAAAAAAGCGACACCTAAACCAGACAGTATGATAGGGTCAAGAGGTAGTGGTGGTCGGGGAGGCCGTGGCGGTCGTGGTTCAAGAGGTAGTAGAGGTAGCTACGGTGGTCAAGGATGGGGTAACCAAGGTTATGGTGGATACGGAGGTTACGGTCAAGGATATGGAGGTGGTTATGATGGTTATGGTGCCGGTTACGATTATTATGGCGGCGGTTATGGTGGATATGGTGGTTATGATTATACTGGCTACGGTAATTACGGTAAATATTGGAAAAGGCATTGAGTAGAACAATTTTTGTATTAAGTTTTATGTCTGTTTTCATATGATTATTATTATTAATTATAAACGCGAAATAGACTTAGAAGAAATATTAAGTAAAAAATCGATTTTAATAGAATTTTGCAAAATCCTGACTCTGTTTACATTTGTTAAGTATTATTAATACGTATGACTGAAAAATAAGGTTGTAAAACATTATCGAACGCCGCCTGTTAAATATACCTAGTTGTAAGTTATTAAGTTAAAATTTTGTTTAGATAAAATAAACATTTAAACAAAACTTTAGCAATTTAAATAAGATATGATTATTGATCGTTTGTTTTTGTGTACATGTACAAAAAAAGTAGTTTTAAATAAAGACGATTATATAAGAAATATAAATTTAAGACTCGGTCTTCCACACCGATTTTCACATATAATACTTACCTCATATTTCTTCTTTTTATTCTGTTTCGAATAGACCATTAATATTTAAACAATTGTTATCTAATTAATAGATAGCTGAGCTACCATTAGCTGGCCTTATATTTTATCGAAAATGATGGCTAGTATATGACAAAGGGCTGTGATTTACTTAGCTCTTAATCATTAATATTAATATTAGCTTGAATCATGATTAATAATAGCTAAATGTAAAATATAATTACGATTTTTGTCAGGTCAGGTGCTTTACACTTAATCGTCCAAATATTTTTTAAGTGTTCATAGTTTAAATATTAATTTAGTTGTATATATTATGTGTAAAAACATTCGAATGTTTACGGATTCGAATTTTTTTTTTTAAAAACGAACAAAGTAAAAGTTTAATGATTTTTATTTTTTTCTTAATTTTAATTTTCATGAAATCAGACATTTTCAAAAAAAAAATTCACGAATTAGGCTCTTTTTGTTTTTGTAAACTTTAAATAATTTTAGACCATTGAATAAAGAATATAGAGAGTTATTTCCTGAATTTTGTTTCTTAATCAAGCCTTTTTCGAATAATTATTATTTTTATCGTTTTACAAATTTAATTTTTGATTTAGTGTTTTATTCAATGGTGCCTTTAAAAAAATAACTTAATAAAATGTTCAAACTAAATGTGAAATTGGCTTGAAAATCATTAATTAAAAATTAAATTATTCGAAGTCTTATCTACTTATGACCTCATTAACATCGCGCAAAATTTTTATTACTAATTTATAATGTTTTTATTAAATGTAAGTTCTTGATTGCAGTAAAAGATGAAAATAAATAAATCAACGTTCAACTTATAAACAACATGCAATGTAGCAAGAAATTAAAATATACATATATACATCATTTTTCAGAATATATATTTACATCAGTTTAAGCCAGTTTCACAATACACAAAGATGGAATAAAATTGAACATTTTATTAATAAAAAAGCAGATTAAAACAGTATAGGTGGTCTATATTAAATAAAAATTAATAACTAAATAATTGATAGAAAATTAAAATAGTGTCTATTTAATATATAGAAGTTGATAATACATTTAAAATAGATCACTGTTACACAAAACGGGTCGATGGAAAAGCAATCAAGTTTTGAAGCGTATTCTAATCATAAAATGATCTGTACATAACAATATTTAACTTTTACAATAAATATCGGTTGATCTTTTAAATCGCCATGAGGTAAAAAATTAACAAAGTACCTCATTCTATAAATAATACAGCGTTAAACTTTTTCAAAGAATGTTTTATGTGTAAAATATACTCCTGATACTTGTGCACTCCATCTGATTCTCGCAATATATATATTATTTATATATAAATATACGTGTATTCAAAGAAATAATTATATTTATTAAAAATATATTTAAGAAATATATTTATATATAAAAATATATGTACACAACACTTCAAACAAAAATGTTCCTTAAAAAATATAAAAAATGCATGTTTGAAAAAAAAACTGATTAAAAATCCATGTAAATCAAAAATTTATGGAAGATACATTGTGAAATGATGTTAAATAGCTTTAAATCAATAAAGCAACATTTATTTTAAAAAATAATTTCATAATGTGTTATTCCATTTATCATACAATCAATTGTGTCAAAAGGAAAGGGAATTGTGTCGTTAGTATTAAAAATAATTATGAAACAACAGTATACACATTCACTCTTCGTTTGAACGTTTTAATTGTATGATATCAAGACCTTTCACAAATTCCTATCATCAATTTTTTTGGCTTCTTTTTTGATATTTTCTTTTGTTGCACTACAATATATACAAATCAAAATAAATATTTGCTTTTCGTATTAATTTTGATGCTTGCCTTCATAGATTTGAATCAAGTTAAAATCTTCAAATTATAATTAAATATGAACTAAAACGTTTCTCTGAATATATGCTTTATTTATATACAAGTCTTTGTTGACCATAGTTTGAATTGCTTTCAATTAATAGCTATTTAGATAATAATTATTTTCTTTAACTTTTTATTACCACTTCAGTTATTAAAATCATTGCATGTAAAAAGCAAACAAAAAACAATCTTACGAACGATCATAGACACACGATCTCAAAATTTCATGTTTCTTATGATCGCTTCAATTTTCTTACATAAAATGTAAGGTGGGTTCAAGAATGATAATATTGACTATTAAAACTAAAATAAATTATCACTCAATATCCTTCAAATAAATTATTTTGTCAAATTTGCTAATTGACTGAAATGGTTTTTTTATGCTGCACCGCCACAGACTATGGTAGCTACGGTAACTACGATGGTAGCTACTCCGGCGGAAGGAGTGGTTCACGTGGTAAAGGTACATAACACCTTATAATCAATCAGATTTTTAAACAGAAAAAAATGAACATTCAAATTATTTTTTAGTTTTTTTTATAATTGAAAGTATTTTAGAATAATTTAACTAACTCATAACCACTAGTTGATCAATCAAACCCAATGGCCTATTGACATCCTGTTCATTAAACCCATCACTTCACGAAAATCTAATTTTGCTTTTTTATATACATTTTTACATTTATTTGTTGTGGTCACGTTTACTTTTAAATTATTGGTAGTGGATACTTAAAGTTAGTTTGCTTGCACTTTATGGGTTATTTGTATTATAAAGTGTTATTAATGGAACTTATAATAATGTTTAGCATGCTAAAAGTACTCAATTGTAATAAAAAACTAATAGGAACATAAGATTCTTGAATGTATGTCAAACCATGTAAAAAATAAAGTGCAAGCAGGCCAACAAATCCAATGTTTCAATTAATTACAGGAAGTTCTGGTTATACAGGTGGTAAACAACGCGGTGGCGGTGGAAGAAATCAACGGCATCAACCTTATTAGAGATAAGATAAATATATCTAGCCTAGCTATAAAATTAGCTAGTCTAGTATCTGTGTGTTTGTGACATTTTGGTAAGTTTATATTATATTTCTAAAGCAACTCATTGAGTTCTAAATACTTCGTTTTTCATATTTTGTTTAAGTTACCGAATTTCAGATAATATTACTCTTGATAATTTAACCATTCATGGAATATTAACTCCATTTTCAAAATTTCCTTTAAGCATTATAGCACATAAATTGTGAATATTTTCTTATATTTCATCATCTTGCGTGGCTCTTCATAACAATTTAATAAATTAAGAGATTAGTCAAAATTTTTTCTTTAAATGTATACACAAAAATAAAAAATGCTTAAATTGCGATTAAAATAAAAATTTTGAATAACAATTTAAGAAGGTAGTATAATAAATATTATTTCGGTGTTATAGAAATGAGTTAAGAAATTGTAAATTAAGATCTATACTTTTTAAGTAAACAATGATGTTTTATATCCAGTTCTGCTACTGATCCTTTTGAAGAAGCTTTACTAATTCTGATAAAGTTTTAAACTTAAACCTTTATAATTTTCATAAAAAAATTTTGTACTAATATATCAAATTCATTTGTTCTCAGGTTTGTGTGACAACTATTCATGAATTCAATTGACAAACTATTGTGTATCGGGCATATTTCGATAGTCTGATTTAAATAAATTCATCATCAACTCCATTAATACATCTCATTCGTTAATATATTTCACAATGATTAAATCATTCCATTTAAAAAAATAATAAAAGTAATTTTCATATTTTTGAAAACTCCATCCATCACACACTCTACTGACCGAACTTTTAAATTCAACCGAAATCATCAAATTGCAATAGAAGCGATAGAAGAAAGAAGAAAACTTGTGTACAAAACTACAAATAAAATAGTTATCTCTGAGTATATTTGTAATATTTTATAGAGTGAACTGCTGATTAAACTAAACAAAACAAAAACATTTGTTTCTAATTTTAAGTTAACACTTAAGGTTTAAGGTGTTGTAATTGTACAATGAAGTGAAGTTTCTTTTTATTTACAATTCAAGTAAATTAATTTAAAAAAAAATTTATACTATTTTATTTTTTTTATTTTTTCATTTTGTATTTGTAATTTTAATGATAAAATACAATAACTAAAATCAAAAATAAATATATTTAAATATGATCAAAGAAAAATTGATTTGCGAATGCTCCACCTAGATACTATACATTGATTTGAATATTAATTTCGTATATGTGAGTCCAATTATCTTCTACGAAGAATAAAAATAAGGAACATATGCATTTCTCAATCTTAAAATAAGTTCGTGCCCAACACAAATTTTAATTAAAAGCAATTTTATTAATTAAGTACTTTATATAAAAGTAAATAGAAAAATGTAATGAAATATTAAAATGAGAAAAAATACTTTGCTGAATTTGGGCATTGAATTTTAAATTAATCAATGTTAACTAATTTAATAAAAATACTTTTGTGTATATAAAAATTTAGTTCTTTTATTTAATTGCTGCCACCAGCCATTATAAAAATTTTGAGTTTTTTTTTCAGCAATCATGTCATTGTTAATTCAATGTATAAAGTCAAGTATTATTAAAAATAAATTTTTATCACTTTTATACCAAAAGAATTGTTTTATTTTTTACTCATTTTAACCGAGAAAAGAATTTTGTAAGTTTTCCTGAGAAAAATTCATGTTATTTAACATGTTAATTAATATAAAGCATTTTTTAAAATAAATGCTTACAAATTGGCGTAAAATATTTTACCGATTTCAAATAGAAAGCGGGATAGTAAGGTTATGCGCAATGACACTAAAAAGTTGGAACGTTTCGGTGACGAGAGTCACAAATGCTTATCAATCTCACATGCGCACAATTTTTGAGTCATGCGTAGATGGCAATGTTGTAAGGTAAATTGGATGATGGTAGGGTATTCATGAAATCACGTATAGACGTATAGAGCTCCGCCACACAGAGAGTTAATAAATTTATTATCAACGAATATTTATTGTAAACTCGTTTTATATTTCTTAATTTATATATGTGATTGTGTGTTAAATAAAACATAATAATTTATCAAGAATAAAACATTATTAAGGTGAGATTGACTCATTTATTTAGTAAATGTATGATTTTGTATTCGATTAACAAACCGGGTGTTTCTCGCAAGTAATAATTTCGTACAATAAATCGTAAACTAGTATGTATGTAAAACGAAGGTTACCATTGTCTACTTAAAATTTTATTGATATTCCTTTGTCTTAAACTACAAAAATTATTTATTTCAAAAATTTACAATCTATTAGTAAATATTGTTAAATTAAAAGAAGTTAATGCTATAAAATACACAATTAATCAGTATGAACGCCCGCCAAACGCCATATCCTTCGCAGTGTGCGTCCATGTGTTTTATTAAATATATTAAAAGCCAGGTGATTTTTTAAAATAATTTTATTATATTTTCATAATTATTTTATAAATTTTTGTTTTTTGTTTACATATTACTAGGTTTTATAAATCAAACTAACCAAGCAGTTTGGCTAGAAAAAGTGTCAAAATTTATTAACGAATTCTGTGTACGGTTAATAAGATTGAATATATTTCATTGAAATTATTTTTATTATAGATTATTTTTTATAACGTTCAAATTTTAATATTGGTTTGCTTATTGAGATTAACTATTTATATATCATAAAATAATTCCTTGCTATTAGATTCTTTGTGTATTTTTTATTCTCGAGTTCTTGACCTTCAATATTGCTACGAAACTTGGTGTTTCTCGGTAAATTGTTTTTATATTCAGCCGTTAAATAATATTATAATTATTAATTAATATAACGTTTTTCTAACTATTTTTAATCCGAAATAATAATGTTGATTAATTTTCGTATGGATGTTATACTTGAACCATGTGCATATTAGTAGACCTGGTAATGCTGATGATATCATTTCACGTATCAGGGGGATTTTAAGTATGCTAAATAAACATTTGAATTTATACTCCACAACAATTTATTACAAAACTGTTGTGAAATAAATGAGTTCATACAATTTTTTATCCATATTAAAAAAAAAAAAACTATTTGAAAATGAATTAAAATAATTTTTTTAATATATTTTTATTTTACAGAATCGATATTGGTGTATATAACCAGATAATTATTCGAGTTTCAATACAAAATCGTTTACTTTATATTATATTTCACATTGTCGCCGCGGCGTACTTAATATAATAGGAAATGGTCATGGAGGCTCCACCGTCTCCCCAATGTGTTGGTCGAGAATTTGTTCGACAGTACTATACACTGTTGAACAAAGCCCCAACTCATTTACATCGATTTTATAATAACAATTCATCATTTGTACATGGTGGATTGGATGCTCCAAATCGAGAAACAAGTCCAATGATTGGTCAAAAACAGATACATCAAAAGATTCAACAATTGAATTTTCAAGATTGCCATGCGAAAATAACTCAAGTTGATTCACAAGCAACTTTGGGAAATGGTGTCGTTGTTCAAGTCACTGGTGAATTAAGTAATGCTGGACAACCGATGAGACGATTTACTCAAACGTTTGTATTAGCTGCCCAATCACCGAAAAAATATTACGTTCATAACGATATATTTCGTTATCAGGTAAATAATAATTTAATTATACTGAAATTTTAAGTTAAGTTGTGATGAAGTACGTTGCATATTAGTAGACCTGGTAATTCTAATATCATTTCACTTATCAGGGGGATTTAAAGTATGCTAAATAAATATTTGAATTTAATACCCCACAACAAATTTATAATAAATTGTTGTGAAAAACTAATTTCATACATTTATCTGCTGTAAAACGTAAGAAAATTTATCTTTTTATTTATCCAAATATCATTGTCGATGATTCAAATTATATTTAATAAATTGCTTCTCCAACTGTTAGGATCTGTTTTAATTTGTGAATTACCTGCCTAGAAACCTTGGTTTACTGTAAAATTATCTTAATATGATTATCGAATTTACATAGCCTTATAATAATTATCTAATCCATAGTGGAAATATCTAAAAGCTATTAATTCGTAAAAATTTATTTTACGGATATTTTTAAAATGTTATAGCGAAGTCAACACTCAGTTCTGTAATATATTACTAAATGCTTTATAAATTAAACTTGGGAAATAAGTTTATGAACGAGCACATGCCATGTAAAAACTAATAAATATATCATGTTTATTGTTCCGAGTTTAAGCATTAAATTTAAGTCAACAAAAGTATACCAGATAATATATTGATCTACCTTTCCCAAGATTCAAAAATCAAGTTTTCGTAACTCTTAAGTATCCCACTCAACAATAGAAACTGTAAATATTTTCTTGATTTTTTTTTATTTAAAACATCGTTTGATAAACATTTTAAAACGGTTATATTAGGATGAAATTTTTACGGATGAGGAATGCGATCAAGAATCTGGCCGATCTGAAGCTGATGATGATTTAGTTCAAGAACCATCAGTTCAAGATATCCCACAACCAATATCACAACAACAACTGGCATATTTTGCAAACAATGCTG
Organism: Chrysopa pallens; assembly: GCA_020423425.1. Lineage (NCBI taxonomy): Eukaryota > Metazoa > Arthropoda > Insecta > Neuroptera > Chrysopidae > Chrysopa > Chrysopa pallens. The sequence continues at coordinate 67,658,468 of CM035591.1, read as the reverse complement.
TACCTCCAAACACTCCAATGACCGCTCAACCACCGAGCGTTGTACCACCAACTATGGCCGTACTGCCCCATCATCCGGGTTCTGCCCAATTAACACCACAAGTAATAACAGCAACAGCGGCTGGTTCTCAATCAGTGGTACAAGTAAATGGCAGTGTTCATCCTGATGATGTTATACTGTCATCAGTACCCAATGTACCACCTGCAGCAGCAGCAGCTGTTTCACTTCAATCATCTACGAATGTGGTTAATGTAGCTCCATCAACCTTACAAAATATACAAAGTACGCAGCAACAAAATGTACAACAGGCGAATCAATTACCAATTGTTCCTCCCAATGTTGCAATAGTAACCCAAATAAATAATCAACAACAAACAGATGATGTTATAACACATTCAGCGGCACAGCATCATGTTGAAACTTCGCATCATGATTTAATTGTTGAAAATAATATTGAACAGAGTGAACAAAAATCACCAGATCCTGAACCTGTGGATGAATCTATAAGTCACGATCCAGGTAAGATTATTTATCTTATGGAAATTTTGTTTCAATTCTAGAATTTTTTTTTAATTTGGAGGTTTTATGTATCACATCTAAAGGATTTTTACTTATTCTGTTTTTATTTTACAATTTTATGTTATAACAAATGAACTTAACAACCCCCCGATTCAAATAAGGTTCAAAAATTTGTATTAAAATACACTTCATTGTTTCAAAATCATTATAAAAAGTATTAAAAAAGGGAAAATCAAATTAGTTAAAACGAAGTAAATATAATTAATAATTAATACACAGATGCAAACATTAAACTTATGAAGCCTTCATTTTTTTGTACCGGAACAAATTATTTCATAGAAAAGTAAGGTAGATATTAGCATGTCAAAATTGTATAAATCAATAAAAATTACATATTTTTTTTATTGAACGTAAATTTCTTATAGAAAGAATGCCATACATCGTGCTTTTAATTTTAATATTTCTCCCTTATATATCAATGCAATAGAGAATTAAAAATACTATCTGATTAAAACAGACCGCCATTTTCTTTTACCCGTTCTTATCATCCGTTATCTTGATGATTAAAAATAAAGTTAAAAAAATAAAGGAGTTACAATTAAAGAAAAATTTTTTGATGAAATTATATTTATTATTATTATTATTTGGTTAAATATTTATATTAAAAAAAAGTGCGAAGATTTTTTCATGCCGAGACAAATGAAAGGTTAAATACAATAGATTAAAAAAGTATTACGCCACGATTAATGGTTTTTCTGTTTGTCAGAATAGTTCTATAGTTTCACATAATGCTTAAATATATGGTTAATATTTTAACTTTTTATACAAGTAAATTTTATTTGAATCACAAAATTATTTTGAAAATTCTTTAGATAAACTCGACTTTTAATGAATTAACCGGAGAATTAAATGAATAAAATTATAAAACAATTGGTCTGGTTGTGATTTTTAGTTTGAAATTACGCGTCAGAGGAAATTGATTCTACAAAAATATATACACACACACACACACACGCACGCACATATGAATCTATTTACAAAATGTAGCACACTCAACTCTAGGGGCCATGAAACGTGAACCTATGACAAAATTTGCGATTATCCCTGTAACAAAAACTTCCCAATGAGAAGTTTATCCATTACAGTAATAATAATTAGTAACTCCCTTGAGAAATAGACCTCACCTTTTTATTGTAATTGATTTATATATTCGAATATTTATACTATACATATCATCACACCGCAAATAAGAGTAAAAATAATTTATTATAAAGCCTCAGATGACCCATAAAGCTGAAAAGCGTAAACTTTCTGAATGTGATATACTTTTTTCGTAAAATATTTAAATTTCGAATATTTTATCAATATACATATAAAATTTTATTGAAATAGTTTGATTAATGGTTTTAGATTTAATATTATATATAGAAAGTCATTTTATCATATTAATTTTAAATGCTGACAATTTTGGCTACGATAGGAAATCCTTATTAAATTATCATAAGATTATTTTAGCTGAAAAATGTATATATTTTTGGGGTCGTTAGGAATTTAATATATAATAAGATAAATACAATTTAATTATACTATTCAATTTTCTACTCACACATGTTGTAGGGGTTATTTTATCTTTTTTTAACCTTCTCGGAAGGCTATTTCACCGAATAAGACCAGATGGAGGAAGCTTTGAGACATCTTTGGTCTGAAGTTTTGAGTTAGTCTGTAGTACTGTAACCGAACATACATAGACACGGATAAATAAATAAAAAATTGTCTAAAAGTTGAAACCCTACTTCGTGTGGTCAATTAATTGCATTTATTACGTTTTTTTAAATTAAAAATAGCCTTTTTCAATTATTTATTTCATTGATGATTACAAATTTCATTTTGCGTATATTTTTCACCTATTAGAAAGCAATCTATTGACAAATGATTAAAATAGTTTTAATATTAAATAATACTATATATTGTATTGTTGTCTCTTTATATTGTCATTTGTCATTATAAATAAACAAAATAATAACGCTAATAGACCGCTCAGAATAGTAGTTCGTTTACTATTCTGTTTATTTTTACTTCCGTTTTTTTACTGTTTGTAATATGAACTTTTTCATTTACATATATTAACCACTAAGTAAAGAAAAAAACATGAGTGCGAACGGTCTGTATTCTTTTTATTATTGATGATAAATTTTTTAAAAAGAACTTCTTTCCTTTATTATATTTCAAGTGTGATTATTTATACTTCTGATTACATTTTTATTGAGTCGTACTTATCCAATAATTTGTTTTTCCACAATTTTCAGATTGTATTTTTAAGACATAAAATCCTAAAATGATAACGTAAAATCCTAATATGGTACCTCTACATTAATTGTAATAACTCTTATTTAATTTCAGCGCCAATCTCAAATGAACCGAAAACTTATGCCACTTTAGTAAAATCTGGTGGTACAGGTGGTCAAGTGTCATTTGCATCAGCGGCTATGTCAACCAGCCCCAATCAACCAATATCTAAACCAGTTTCGTCACCGGTACGTATAAAATATTTTGTTAATCTATCACCGTTATAATAATCTAGTATAAAAATGCGGAGTATTTATGAATTTAATAATCTCACATACAATTATCGGTGAGGAGATACACCGTAACAACCATTTATTATGTGTCGAATTCGTTGGGTTTTTAAACACTAGTTGTTTATATGAAATGCGGTAACTATACAATAAATCTAAAACAAAAGTCGATAAAAATTGTAAATTCGGAAACTATTTCAAACAATTTTGTTCTACCTTACGTTTATAATCGATGGAAATTTTCATGAGTGAGCTATTTTATTATTGCGTCGCAAGATTAATATTCATGAACATCCTCTTTTTTTTAATCCAAAGACTAACAAACGCAAAAGAATTTTTTAGCTGGCAATAGATAAAAAACAGTTTTTTTCCACCTTGAAAAATTTTAAAATTACAATTACTATGTCGAATGAAGAATATATGTTTAGAAATTTTAAGATTGTAGCGTAATAAAAAATTATACCTGCGGTATAAGAAAAAGATAACCCCATCTTAAGATTTTTCGTATAGGAAAAAATTAGTAGACTAATAAACGAGCTTGCTCAGAATAACTAAAAATTCTTAAATAAAAAAAATTTGACGGCTTACACTTGAATCAATAAAAAACTATGGACGCTCTACACTTGACTGAAGAGACGGGAGGTAGAAATTTGCAAACAGCCAAATAATGGTAGTTCACATATTGACAAGTCTGTTTTCTATTAAACTTAAATTGAAACATGATATTGCTGGGTTATTTCTTCTTTTGTAGAGAAAATTCGAGGATATTAAATACCGTTTTTTTTTTAATTGTATTCCAACTTTTTAATAAAAGTTCATTTTTACGTACATTTAGTTCTAACGGTGCTTAAATATATGTATTAATTTTTGGTATAATATAAAGTCTTAGTTATCAAGTAGTCAAACATTTAATTGTATTAATCAATACTTAGACAAAATGATCTAATCGGATAATAAATCTAATAATACAATTTTCAAAGCCATATAATATATAATAATTGTATCAAAATCATATTTTAATTTTGTTAATTATAATTCGCAGCCACCATCATTGAATCGAGGAGATGGTCGTGAACACACCCCATTATCATCAAGCGGTTTTAATTCGAATTCTTCAGGGGCATTAGGACAACGTAGTGCCGGACCAAATAGATCAAACAGATCTTCTGGTGGTCCACCAGGATCTGTCCGAGGACCTATCCGTCAAGATTCTCGTCAAGGTCCAGGACGAAATAGTTTTAATGATGACAGCAATGGTAAAAATATTTAAAACTAATGGTTTTTAGGCGTTTAAGTACCTTTTCTTGGCTTCCCATGTCGATATTTATTTGTCTTTGACAAGTACATTTTTGCAATTATTGATTTAATCATTTAATATATTAAACTAAAGTATTTTTCTTTTCATTCAAATGTTCGATTAAAATTGTTTTTTTACAAATTAAACATTATTTTCAAAAACGCCACATTTTTTAACAGTCGAATAAGTTTTGAAATCTTTTCAAAATCTAATGTTTACAAACAAAACTTATATCTAAAGTAAATTTTTTTTTAAATTGTCTATTTTATCATGTTTATTATTTTATTAAATATTAATGTTTGCTAATATTTTAAAGATGACAGGAGGAGAAGCACAGGTGGCCCTGGTTCACAATATGGGGACAGTCATCAGCTATTTTTAGGTAATTTACCTCATTCAGCAACTGAAGATGATTTACGAGATATCTTTAGTAAGTTTGGAAGTATTGTGGATTTACGGATTCATAGTAAACCAACTGGTAAAGGTATGCCTGGTACACGAGTTCCAAATTACGGATTTATTACATACGAAGACCAACAATCAGTACAAAATTGTTTAAATGCACGGGTAAGATTGAATCATATTAACTATTCAATTTAGTATCCAATTTTGTAAAAATTTAGATTCCTAAAAAAAGCATACAAAATACACATTTGATTTGTAAATTTGTAAATGAAGTCAAGTGATATAATGTATGCAAGATTATAATTTGAATTTGAATATACCTATTTGGCCTTTCTATAGCTGACTAGGATAAACAAATCAAACATTATAATTTTAATTATTTTATTAGTAGACTAATGAACTGGAAAAAATAAGTAGAATATCGAAAATTTAAATACTCGGTACATAGAACCGAACCCTATTCTTGTAATGCGTTATGATATTTATGAATTTTTAAGATAACTAGTTTGCAACAATGTTGACTTTCAAAGTTTTTGTTGAATATAATAGACCAATTTTCCGATATTTTTTTTTTTTTTTTGTAAAAATTATTTTATTAAATTATTTAAATTTCTTAATGACGATTTAAAAGTTGTTGTTTAGAATTTGTATACATTATACACAATACTCAAAATTATAAGAATATCAATAATAAACAAAATACATGCTAGGTTTCAATAAGAATTGAAATATAAACGATTTTCCCTAAAAAAAGAGCTAATAATTTTTATATACAATTTTATCAGCTATATTTTTGAAAATAAGTGAATACCTAAAAATTTCAATCACAAAAAACTTATTTTCTCGATTATAGCTTAAACTTTTAAACTTATCTCTCGCTACTAGGTTCCTTACAGAAATAAATTTGAAAATAATTTAATATTAAAAATTTATTAATTTAGAAACTATTCACTTTTCAATAAAGCTTACATTTTCACTATAATATATATTGTAGCTCATATTTAATTACAGCACCTTATACTTCAAACAAAGACAAATATATACTACAAAGTAAAAATTTATGATAATTTGAAAATGAAAATTTTCTTTATTTTTCTTTAGCCATTATACTTCCCTCCATCATCGGATAATAAACAGAAATTAAATGTTGAAGAGAAAAAAGTAAGGTCAAAAGCAATGGATGGTGGGAGAATTGGCGGAAATAATCAACAGGAAAACAACAACGGCGGTGGACGACCTGGAAATGGGCCAGGTGGTGGATCTAGAAACAACGGTGGAGGTGGTGGTCCAGGTGGAAATATAATGCGAACACGAGGTGGTCGACCTGGCGGTGGATTTAATAGATCCGAAGGTGGTGGTAGCAGTGGAGGTGGTGGTCCAGTGAATAGGGGAAACAATAATTTTAACCGTCGCTAACAATCCCATCTGCTGAGTCACAAAACATCAAATTACATGAAATCACAGCAGCTTTACAGATTTGTCGTCAACACCACAACTCTTCTGTTCACTGTTTATAAAGACAGGGGTGGGGATCTACATACCACCAATCTAGCAACGTTAATTATTACATGTAACTATTAAAATGCCCTGTGATTGGTTTTCTCATATAATTTGAACTAATTACATAAAAAATTAATTAATAAGTTGAGCTAATTTATATAAAGAAAAAAAAAACAAAAATAAGTAAAAAAACTATCGTTTGTAATTAAAAGTAAAATAAGAGTACCTTCTATATAGTGATGATGAGAAATAAAACGAATAAGACGAGGATTAATGAAAGAAAAAATACAAGATATAATTGTGAACAGAAACAACAGTTTTTTATTATAAAATAACAAAACAAAAAGAAAAATAATTATTAAATATAAGGACTCGATGATCTAAATATTTTGTGTTATTCCCTTTGTTCGTTATATAGAGTTCGTTGTCGTTAATCATCGTCGCGAGTGACACTTATTAATGCCGATAAAAATAATGATCTATGGATTAAAAAAAAAAAAACGAAGGCGCATGATTTTTATTATCAAAATGGTGTTTATGGACAATCTTAATGTGTTGTACAGGTTTTTCTACACGTCCGATGATCATCAAACCAACAGACACAGCTACGGCAGACTGGCTGATGCAATAAAATCAATCAGTTTGCTGTCGCTGTTTTATACTTTAGTGCCAAGTTTTTAATTTAAAAGAGATTTAAAATAATTTAAAAGATTATTTAAAGGAAAATTTAAATAAACTTTGAAAATGTGAGTGGTTTGGAGTATAACAAATATGGCTGGCTGGCTAGCTAACTAACTGCATAACTACTACCGTACCATTTGTTGGTACAATATTTTACCTATTAAATTTTAAAATACACTCTTGTTTGTGATGAAAGTTTTTTTATTGATCTCAGTCTATTTTAGTTTAGCACTCACATCATGTCCATTTCAATTCGAAAAAAACCAACAGTAAAATAATAAATATACATCTTTCTATTTTATTTTTTTATTTCATTCCTTATTCGTGTTCTCAATCTAATAATAAAAATACCATCCTTCCTTAATTTAGAATTACCCCGTACAAACATTGTTCTGCCTTCCTCTTAATTTTCTTGTAACGTGTTTTTTTGTATTGTGTAATTTTTATATTAAAATATTAATAATAGGAAATGCATAGTTTTTTTTATAGAAATAATCTTATAGATACTTTTCCAAATGGTTCGAGTACTTAATTTAATAATAACAAAAAATAAAAATGTAAAAGTACATTTATTCAAATAAATCGTGAAAAAAACACTTAAGTGCACTTAATACCAATACAAAATAATTCATTTTTAAATGATTTTAGTTAATAAAAATATGTAATGTAACGACTTGAATTAATTAAGACATTTTACCCTTCACATTTAGCTAGAGTTTATGAAATCTTTGAATGGTAAAATGTGCAATATTATAAACTAAATAGAAACCGAGGTTTGTTTGATTTCAGAAACGATAATGAACCGTAACTTTACTAATTATTAAGTCATTTTTTTTTGTTAAAATGTATATATAATTATATTTTAAGTTGAATAAATATATCGCAAGATTATTTCTACAAAAAAGAAAAAAAGTTGGGACAGTAGTTTATTATACAATCAAAAGCATAGAAAAACAATCGATGGAGTGATCGCTGTGGTTAGTAGGACAGTAGGAAAGCCAAGCCGTTTAGTTATATTACTTATTTGTGAGATATTATAAACCTTGTAAAAGGTGTTATATTTTGAATGTAATTTACTTATGAATTAAAAAATCATGGCCTTTTTAAAGATAAAACTAACCATGTATATTATTATTAATTTATATTAAAACTTAAGGTGCTTTTGTTTAAAATGAAACAGTTTTTATACAAACTATTCTTTGTTTTCTTTTTTATTTATAATTTATTGTATTTTTTTTTCTTTTTAATTTTCATTACATGTTTCAAATTTTTTTAATATCAAATACATCTTTTTTTCTTTTCATAATACCTACCTATTATGTATGCATTTTTTAGTATGTATCCTTATTTTTCGTTTTAACATTAGAAATTTTCTATTAATTTTTTTTTTCGAACAATCGCCAAAAGTTCCTAAAATTCAAATATATGAGTGCGTTGGATTTTATTTTAAGTGTGTCAATTGAAGCATTAAATTAGAAATTGTTTTAAAGGATTTTCTAATATGTAATAAAAACAATGGTCACTTGCAGAATATTAGAACTGTTACTGAAATATGTATTATTAACGTATACTCGTGAAAAATGCGACACTCACCTATTCTCATTTTTTTACCTATTTAAAATCATAAGTACTCGATTATTATGTTGTATTGAGTTATTTGTTAGAATTCATTTTGTTTATCTATCAAAAACATTCATTATAGACCAAAAAAAATTATAAAATATACCTTAAAATTAATGTATTTTATAATTTTACACGGGCAGCTAGGTGTATTGTGTCAACAAAAAAGTATAATAGCAATCAAAGGGAAATTGAAATATTCGTTAATTTATGTTTAAAAATTCAAGGAAATACTTGTAGATATGTTCATGATTTTCGCGTTATAAATCATCAAACTTAGCATTAATTCTTCGACATTTCTCAATTATTATTTTTAATATTAAAACTTTTATTATTTAAACAAACTTTGAATAATTTTTTTTATTTAATTATATTTGATTACTGTTCTTTCCAAGTGCTTATGTGTGAAATGTGATTTCATTTAGATTTTAAGAAAAAAAGAATGAATTACACACATTTGGTTGTAAAATTATTACTTATCTATCTGCTAATAACTAGTAAATTATTAGTGTGTTAATGGTTGCTTATTTCAAAACAACGTCACTTAATTAAACGTAAGCGCCTTAAGTTTTTCAGAGTGATTCCGTGTGTTTTAGTATTTAACTATACATAAATACATATTATATATGAAAATATATTTAAAATAAAGGCTGAAACTTGTTTGTTTCTTAGAAATCGCAGCAAATTATTAAAAATTTAAAATATATTATTTGTGTACATTTTTAGACAAAATTAACATTAATTAAATTTGTTTCAACTCGAATACTTATAAATTGCCATATTGAAATTTTATATATAAACCAAAAGTATAGATAACATATAGCTTTAATATGTTATTTGTATCCTAAAGGGATCTTATATACAAAAAATTGCCGCTCAAGTTCCACGTAAATATAATTTAGTCTCGATCATGAGCGTCTGTATTGCTATGTACGCCAGCTAGTATTGTGATTGAAGTCAAATAGGATTGAATTTATAGTTAAAAATCATACGGTCAAGCCTGATTTATAAGAATTATTTTGAGTTTTCAATTTCATTATACAAATTCTTAGTTAAATGTTGCCATTGACAAGTTATACGTTAACACATTTTCTAGCAACACAATATCAATGTATAAAGCAGGGATGTGCCGGATATCCGTATTCGCGGATACCTGAGGAAAAAATTGATGGGTATCCGTTACTTTTTTGGCGAATCTTAAACGGATCTTTTGCATTATTAAGTTTCATTACGTGTATGAATTTATAAGTAAAAGTAGCAATAAAATGTTAAATCGTTTTATTTCTATATTTGACAAAATATTTTAACATTTATTGTAGTGAGTTAAGTGGTAATTTTTATAACTTATTACTATATTAACTATTACTACCTTAGTTTGGATTTGGTTAAACGGATTGAGTAGAAAAGTTCCGATTTTGCATCCGCGGATCCTGCGATTTATTATCCATATCCTCGGATCTCTATTTTAATAATCCAGCACATCCCTAGTATAAAGCAATATAAATTAACAGATTGTATTCATCGATAATATATATTGATAACATGAAATCGTGTAAATTTTTAATCGATTTCATTAAATTCAGACTGAAACATTATTACGTAATGTCTGTTTTGTTCTATATAAAAATGTAAACACCTTTTACACTATGTACATCTTGTTGTAACAAGGTATATATGGCAAGATTGTATACATGGTAAAATGTATACTATTTAGTGTACATGTTATAAGCAGCACAAAACAAATTAATTCTTAATAAGGAGGTACTAAATATCCGCAATTTACCTGTTGTGTCATTACGTTGGATAATTTTTATGGAAAACACAGTATACAAATTATGAACGAAATCATGCTCCACATACAAGTTTCAAATTTTTAATAATTTATTTAAAACAATATTTTGGCATTTACATAAGTTTACTGTGGAATTTTATGTATTTCTAATTAAAGTAAAATCGAATCGTATTTTTTTCTGAATTAATAAATATTAGATTCAATTTAATTTAATACAAATTATTTTAGTACTTCCTTAAGGATTCTGGCATACATTGGGTCTACAATTTTTTTGAGTATAAAAATAAGAGACCATAACTGCTGCAATCATATCAATGATTTTGGAAAATTTTTTGTTTTGAATGTACATCAAATAATTTTTTTCACTTAAAAAAAAAACTTTCCTATGTTAACATTTTCTATTATTTGACTTAAGTTCTATTTTGTTGTCATTTTTCAATCGTTCAATTAGTTTTTCTAAACTTTACAACATTATTTTTAATATTGAACCATTGTTAAATCAATTTTAAAATAAAATTTGGAAATAAAAATGTCTGTTCAAAAATTTTACTAAAACTATGTAAACTATATGAATAGTGGTACTGAATATTTTTAAACTGATTGTGCCCCCCACATTACTAAGATATACTATTCATCTATATTATATAAAATTTGGTTTTATTAAAAAAATAATTTCATTATACAGAATTTTTTGTTTTATAAATGATTTAAAAAATAATGAATGGCCTTTTTTAATTCCCTGTGATAGAAGCTTTCTTCTTAATATTTTTTTCAATACCTAATAAACAATTTTTAAAATACAATTTTCAAGTTTATTTTACGGTTAAATTAATTTTCTCCTAATACCAACACACCCTAGTCAACAAGTTAAAAACAATTATTCAGTTAAAAATTAAACATTTAGCTTATTACCTTAAAACACAAAATTTACAAATAAATTCTAGTAAATTAATTTTGTATAAAAAAATAAAATAAAAAAACAGGAAATTGGTTATTTGTATGTACGGTTTTTAGTAAATAAATAGTTAAAAACAATAAAAATGCAATAAAAACAAATGACAGATATGTTATATATAAAATGCAGATACAATACAAATAAAAAGTAAGTAATTGAATAAGTAATGACAATTATATTCCAATTTTGATTAAAATAAATTTAATATCCTATCAAAAACAATTTATTAATTTTTATATCCAAATCTTCAAACTGTTACAATAAAAATAGGTAAGTATTTGTTTTATCTAAATTTATCAAATCGCTTATATAGAGTAACATATACAGTGTATAGTGTATACATCGCATTGTTCTGCAAATATAATTCATTCGGTATGCACAATCTTGATATGAAACAAATAATTTTTGCCCAAAAAAATGTTCTAAAGTAAAAATTTAATTTGAATTTGAAACTTTTTTTATGGCGCACCTTGGTAGTTAAAACAAATTGAAACGCATCATGCGTGGCGCTTTAATTTTACCAGGATGATCCAGTTGCGCTTTATCTTATATATACGAAACATACTTCAACATGTCACTTTCAAAAAAATTATTTTTAGGCACATTAAAAAAGTACAACAAACGCCTACAAGAACACATAAAATTGAGCTCATTATGACCAGCTCTTTAGCATTTATACAGCTCTTTTTATCCCAAATATGTGATTTTTATTTTTAGGAGAGATTATTTTAAATGTGGCATGTTTTTTATTTTTATAAACTCTTACATTGAATCTGAACCTGTTTTAATGGACCTGAAAAATGTTGTTTCATATATGGGGCATTTATTACGAGATTAAAAAAACCATCAAATTAAAGCGGTTGTTTTATTGTTAAACAGTTATATATTTAAAATTTTTCCTTTTATTCATATTCTATAATTATTATAGAGTAATACCATAATAACAAATGAAGATAACTACTAACAGCGTTAATTGTTTAGATATTCACATACTGTTGAATATCAATTAATGTTTGAATTACTTTTAATCATTAGCATTAATAGAATACAATTATATTTAAATCTCTTACATATTTATATATACTAATGCCATGTAGCTATTGTATTTATATATATGTTTTTGTAGGTCAATTTGAGCTTCTATGAGCATCAAAATTTTGTTAATGCGCTCAATAGCTAGCGCTAAAAATAATGTGCATTTATATATTCGATTAGTCAGTTGTTCATAAAATGTATTGAAATAGTTCCCTACACAAATAAAAATGTCCGATTAAATACAATAGGAATTGAATCGGATTTAATCGGAAAAGAATTGAATTCAATCGGAAATTTGATTTCCTTTTAAAACCATTTCAATCCGGTTAAAATTTATTAAAAAATTTGAATTGGGTTTAATTGGATATTTTTTTCATTTAAAACCAATTTAATCCGATTGAATCAATGAAAATTTCTGAATAGGTTTTAATTGGAATGAATAGTTTTTAAATGGATATTTTTTCCATTTAAACCCAATTTTTAAATATAATATATAAAAATCTTGATTGAGAATATCAGTAAAATTTCTTAATTTTTCGAGAGCCTTAAAGCGTCCGGCAAAAATAACAGTCTACAAGAAGTGTCTTATATTGATTATGCATTTTTAAACTGTTGATTGACACATAAATAAAAATCACCATGTGAAAAATGAGTTGAGTTTTTACCTATTTACACCTGGTACCTGTAAATTGACCGTCGGAGCATGTTTCTAGGTATACATACAGTGAAAGTACATACTAACATTACTTTGTCCCACACATTTTGTTTCTGAAGAAATAAGTTACATCTGGCGACTGATGGTATTTTGTTTTGAGAGAAACTAAAATTATAAAATCAAAAAGTTATAAGTGTGACTTTAAAAGGTCTTATCCACCACGAATTGTTAATATTTACTTCAATTTATTATCAAAGCATAATGTACCCCCCTACTTCAAAAAATCAACCGTCCTACAGCCTCCCAATTCTCATCTGTTTGACTACTGGAGCTCTTTGATTTTAGATTATATACTTGTTATACCACAGTATAAATAATATCAAACTTTAAACATTTGTTCAAGAGTTCTTAGTGTACCACCGGTTACTTATCTATCTTCATTTAGTACAACTTGGTGATTTGCTTCAGTAAGTAGTACATCAACTTATTATTTTTTGTTCAATTGAATTTATTATTAGGTAAGTTTGATAATTATTTTTAATAATTTAAAATAAATATTACTTCTGTAAAATAATCTATTATATATTTAAGTATCCTCTCTATTTTTGAGTAATGAGCATCAATTATTTGCAACAATGAGATTGTTATTTTTTTTTTATATTAAAAGGGCATAAATTCGAGATCTATGAATTTTAAAATTACTAAATGAATAATTTCATGGAAAAGATATGAGAAATTTTTAATTTGACAAAAAATATTAATTCTAACAAATGCATCTTAATAGTAAAAATTACGTCATTATTCAAGTAAATCGAAATGATTAAGTCATCGCTACATATGGCATAAGTAATAAAAATATAAATGAATATTACTCAAAACATTTATTAAATAAAATACATTTTATATTGAACAATATATAGTTGATTATGTAAATAATAATTATGGATGTGATACATATTTTTGTTTATCATACAAACGGAAAAGCTGACATGAATAAAAAGAATGATACAAATATTAATGCCCACATAATTGATGAAACCTACACTATTCATTTAATAAAATACAGCAATGCAAATAAAAAATTATATATCTTATCTGCATTTTTTATAGTAATAAGATGCCATACTTATTGCTTTCAGTTCCAAGAAATTTTGTACTAATTAAAGTGCAGTATCAATTCAATTTATTTAATAAAAATAAATCAATTTCAATTAAATTGTTTCTGGTAATCAATTTGTCCTATATTTTTGTAATTAAATTAAGATTTGTTTGAATCATAGAAGGTGGAAAGGTCACGAATTTTTATACAAAAATTATATTTTAAGATATCAAGGAGTCAAAATAAAAAAATAAAATGTTTCTTTGATAATTAAAAAAATAGCACGTTAATGAGCACGCGACCTATATGAAGGGTGATAAAAATTAAATTATTATAAAATATCGTACTTTTTACACTACTAGACCTGAAGGTTCATTAATTTTTATTAAAGTAATATTCAACGATTCCTACACAATGCTGTGGGTACTAGAATTTCTAACGCAAAATTTTCGAAATTCGAAATTGGGTACAAATTTTTGTTTACATCTTCATTTCAAGCCTTTTATTTTCTTCAGGAACAAAATTTAAATAATTTTTGAAAAGCCTTTAAAATAAACAAGATAAGGAATTTAAAAAAGGTCACATATACAATTTTATTTTTAATGAGAGAGATGGAAAATAGTCTTTGAGAGCCTATAGCTTCTTTGTTTTTGAATTAATTTCAATTAAAATTCCTTGTTTTGTTTTGATATATTGAGTCTAGGTTTCACATATTGATGTGAAATATAGTAAATATAGTATTTAGTCGTATACCCAATTACAAAAACATTTGGATAAATTTTTTAATAATTATTTATTTTTTGCAGTAAAAAGTTATTATTATTTTTTTTTTCAAATCATGAGCACTATCACTTTTTTCTAAAAACATTAGATTGTTGCTCAGAGATAGAAATGATATAATTGATTTTAATACAGAATTCTGCTTTCATTTGAACAAAACTTAAATTGTTCCGTATCCCAGTTAGTAAATTGTTCATTAAAGAAAATATTTCGGTTTCCTGATTGGAATTTGATTTCAAATTAAAGCAATAGGTACTTTGAAATTGATTTTAAGAGACTAATTTCTTAGCAAAATTTATATCCACAAATTGTAAGCTCAATAAATCTCATAAACATGATTGAACAGTTTCTGATATAAGTCAATAACATTATCGTATACAAAGTTCTATTGAAGATAAAATATCGAAGTAAAAATATCAAAGTTTACAAGAAATTAATTTTTATTTTAAAAATTAGAAACATTCGGAAATTAATTTTTAAATCTGTGGGACTAAGGATAACTTTTTTCTCTGGAATCTCTGAGAGTATTGGAAACCCTAGTGTTTACTCAAAAAAATTAAAAAATAAACAAATTATTCACTCTACTTAGCAAAATTCAAATATCATATCAGGGTTTTAGCTAATTTGCCTGCAAACTCTCTAGCATGAAATTGCACGTTTTTTTACGTTTAACATTGTATTGAAAGTAGCTGAAGCCAGAAAAAAAAATGTTTATAAAGAAGTTATAAGCTGTCGAGGATTATTTTCCATCTCTTTCTTGAAAAACAATGTTTTACATAAAGACACTTCAATTGAAGTGGTAATATATTTACATCTTTTTTACTTAAAAAAGTCGAACTACATTTCAATTTAATGAAGGCGTATATTGTGCTCAATTCTGGAAAAGTTGCATGCCTATATAAGTTTTCCGATATATTATCATTAGGCTAGAATTTTTTTTGTCTCTGACGGTTCTTTTTTTTACTCAGGTTTTTAAAAACATTTATTGTAAAGGTTTCTTCTATTATCCGTAATAATTAAAAGCTGGGTCATGGATCCAATGAACCTAATGAACCGATTTTGTTCAATCACGAAATTAAACTTACTTTTAAAGTCTAGAATACTCCACCGAAATTTCAGCTCGCTGTCTCTTTTCTTTTTTGAGATATCTTATAACAGACAGACGCACATTCTTACGGTTAAATCGATATGGATTTATGAGACGGACAAATGGAAATGGATCAAAATTTTATTAGTGCGGTCAATATTTTCTAACATTACAAACTTTATACTAAAACCAATATACTCTGACATATTATAAATATATTGAGTATAAAAATGCATAATTACTATGACGACAAACTGGATAACGTCTGTTTTACAATAAAAACTTTCCAGACCTCTTTTATCATAAACCGATTTGAATATAATAAAAAATAAACAATAATTTTTTATAATTTTTTGATGTAGGTTATTATTATATTCAAGAAGATTACGTAATATGTAATAGTTAATTCAATTAAAATGAAATTTTTTTTTTCAACTTCTTATAAATACATTTTATTAATTATTATACATTATATTTATGTTTAAATAATTAAAATACTTTGATTATTCATATTTTATAATTAGTAATAAAATATATATATATATATATATATATATATATATATATATATATATCAGAGTAGTTATAATTATAAGTTTTAGTCTAAAGTTTGTAACGCTACCAAAAATTGAAGGCACAAACAAAATTTCGGTATAAGATGTGCAAAGAATCACTTAATTAGTCCATTACCGATGGTCCATCCAGGAACCCATTCGTC
This sequence comes from Chrysopa pallens, assembly GCA_020423425.1. Classification (NCBI taxonomy): domain Eukaryota; kingdom Metazoa; phylum Arthropoda; class Insecta; order Neuroptera; family Chrysopidae; genus Chrysopa; species Chrysopa pallens. Next base: position 67,641,749 of record CM035591.1, on the reverse strand, counting down.
ATCAAGATAACTCATAAATAAAAATAAATATCGAGCTGAAATTTTGGTAGCATATTGGTGACTTGCAAAATCGGTCCAAATTTAACTAATAAACACTTATATAATAATCCATATTATAATATGTGTTTATAACTTTATGGATCTTTAGATTACTAATGAGTGCTGATCCTTAAAAATAGTTCAAATATTGACACTTAACCATATGTGGAGTATTTAAACAGTTAACTCTGTTAGTTTTTATATGTATTTGTTATAGTTCACATTTCTAAATGTCACAAAAATTCGACTAAATTTAATAAACATTGCTAATAATTTAATATACATTTACTTAGGTTATTATAATAAAATCATAATATTGCACAAATTGCTTCATGCTTGCTTTTAGACAGAATTATAAAAATACTTTTTTTCTATACATAAAACGTATTTTCTATACGTGTAAGGAGTATGCGATAACTTGAAATTAATAAAAATGAAATAAAATAACATTTTTATGCAAGCTAGAAATAAGCACTTTTTCCCCAAACAATATGACACAATATGACAAGCGTTGTGTAAACACAAAAGCTAGAATGCAAATAAACTAGCAAGATAGATAGATAATGGATTATAATACTTAATTCGAAATTAATAAATTAAATAATGTATAATGTATTAATTTCAGATAAGATGAAATATCAATTACTGATATTATTAATTATAGGAGCATTAATTTTCCATGAAGCTTCAACAGAGAAGGTAAGAGCACAAGTAATAATTATTTTTTAATATGTATTTGTACATGCCATTCATAAATATTTCGGAAACATTTTCATTAAGAGTTTATAATTATTTTACTTTCATAAATATATGAAAATGTTTTTGAGACATGATTTTCGAATACATTCAGTATAAATCAAATGCAAAAGTTTATACTTATAATATAGACCTTTGCCATAATAGTGGCACATTATAAGACTTCATTGTTTAAAATTTTATTTTTTATCTCTTCTAAATATTTTATTTTTAATTTAAAATTAACTTCATTGTTTAAAATTTTCTTTTTTATCTCTTCTAAACTAAATTAAATAGTTTTCAAAATTTACTGTAGAAACTATAAAAATACTTATATTTTCAAATTTGTTAATAAAATAAATATAAATATTAAATTTAGTACCCATAAAAAAAAATTTCAGTCATATGGAGTGCCGACAGAAGTGAAAAACTATAAAATAACAATGAATTGTTTAAATTTTTTATTGAAGTACCAAACATTGAAAATTCGTAATTTGGAAATTAAACTTATTGATATTAGTCTAGTTTTAACATCTACAGACATTCCAAGTTATAATTATATTTATTTTTATACAGTTTATTAATTAATTAAAACACACGATTTCGCAATGGCAGTTAAATTAAAAATTAAATAATAGTTAATATACACTCATATTACTTATATATACGTTGTACACAAAAAATTGCTATATAAACGCGTTTTATATTCAACTTACAGACCGGTATGGATAACTTTTGCTAATAAGGAATCGAATCAATGTTAAATATTACCGTGTTTCGAAACACGATTGTTTAGGCGGGCAGCTAGATATAATGCCACCAAATATGATATTTACCATTGCAAATATACTATATTGATGACACATACCTAACTTTCCGCATACACATTTCACATATACTCGTGGAATCAAAAAACGCGACGACTTAAATTTTCCACCCTTACTTAAAATTATAAAATACACTAATTTTAAGGTGTATTTTATAATTTTTTCACTTTAAAACGAATATTTTAGATATATAAACAAAATGAATTCTGATAAATAGCTTAACACAACAAAACAATCGAGTTGTTTTTAAATTGGTAATAAAATGAAAATATGTAACAGTGCCGCGTTTTTATTATTCTTTGAGATCATACATCTAGCTATACGATTGTGGTGCACGACTTTTTTTTTTTATTCATTTGAGTGTGAGGATTTTGTAGTGTGTGCCTCGAAACATGAAAGTTTTTTATATTCATTTGAGTGTGCGGATTTTGTAGTGTGTGCTTCAAAACATTACGTTGTGTACGGACAGCTAAATATGGTGTCATCAAGATTGTATATTAGCAATGTTAAATATCATATTTGATGGCATCATTCATGTTTCGAAACACAATAATATTGGTTCTCTATCAGCAATAGTTATACGAATGGTCTATATGTTTACCTACAAGTTTATTCCCAACTTAAAATCGTTTAACGCGCGTAAAGAAGCTTTCATTAAAAAAAATAAAAACAGAAAATGTAGATAGTCGTTATTTAATTGCCTGTATTCTCATAGATTTATTTAAATAGAATATTTATGCGGCGTATTCTATGCTATCTAGGCCAATTTAGATACACCTATAAACTATTATGACAAAATATATTTATTTATAATTGTAGCATAAACATAAGAAATTAAAACATAAAAAATATCATCCACATGAAAAAAAATTGCAAGAAGATGAACAAAAATGGCATGATGCTGATTTAATACATTTAAATGAACATGCGTTAAAAGAAGCAGAATTATCTGAAGCTGAACATTATGAACAACAGCTGAATGATAATGCCTTTTATCAATTTGACCCATGTTCAAATGTAAAATGTAGCGCTGGGCAAGTATGTGATATTAATGAAGATAATAAACCACATTGTGTATGTGTACCAGTTTGTCCAGAAGAGGATGATCCACGGCGTAAAGTTTGTACAAATTACAATGAAACAATGGGTTCTGACTGTGCAGTCCATCAACAACGTTGTTATTGTAATACTAATGATGAACGTTGTGTGAGCGATGATTATAAGCATGTTCATATTGTTTATTACGGAGAGTGTCGAGAAATGCCTGTAAGTAATTAAATATTGATAAAATTTAAGCGCGCACAGGATTTAGGGGGGTAGGAGGCAGTCTATCTCATGCTCTAGAGACTAAAGATGCCATCGTCGGAGGCATTAGTTTTATGAAAGGTGTAGACGACGGAGGGTCCTTGAATGCCCTTTTTGCTAGGTGTGACAGAAAGTGCAGTTCCATCCCTGAACGTGCTGTACACTTTATATTAAAATCGAAATGCAGACATCAGACTAATCGAAAAACAGATGCACTCATTAAACAAATGCATTTAGATAAATACTATAGTGCATAATTTTCTAAAATTATAAATTATTAATAAGTAGAGTAGAAGTTTCCATAAAAATCAACTGAATATATATATATATATATATATATATATATATATATATATATATATATATATATATATATATATATATATATATATATATATATATATGTGTGTTTGTTCCACTATAACTTTCGACGTGTTTTCAGATTTTCATGAAATTTACTACATACGTTTCTCACATTTAGAAATTTTATTTTTAGCCCGATTGGGCTATCAGAGGCTTCGAAATTATTTTTCAAAAATTATTGTTAATTTCTCTCCCTTGCAAAGATACATTACGATATAAATTACGATAAAGAGGTGTGGCAAATATTTAACTCTTTATAAGATTGGTGTCTCACCGTTAATGAGTCTCCAGCTTACAAATAGTATAAGTAAGTAAGTTAGTATATAAGTAGTTAAAAGCCCAGTAGATTTTATTAAGCAATTTTTGTATGCCATATTATTAAATGAATCGGCGAACATTAAAACGCAGTATTGTCCCACGTGTGCAAAACTGTGCACAATTGATGTTCTTTTTTCAGCTAGATCGTTAACAAGTGGAAAACTTTTATTATGGTATACATAATCATAAAACGTTAATCATTCTCATGCAAGACAAAGTTTATACTACTTTCAGATTAGGTATACGGATACGATTTATTGCTAACTAAGCTAATGTAATAAACTAAAAATTAAAAAATTCAGCGGTTCAATTTTTAGCTAAAAATATGAATAACGTTGATTTCAAGAGGTAATTGATTACAAGGGAATTATCTTTAAATATTTAATTTAAAATTATTTTTAATTTTTTTACTATTTCGGACTTAATTTTTCGGGCTAAATTCTGGTGTATAAGAATATTAATATCTGCCGATTACGGGAGCTCAGTTATCTGTATGGTCGACTCTTATGTATGTAGTTTACCGAGGTTGCGGGTTTGACTATCGCTGTTGTCACACAAATTAATTGCATTAAATCGCGCGTTATAGGGGTCGTAAGAAACGGGTTACAAAACGTAAAACTAGTATGATTAAATCATTTTTTGGGATAAAAATCAAAGTTGAAATTGCTATATATGGTTATTTTCACTAATGAATTGTTTATAGGAATGTACTACTGATGAAATGGTAGATTTTCCAAGACGTATGCGTGATTGGTTATTCAACATTATGCTTGATTTAGCTGAACGCAAGGAATTAAATCGGCACTATTTGAAAATGAAACGTGAAGCTGAAACAAACCATACACGTAAATGGGTGAATGCTGCTATCTGGAAATGGTGTGATTTGGATCGCGATGGAGACAAGTTTGTATTCATTTCATTTGCATTAAATTTATTTTCTTTTTAAATTATTCCAAAGTAAAATTTTTTTTAAATATTTACAGAAATCTGAGTGTTTTATCTTGGTAGAGTTTATTTTGAGTGTTTTTCGATGGTAAACTTTCCAAAAAATCAGTAAAACCTCTACATAATAAACGTGTTTAAATTTGATTAATAGCCTAAATATCAATATTTCTTCTGAAAGGATACCTAAAGAATTCTAACTTATGAAGTCCTTAAGACATCGAATGAGCCACTTAATTTACACCTTAAGACTTTATAAATCAGAATGCTCTAAGAATTCGTTTTCTTTTCGACAGTTCCCATAAAGTTCCATAACCTTTGCCGTGAGTTATTAGGCTTTGATGAAGAATATCACCTTAAATTTTGATATTGAACATATAGAAAAATCAAATCTTATCGAGTTCCAAAATAAGATCTGTGAAAGAGCTCATATTTCAGACTACTTACAAAACTCGGAAAAATGACTTCTTAATCAACTCATAATTCCGGTTTCATATGAAACTCAGAACAAAGAAATCTTACAGAGCTCATAATACTGACTACTTATGAATTCGTAATATAGACTTTTTAATTAAGAGTTTTTCAAAATGAGTTCATTAAATGAAGCCACTATAAGACATCTTAAAGAAGTCTAACTTGCATGTTTGCTGGAAACTGGGATTTTTATATATTGTGAGTGGCATGTATTTAAATAAGTAGGCATCGAATTTAATTTTTATACAATTACCAGATAATCAAAACTTTTTGAAAAAACACTCAAATTTTATTCTTGAATAGACGCCAATCCTATAATTTAAGTTTATAGTGCTAATTTTAGCTCTGTTATTCAAGCAAATTCAAGACACAATATCTATTTCGTTCTTCTACTTAAATGTTAAACTTCATAAAAATTTTTTTGATTACTTTAATAACTTGTGGAAAATAAAATCTAGTAGACTTAACTCGTTTTTCAATTTAAATTAATCTCTTCTTTTTTAGTGCCGTATCACGTCATGAATTATTCCCAATACGTGCGCCTTTACTAAGCCTAGAACATTGTATTGCACCGTTTTTGGATAATTGTGACAGTGACAACAATCATAGAATAACTTTAGAAGAATGGGGAAAATGTTTAAAACTAGAAGCAGTAAGCAATTTAAATCAATTATACAGGATGTCTCAAAAGTCATAGATAGTAGAAAAATGATTTAAGCGATGAATTACTAAGACAAAAATTTTTTAGATCCGTTTTCAATCATATATTTGAAATTAGCCTTTGTTTATAATAATAATATTAGAAAAGTGAAATTTGTATGATAAGTAAAGTTTTGGAAAATAAAATTTACTGCAACTTCACAAACTTCAACAATGAGACAACTCTAATAGATTTTAAAAATTAGTACAGTTGAATAATTTGTTAAATTAATTATTAAATTTTTTTAGGGAGATTTAGAGGCGAGGTGTAAGAATTTTAACAACGATCCGGATGACGATGATGATGAGTAAATAATAATGAATTAATAATAATAAATATAATTTTAGAGATATGGATAAGTTCTATGCCGAATGAATGGTGCTAATTAACGGCTAAAAAATTATTAAATCGCTAACACTGCCAAATTTATAATTTTAATTGTGAATTGTAGTTTATAAATCTCTTTTAAAATTAAGAGTTTATGAAAATAATATTTTTTAATAAAATTTTTAGTTAATATTTCAAACTTTTTTTTCTTTACACAACATATTTAGTCTAATTATTACATACATTTAAAACAGTATCCAAAACAGTCCTTTGTGAAACGTATGTTAATTTAAATTATATAGGTTTTTTTTATGATGACACTCGAAAAAACACTTCTAAATAAATATAAAATCAAATTGTGATTTTTATCTTTTTTTCGGGAGAAACACTTTAACAAGCCTTTGGTTTTCATGGTAATATTATGCATACCAATTTCATAACTATTGTATAAGTATTTTTTGAGTTTTGCGCGAAAATTGAAAGAAATACAATGTACATTACAAGTAATTTCAGTCAACAGTTTGTAAGATGCTCACTCCTTACATAAAGGAATGTGCTTGACGTATAGAATATGTTAGAGTATATTGATTTTAGTCTGAAGTTTGCAACTTTGAAAATATTGAACACACAAACAAAATCCGCCCGTCCATCCGTCACCAAGGTAACTAAAAAACGGAAAGATAACTAACTGAAAATTTGTTTTACTATTCTAGACTTAAAAAGTAAGATCGAGTTCGTGAATGTGCAAAGTCGGCCCATGACTTAACTTTTTAACCATAAGAGATAAAAAATTTAATCACGAAAAAAGATTATTTTGTTAAAACAAACAACTTTTATTAGAATTACTTTTTTGTAAAATGTTTATATTCGCTACAATTTTAGCTTATAAACACATATAGGTATATTAATATATATTATTAATTTTACATGTATTTAGAACGGAATAAACTCGATATTTATAGTATTTTATAAATGCTAATTAAAAATGGTCACAATAATGATATTGACTCATATGTCGAGTATTCAAAAAATTAACTCTATTGTTATCATCACTTGTTTTTACTTATATTCTGTAGTTTTTTTGTAATCTAAATTTCAGGAAAATTTGAGAACATAGAATTTTAAATTATTTGAAATTCGCACGCAGAAAAATTTATTTTTAATTAAAGTAATTAAGTTTTCTTGGTTCCTGGATGCTAGCACGTTAAAGTCAACCTTCTTTTTAGGAGTAGGACAAGTAAACACTGCCTACAACCCCATTCCAAGAATTCGCCTCCAGGAGGACTATATACTTTGTTATGTGAATCCTAAAGAATTTTAAATTCTCAAAATTAAATCTAAAATAATATTATTGTACAAATATATTGTAGTAGGAATTGTTGGTCAGCAATGGGTGTTAATTGGTCGAAGCATATTACAAAATTTGGTCAAGCTTTATTTTCTCAAAATTTCAAAAGCTGCAGGAATTGTTTGTGAAGTAGTTTAAATGATTTATTATAAATAGGATGTTATGCTGGTCATCTTTTGGAGAATTGACAAACTTTAATTTCTCAAAATGATGATTTTTTTACGCTGTCATAACCGTAGCACAAATAAAGACTGTATAAGTTCCGTAAATAAAAAAATGCGTCAAAATTTTTGCATTAAAATTTTTAGGAATAAAAGCTTGACCAAATATGCTGACCAATTATCACCCATTGCTAGCCAATCATTTAAACTGTTTCTTAAGTCTAAAATCGCACGTTGACTTGTTGACGTATTTAGAGAGAACAAAATATTATATATGCTAACCTCTCAGGACCAATTAGTAATGAATTATTTGGATTATTATTCGAGTTACTATTTACACTTTAACATGCCACAAAATGTTTTGTTGACTTTAAAAAATTAATTATTTAAAATTTTGAAAAAACAAAGTTTGACCAAATTTTGAGATATGCTGACCATTTATTAATTATTTTGACTATTTTTCAACTCAATATTCGAAACTTGGGGAACTTTAAATGTTTCCAATGACCTTGAAAAATTAAATTCGTTATTACGAAACAGCAAAGAATGACATTTGCTGACCATTTATGACCAATTTTATTTAAAAAGATATTTTACATGAAACTTAAATTTCCCTCGAAATTTAACTCGATGTGGTCGATTTTTATTTTGAAATAAATATTCTATTCTTAAAGAGCTCTATTTTCACATATACACTTAAAAATAAAATTAAATATTTTAAAAAACGCACAATGTAAATTGCTGGCATTAAACAATTCAAAATACTTGTACCCACCATTTAGTGATGACAAATAGCGAATTAAAAAAAAAACAATCTAATAAGGCTGAGAATAACTTTTTTTTATGAATTTTTCTCGAAAACCAAGCCTAATATACAAATATTACAGAAAAAAAAGAACACTTTTTTAGAAAATTTAAAACTCTACATTTTGCATATCTTCCTATAATAATTTTCGTATTATTTAATGGTCGTTTTTGACACAATAAAAATATCAAATTTTTTTTGGAAAATTTTTCAATTTTCTGGGTGCTGTCATACCCTCATTTACTAATTAAATTATGATGTTTCAAACTTTTCGAAACATTTTTTTCAAGAAAAATTATGTAAAACAAATTTTTGGGAGCTAAAAATGTAAAATGATTGAAATATTAATATTTTATGGAACTCGTATATTTTAAGTACTGGATCCCATGTACTTTGTATCAATCCTTAAAGAAGAAATTTTGCATCAATATTCTATTGGGTACCAATGATGTAACGGCTAGTATAATAGATATTTATTTAATATAACATAAAATCTATAAGAATTTATATTATATTTATTTCTTTAATTGTTAATTTGTACAAACTAATCGGACATCAATCAAAGCCATAGCCAAATACATATTATTCATAATGATCAAAGCAAAGAATGTATTTGTTATGACATGCGAATACCTGCTATATATATTATCATTTGTAGGTACTAAAAATATATATTGATAGTGAAATTAAATTGAATACACCTTCTGTAAAAAGGTACTCTTGAGGCAGATCGACTTTTGGAAATACGAACGTAACAAAGAGTCAAAACGTATCAAAATTTTGTTAATATTTCACTTTACCCATGCGAATAATTCTAATAACACTCATTTTGAATGATACACGTTGATTATTTTTAAAATACAAACTTTTATTTAACCGTTTTTAACGGTTATTTATGTCAAACACATTTCTTTATACTTATGATATTTCAATTTTATAATTTATCGAATTATAAAATTATTTTGTATGAAAATCACATATTTGAAGCCTATATATTTTCTAGAGAATTATTATGAAAATGCTTGTAAAAATTATCAAATAATTTTAAATGCGTAGAAATTATTATACCATGAAGATGGAATTTTAGGATTTTACAAAATAATTAAGTAATTGATTTTTAATACACCGTTAATTGATCAGAAAAAACACTTTTCGTTATTTATTCATATTTTTTTTAACTTTAAACATAGTTAAATAGATAATGGAGATTTATACCAAGTTGATCAACATCATCATCCAATAAATTTATTGATAATATATTAACATAATACTGTTTAAAAATATTTTGTTTAAAACTTTTGCCTATATCTAACTAATAGTCAGTCTTTAATTGTTATAAAATGAAATTATTAACCAATATTATTAAAATTTTAAAACTAATTAATAATCGATAAAATAAATATTATTGTATAAAAAAATGTATTTAATTAATAGCTTTTAACGTTAAAGTTGGAATTTTAATTAAATGATCTGTTGAATTGCTTTATTAATGAATTTATCTATTATATTTGGAAATAATATTGATATATAAGTAAATTTTATTAGTTGCTTGTTGTAAAATACTAAAAAAAAAATAATCAAATTAATGGACGCTAGGATTTAGACGAAGCCAAGCCAATGGAATAAGTTCAACTTTGAAATAAATAGATGTCGCCTTGTAGTATTTACCAATTTATGAAACGAGACTATTGATTGGTTGCATGTGGTCACATGGTAGTGCGTATGTCCGTTACTCGTTATTAGTAGTTTGGCGGGCACGCTATAGTCTGTGAGTTTCAGTGGTATTAAGTTGAACACGTATTAAAATGGTAAGTTTTTATATGTTTTTCGTGGTTAATTTATATTCAATATTAATTTTGTAATGGTGAATGCAATTTATAATGTTTATACTGTGTACCTAACAATTTTTATGCATATTAATTATTTTTTTCATGACGTTTTCACAATTTTTAGGCTGGTGGTAAAGCTGGTAAAGATTCCGGGAAAGCGAAGGCCAAAGCTGTATCCCGTTCTGCTCGTGCTGGATTACAGGTTTGATAATTTTTATATATATTTTCCAAACGCATATTAATTTTTGCTTAAAATTTGTGTTTATTTATTAAATGTCATTTTATGGTGTTCATATAATGCCAATTATTTTATTAAAATCTAGGTTATATTTATGTTTTTAATTTATATGTTTGATATTAGTTTCCAGTGGGAAGAATACACAGGCATTTGAAAAATAGGACAACGAGTCATGGACGTGTTGGAGCTACAGCTGCAGTATATTCAGCTGCTATTTTGGAATATTTGACTGCTGAGGTAAGTAATTCGTCATTCAAAATGGCGTTGATCATAACAAAATATACTTCTACAATTAAAATATTTAAATTTAAAATGTAGTAATTTTTAATTTAACTGCTAATTAATATGTTAAACTAATTTTTTTAATTACATTTTTTGTGTAATTAAGATTGGTGCTATAGAATTTTAGTTTATTCAGTTTTCTAAATGTTTTTTTCGCGCCAAAATTTTGTTTACATGTATTCTTTTCGTTCACTTTTCTTAAATTTTTTCTAATTTATCTAGTATAACGGTATTAATTTATTAAGTTACTTTCACCGTGCTTAATTTTAAAGAAGATTTATTGTTTTTGTCAATTAAAAGTACCAGATTAATTTTTATTTTTATTGTAACAGGTACTTGAATTGGCGGGTAACGCATCAAAAGATTTAAAAGTAAAACGTATTACACCGCGTCATTTACAATTAGCCATTCGTGGTGACGAAGAATTGGACAGTCTGATTAAAGCCACCATTGCTGGTGGTGGTGTAATACCCCACATCCACAAATCACTCATTGGAAAGAAAGGTGCACACACGCAACCTGCTTAAGTAATTAAGACTATATAAACAATTACAAAAAATAAAACAACGCTTATGGATACAAAATATAATCAAACAAATGAAATTAAATTTAATAAATCTTATTTAAGAATCATTATTTTTCATCAACATTTAATTAATGAATAGATGAATATATTGTGTATCATTTTAATATTTTAGAACGGTGTTCAACAAATGTCGATTGACTGATGTATCGTTATCTTGTAATCGTTAAAAAACAAAATGTATGCCAATAATCTGTTTTAATATTATTGACGTACGTATTCACCCCACCATATAATTATCATAGCAATGTCTTGTATCGGGCACGTACAAAGAATAATTTCGATAAAAAGGGGGTAATTTTTCAAATTAAATTGTAATTCCGTTTATTATCTATAAGCATTTTGGAATGAATTTATCCACATTCTGAAGACGTGCCATGGTTCTTTTATTATTTGATACAACATTTTATTATTACCTTTTCGTTTTAACTCGAAAAAAACTTTTTAATTTGTAATTTTTTGTGTAATAAATAATTGTATTGAATATTCCCAAATTGAATTTTTTTGTCTTTATGTTAATGTTTGTATGGGTAGTTTAATTAGTAATTGAAAAGTTTTTAACGAGCCAATTATTAAAATTATACAAGTTTCTGTACAGTATAGTCTAGGAATATCAAGCGTTTATTAAATGCTCAACATTGTGTTAAAATTTTAAAATTTCAACTGTTCAGAAATTTAGTATCTAATTTTATATACCAATAATTTTCAGATATACAAATTTAGTAAATTTTTGAAATTTTAGTAAAAATGGTATTATGGAAAACAGTTATTTAGATAAAGTCTATCGTATATTATTTTAGTTCGATTTTTTCATTTTAAATTCAAAGAATTTTTACTTAATGTTCTAATCCATGTATGAATTTTCAATATTTCTTATAAAATACATCTGATCATTATTTCTGTTTAATTACAAATTAAAATAATATGAATCAACAAAGTTCACATAGAATTTTAATTATAAAATCAAAATTAAAAATTACAAACGTACATGTTATAATATTGTAATAATAAATCTTAATAAAAATAAAATTTATACAAATTACTCTCGTTTTTTATAAGAATCAGATTTTTCTAAAATAGACATGGCCAATATGCGTTCGATATGGATGGAGCCTGATGAATAAGGATTATATTTGGCCAAATTTTCCAATCTATTAAACTAAAATGTTCAAATAAATATCTTTGCCCTAATGACAGATTTTTCAATTGTTGATTCGATTGTTTCAAAAAAACTGAAACATTTACTAGGCTGTGACAAGAATAGTTACTTCAAGTATACACCAAGGTATCAAAAATAATAATAGCCTATCAAAACCACTTCAACATGTTGCAATACCTAAAACGATAATTTGTTTTATTAAATTTCTTACAGTAATTCGATTTTCACAAATAATTTTTATTTTTTTAATCAAGTGTTGATAAACAACTTGTCTACCGGTTAGGGAAAGTCTGAAATAGGCGGGGCATTTCGAATTTGCTGAAAAAGTCGGAAATGGCAAATAATGCTAATAGGGAATTTTTAATCTTTTCTGGATTTTCAAAACATCTAAACAATTTAAATATTCGTTATAATAATTAATGAGTTCTTGATCTCGTAATATATACGATAATAATGCTCACTCATGAACGAGTGTTGAGGCTTAGTATATGCGAATAAAATTTTAACTGACTATCCTTTTTATCTTAAGTTATAATATTAACGGTCGTGCAGATAAATTAACTTATTAGACAATTCTTTGAAATTGGTAGTTTGTTTTTGATAAATATTTTTTAACTTCATTAATACTTCTAGCCTGGGTTGCAGATACGGTAAATTTTATAAATACATCTAAAAATTTGTATACGGGTTCAATTAAGATTAGTGTAACAACTTTTTCTTTATGATAATTACGAGCCGTTTTTGCGCTCGCATAAATTTTGTTTGTGCTAAAACCTTCAAATTGAGGGAAGTCTGTTTTATTTTTTGTTGTGTAATAGGCTGATATTCAATAACAAATAGAAAAATTCTTTTGCCCAACATGTGATAAAACCTGGTGGCCGCGGTTGGCCAACAACTTGAAAATTGAAATTTTTAGGTTGTCGGATAACGGACAATCCGTTTTATTACGTGTTGGACAAATTTTTTGTATTTTTTATTGAATCAAACTGAAACGAAAAAGAAAACGTCTTCGAATTTTCGTAGAGGAAATTGTTACGTTAACCATAACTAACCCATATATAAATTGTAGATGAGTATTTCAAATAATATATGGGGACCCTATATTGTTTACATTTTTAAATTTCAGTTTTATTTATCAAATTAATTTTTCTACAAATAAAAATATTACTTACCACTTGTTGGTTATAATTAAGTATATGCTAGAAATGATTTTAAAATTGAAATGATATAGTTCAAATTTAAAAAAATGCATCTGGAAAAAGTCATTTTAAGAACTGGAAAAGCTGAAAAAGTCAGGGAATTTCGTTCTTGAGATATAGCTGACACCTTGATAAAGAAATTTTTACAAGTACTCGGAATGTTTGCTTTGTTCTAATATTAATAAGAACAAGCTTTATGAACGAAAAATTTTGATAATATATTCGAACTGTAGGTAACATTTACTCGTGTTCTACAAGTATGCTCCTGCAATTTTAAGAGTACACGAAATAAACTTTTTTTTTATTTTTTGCAAACTTTTTTGTTAAAGTGAATATAGTCGAATTTATAATAAAAATTGAATACCTATTTATTGAAAAACGATTTTATATTTCTAAACACGCTATTCTCCGTTTTACAAGACCGAAAAGCATCGCTTTATTAAAAATGTATATAATGAAAAGTTGCTTCTAACATTTCTATTATAATAATAGCAATGAACATTTTGAATTGATTAGTTTATTTACGAGAATACTTTTAGTTTTTATTTATTCTGATTATTTATTAAATCTAAAACACACTTGCATATTGTTGAGTTGAACACATTGATGTGTAACACAGCGTCATAATGAAATAAAGACAAGGATTGTTAACAAAATTTGTTTCGATAAAGTGCAATGTGTTCGGATAATTATTTTTTAAATTATTTTCCCGTTAAAATACTGTTTTATCGATGTAAATAATGTATATATTATCTGTACCGTGCATGTACGTGGTCTTATTCGATTGATGCCACATGAGTAGCTAAAATTTGCAATAAAACATTCGCATTAAAGAAAATATAGTTATTTGTTCAATTGTTAGTATTGTATGTAAACTGTATAGCAAATGTCAAACAAAATTTATTAATAAAATATGAGAAATTTCCTATATTAAATTGTATACCATTCGTAGACCTACATATCGTTTAATTGATAAAGTACTATTTTGTAACCATGAAATGTATCTAAATTGTAAATTATAGTACTTAGAAAAAAAATACCATCTCCTCTTGACGAACAGTTCCAAAAATATAACAAGCTATGAGGATGTATGACTGCAATCGATGTGAAATGATAAAGAAAAGTTAGACTAAAATAATTTTTTTAATTTCAACCCCATTATGCTATAACTGCTACAATAACATTTTTTCTACACGAGCTACGAAAATGTAGTTTTTGCAATTAATGTGAAATAATAATGTGGAAATCAGGGAAAATATTTTTCATCACACCCTTCCGTTTGGAGAAAAAACTCTAAAAATACGAACTTATTTTCTATGCACGCTAGAAAGGTGCTGTAGTTTGCAATGTATATGAACTGGTAAGGGTAAATCAGTATAATATTAATATTAGTAAAGAGAACTCTACTGCCCCTCGCACGGTCTTAGATTATTCCCTTAAAGAGGGATAATTTCTTAATGCATGATAATAAAAAGATTTCCTGTTCGGGTAATATTTTGTTTAAACGACTAGTTCGAAAATGTTTCATGTACATGGCATGATATGTGACGGCGGTAGAGGAAATGTGGACGTCGGCGACATTAGCTTTGCGAAACATTCTTCATTTTGATCAGAAATATGAGCTAAATTATACATTAATTTTATGAGTATACTATTTGCAGTGTGCATAGTGGAATGGGTATCTAAATAGAACGAGTGTCTGAAATTTATTAAAAGACCATAGTATTAAAGAAAATGTAATTGTTGGCTCAAATATTTGCATGTAAATTGTATAGAAAATCTCAATTAAAAATAAATGAGTAATTTTTAAAAATGACATTTAACTGCAGTGGTGAAAATTGTAATATAAGTGAAGAAATAACATTGGTAATTTTTTTGAAATGTAAATAGAAATACTAGCTTATACCCGGCTTTTTTCTGAATAAGAAGTAGGTACGATAAAGATGATCTTCGGTACTAAAGCTCGCTTTAAGCTTTGAGTCGGCCTCCAACCCCATTCGACTTAAAAACTAGCTGAGAACACAAGATAAGAAAAGCCTTTGGCTTTGGTTTAGATCTCCGAAGGAAGATAAAGCAGAGTAAGGTAAGCTCGCAAGGTAGGTTGTCTTAAGCCTACGGCTTGGCCTCGAACATAGATCTCAGTCTCAATCGGTTAATAAGTTTTCTTCTAAATAATAAATAACCTTTAGTTGGCGATTTTTAACTTTCCAATTAAAAGTTCTTATGGGGTCGATTTTGAGAACTCAGAATTTTAGTATCTTCTTACTTTTCAAGGTCACTAGAACTCAACTCTAACATTTTTAGGGAAATGTGTGTGTGTGTACGTATGTATGAATATACGTTATAAACGTATATTAAAAATAAACTTAAAAATACTACGTTACGTTAAAAATTAATTTAAAAATAGAATAGAAGACTAAAAAAACATATCTATATAAGCAAAAATCAATCTTTAAATGTGCTGTTTAGTGTAAAACTCGAGAATGGTTGGACTTATAATATTTAGCTAATTTTTATTTTAAGGCATAATTTTTAATTTAAGCAATATTTACCTTATAGGTCGATAAAGGTTTTTATGAAGAGAAAAATTAGAAAAGTTGCCCAGAAAATTGAAAATCCTACATACATATAAATAAGTTACAAATTCACACTGTAAGTTATATAAAGATTATATAAAGCCGAGTAACTAATTTTTAAATGAGCAATTCGAATTCATTGAATGCAGTGTATAAAAGGATAACTGACTGGCTGACAAACCAACTGTTGTGAATATTATTGGTTATTTGGCTGAGCTCTGAATAATTCTGTAACAGATTTGCAATTAAGCAACACATAAAAAAATAAAACACAGGGTATTAGTAAAAGTTCAAAAGTTTTTATTGTACTAGGAATAATGCGAACAAATGTCCGCATGCTCTGAAATACATAAAAAAATTATATGAATTTAAGTATATTAGAAAGTCCGCGTCAATTTACGCGTATCCTCCATTTTAGCTAAATTTGAGTATTTTATGTAAAAAATTCGTTAAAAATTATAGGATTATAATTAAGTTTACCAACTTATTTAGGGACAATCATAGACAAAGAATATTTGTGGTAAAACAGAACTAATTTTAAGAGGGATTATCCACAACTGTTATTGACATAAAGGAGTGTGCTTTCAAGAGGCCGTTGATTTAAATTATATGTAATATACAATGTATTTCTTTCAGTTTTCGCGCTCAAATTACTCAAAAAACAGTAATCCAAATTTTGAAATTTGGTATGCACAATATTGACATTAAAACGGAGGGCTTGTCAAAGAGTTTTTCTCAAAAAAATTTTAAAAGGTAAAAATTAAAAATCGATTTTATATTTAAAAATATTTTTTCAAAAAACAAACTCTAAAACTAGTCCTCCGTTTTCATGCAAATACTGCATACTAAATTTCAAATCATTTGGATAAGTTATTTGGGAGCGAAAATTGGAAGTACTTACACAATGGAGGGTGCTTCAGTATTATGTTTCAATCCTTCTTAATGATAATTTAAAATTGTTATCTGTTAAATACATATTTGATTATTTCAACGAAATTAAAAAAGCTTATAAATATCGATAATAGTGCTTTTTTAATAACCTTTGTTCATTATTTTTATTATTTTTTTTCATATATTATTCCCTTATTCTTTACTAATTAAAAAAAATTATTTTTTTCTCTTATGTATGAAAATAAATGAATAAAATATTTAAATTTCTTTATAAAAATCTGTATTTTAAGACAACATCATCTATTATCTATGTAAAACACTAAAAAAATTATCTATAATCAGGTTTGAGTCTTAAGTTTGCGTGTAAAAATGGTAAAAATAGCATGTATTGTGAGTATATGAAAAACAACAATGACTACTAATCCATATATCTATTATATCTGTGGGCACAATATATTTATTATTCAATATCTAATCGAAATAAATAATTTTATCTTTTCGAAACGGATTGCTAGTTCATAATAATAATTAAATTTGTATTTTTTTTTCTTCTCATTGGGAAGGTCATTGTGTGGACCTTGCGTGGCGCATCAAGACCGCTTGTACAAATTGTAACTTTAATAATAACTTTTGAAATCGTTAATTGAAAGTTTTAACAATTTCAAAAAATATCCTACTATCCTGCTCAATTGCTCAGGTTGCCAAAACTTGGATTCTGAAAATAGTTTCTGAGAAATTCGATTGTTCATTTAAAAAGTTAAACCCCCATAAACATTAATTCCTCAATTCGAGGTTTACCGATTTTATTGTGAAATATCCATTCTACCCTTGAAGATTTCTATTTTGACAAGAACGTAGTAAAACCAAATCTTTTAATTTAATTTCTTAATACGTACATTTAAATTTGGTAGCTTAAAAAACAATTGTACTCACCGAAATGGTGTCATCTAATTTTTTTAAGCTCTCCGAGGGAAGAGGTTAATTAGTTGATTCTAGGAACATCCATACCAATATTTGTTTGTGACATTAATATTTGATAGCGTTACAAACTTTAGAAAATTATATACTCTGACGTATATTATATATATGTCGGGTATAAAAAAAGCATTATGAACCTTTTGTTTATTTCTATTTCATAATTAAAAACCATTTTTTGAGTTAAATTTAATGATTAATTATGGAGCCTGTTTTAGTAATCTGTTTTGAAGCCTTACACTAAGAAAAACAAGAAAGGAAAAATATTATTGTGCTTACATATCGATGTCAATATAACTTTTATACTTTGTGTCGGAATATATTAATTTTGCAACGCTTTAAAAAATTGAAGCCACAATAGAATCACTTATTAGAAAAAAAGATAGCGAGTTGAAATTTTGATGAGGTATGAAGTACATAAAAGTAAGTTTAAGTCCGTTATTGAGTACAATTGGTCTATTGGATCCAATGGATTCATAACTATACTTTTAAATCATAAAAGACACAGGAAAAAATCAAGGTCAAGAAATGCTTGTTTTTTGAAATGAAACAACTTTTGTTTGATACAGTTTTTCGTAAAATATTTGGATTCGCCACATGTTAGCTCAAATTTAACAAATTAATACAGATAATTACAATATATATTATTATATTTATCTAATATATAAAATTCTCGTGTCACAGTGTTTGTTGCCAAACTCCTCCAAATCCGCTGAACCGATTTTCATTTCATTGTGTGCATATCGGGTAGGTTTGAGTCTATCTATTTTTTATACCCCTAAATGTTAAGAGAGTCCCACCCCAATTTTTTTTTTTAATTTTTCGTCAAAATTTTTTTGTTATGTGGCATTAAAAAATGCATATAACTCTAAATATTTACTCTTCTAGCATTAACTCCTATTTTTTAATAGTGATATTATTAATTCGATCATTTTTTTACCCTGGTGGATAACTGATCAATTAACACTTTATCAGGTAACCTCGTTAGCGGTTTCCCGTTGTCACTTCTGAACCAGCATATATCACGGAATATTGATGAGAACGAAGCTGGCCTACTTTCTCTTACTATATATACAGTTTATACGTATCATTTCAATTTTTCAGTGCCCGTCAAGTTAATTTTATTCTCATAGTCAATTATCATTATTTCTCAATACCATTATTATTTATTTACATTTAATTAATAATAGTGTATAAAGACAGTTTCAGTTTTAAACGTGATATAAATCCACACGTGTTGTGAGCTTCCTTTCAAATTAGATTGGCATTCGCAATGACGATCAATAAGTCACAAGGCCAAACGTTGTCTGTTTGTGGCTTAGATTTGGGCTCGCCATTCTTTTCCCACGGGCAACCATATGTGGCATGTTCTCGCGTGGGATATCCATCCAGTTTGTTTGTATTAGATAAAGAGGGACTGACCAAAAACATTGAACACTAGCGCTTCCTCCATTGCGCTAAGAGAATGATCATCGTTTATTTTTCGATTGCCATGATTAGTAGTAGAAATATGAATACATATTTTCGATGTATAGATAGCTATTAAGAACTGTAATTTGATATATTTGTTACTTTAATAAAGTGCACTTTATTTTAACATAAATAAAGTATACTTAGTTGTCTACAGCGCTTCATTCCTCTTTCAATTATATCCTCACATACTTATAGTGTAGGTTATTTTTTTAAATATTTCCTAAATATTTCCTAGAATGTATATGGTAAAACAACATTTTCCGGGTCAGCCAGTATTTATATGTATTTATAATTACAATGCTTATGATTAAAAATAGTTCAAAAATAACTACCAAACCGAGTATGTCGAGTATCTAAACTATGAAGTCTTATTGTTGTTATCTTTACTTGTTTACTTTCAATACACATATTTAAACATGTCTAATAAACTTCAAATTAGACACTTTTATGTGCAAAAAATAATCATGTTATTTAATACTAATATTTGCAAAAATTAAGCAGATATATACGATGATTTTTAACTTTCCGCTAAGAAAATCGAAGATTTTCAAAAATCAGGAAGTTATTGGTTTTACTTCGTTTTGAAAAAATCCAGTTTTATCAGATCTCGACGTTTTAAGGTTACATGAAGCTTCTCTTGACTACCCCTGCGAGGTTCTCACTTTGTCTGTATTTATGTATATGTGTAAGTTATGCATGTATGTATGTGTTTGCGTGTGTGAAAGTATGTGAACCGCTTATAACTTTTGAACGGCTCGATCGATTTCATCGTGGTTGGTGCCATTCGCAAGGGCTTGACCAAATTTAGATTTTCGATTACCAAATCGATTCGAACTGGTAGATTTTGAGAAATGTTAAAAAAACTATGAATTAATGTGGTTTTTTTAAATAACTTTTAAACGGCTCTATTGATCAACACCAAAAACAAATCACCTCTTTACATTAATTAACCACGCCGATCGCCGCCAATCCGGTTAAAATCGGTTCATTCGTTCGAGATATCGTAAACGAAAAATTTCAAAAAAGTGTTTTTTTTTTTTTACATAACTTCGACATTTCTTTTCGGACCGTTTTTGATGATCTGAAATATTTATTAAAGCTCAAAAACCAAGCCCATCGCCGCCAAAAACGTGAAAATCGGTTGATTGGTTCGAAAGATATCCTAGACGAAATATTTGGAAACGAGTGTTTTTTTTATCATAACTCCCACATTTCTCTTCGGTTCGTTTTTGATGAAATAGAATAATTATTAAAGCTCTAAAAACCGTGTTGATCGCGTGAAAATCGGTTCATTGGTTCGAGAGATATCGTTAACGAAATATTCGGGAATAAGTAAAATTAGTTCAAATAAGAATATGATGAAAACGGATAACTTATCCATTATTATCTAAACTAATATCCATTTTATATTCTCCTTATTGTAAGTTTATTTTTTTGACTATTTCAATATATTTTTGTCTAATATTTCTATTTCCAATTAATCATTTTTTATAAGTCACGAAAGTATTAGATTAGAGTGTCTCGAATCAATAAGGTCACATGAACCCATTAAATATTTTCTCAGAAATCATTCTTCAAGTTTTTAGATTAGCAATATTTCAAGTCTTAAATTTTTGAGTTATTACTTTAACCCAATAATTTTTATTTGAGTTTTGAAAATTAAAAAAAATTTGAATCGTTATAAATTATTAATTTAAAATTAATAATTTAAATATATTAATTATTTATTGATTTAAAAAAATGCATTAAAACGTTAAATAATCGCATAATTAACTGTAAGTCGTGTAATAATAATGAACATAAAATAAAAAATAGAAATATTTTCAAGATGATCACGATGTCACGATGATTGTTCACAATTAATATCGACAAAGCAATTAATTCAGTAAATGACTGGTGCGATTCTAATGGTTATCTTTGAACTTCACAAATTCTGTGTATAACAAAAATAAAATTTTTTGTATAACATTTGACAGTAGTATGAAATGGAGAGAGCTCATATAAATGCTTTATGTGCTCGATTAAATAAAGTTTGTGAAAAAAGTTAATTCAAAACAGAATCGATGTGAGTTCTTTAATGCTTATTTATTATTCAAACTTTTACTCGATCATGCTGTTTGGAATATCTTGGACCTCGTAATCAGGCAATTAGTCTGAATAATAAATTTGCAGATTGTAAAACAATAAGTAGTATAATAGAGTGGGATAGCTTTGTAACTGCAGTAACAAAACATTTATTAAACATTTGTCCATACTCAATAGAAGAAGTTTTGCTCTGAGCTTTGACACGATTTTCCATTTCTTTAAGATTAATTATAGATAAGCACTCTTTGTTTGATGAGTAACACATTTGTATTAGGAATAGATTTATGTATATTTATTGATACTTATATTTAATCTGTAAATAATATTCTTGCCTACAAATTTAACTTCTCAGTTTAGTCGATACAAAATAGTTAATTTAAATTTTAATTATAATTATATTGATTTCATTTTGATTGATAAATAAATTTTTCTATAGTTTTTTAATCTTGCATCGATTCAACTGGCAGACTGAACATTTGACTTCTGTAATCTTACAATTACAACTTTTATTTAAATCTTTTATGTACTTCAAATAATTATTAAGTGTATTTCACATCTTGAACAGATTCTTTTCCTTAGTGATATTCGGAAGGCATTTGATCATTAGTATCGGGTGCCGACTATCCTTACAAATGGTTTTCTATTTGGTTTGCTCAAATTGATTACTGGGATAGTTCCTTATAACATCAGCCATAGCTGCTGCATAACTATTATTTTGACTTATTCTGTTGAGTTATGTAATGTATAAAAAAAAAAGAATTTATATAGAATTGAATTAAATATATAATCGATAAAAAAAAAAAATAAAATTAAAATCGTTGCATTCAGTATCGTTTGTTCAATTTCAATGTAAGATTTTTATCTGAACAAAATGAAATTAAAATTTTCCCACTGCACGCATTGTCCAATGATGAATGTAAAGGTAAACTAAAAAGTTGCGTGTAAAAACCTCATTAAATTAAACTTTTACATAAAAAGATGTAACAAAAATTAAAATAGAAACATTGAAGGGAAAGTTAATCAGATAAAAAATGTGTATAACTATTAAAAAGATATCAAAAAACTTTGCAAAAAACAGAAATAAATTAGTGTGAGTTAGTCAAAATATACTTACATATTCCTTGTTAAAAGACAACCTGAAAAATTATGAACAATTATTGCTTATACAAAAAGGGTAGGTATATAACGTTATATTCGACCCCTTCTACCTATCGAAGTCGATGGAAATCGAGTTGCGCTTTAAACAGACACGCGCGTCCGATATATATCGGTGTTCATCGCGGTGTTCATCTTTTTTGCAGTATCCAAAATATTATACTGAAATCTTAAAGAAAATTATTAAATTTTTTTACAATAAATCTCATATTGCTTTAAAATGTTTAAAAATAGTGGTTAAACAATGAAATAAAATTTACGGTGCTGTTTAATGTATTGATATAAAAATAATTTTAGAATAAAACAATCAAATTTGATAAATGCGATTTGTTAAAGCAAAAAATAAAATTTTTTATGAATATTAGTGTTTTTAAATAACATATTTATGTAAAAGGAATTTTTATATATATATCATATTTGTGTCAACTGTTATTGAGTGTGAAAATAGACTCTATTAATGCCTTTTGTTGAGTTATTAGAAAATTTGTAAAATTTTATTAGAATAGAAGAGAATCGATTAAACAGTTTGGATGAAAAGGTAAATAATATGATTTCTTACATTATCAAATTAATTACATAATAAAACATGAGATAATAGTGTAAGCAAAGGTTGAACGCGTCAGGTAAGTTTGTAGGCATATAATAGTCAACATTGATTATATTCGTTATACTTTTTGTATCCGACTTAACGCCCTTTATAGCACATAAATGTAATTATAATCACTGATTTAAAAAAGTGTTTTCTTCAAAGGAGAGCAAAATCAATTGAAAAACATTTCTGAATAGAATAAAAATGACTGTTAAAATTATAAAATCAATATAAATTAACCCTAAAAACTTATAACAATTGTATTGAGTTACTTATGTTAAAACTTATACGTTATCAATTACGAACTAGTATAAGCGTTTGCCTATATAATAAAAATTGTAATAAAAATCGGATTAATAAGTTTATAGGTCAATTGTCTACTTCTCATATTATCCGCATGTATTTAATGAGTTTTGGCACAGAAATTAGATAAGATATAGAATTTATTGAAATTAAGATAATACATAGAACTCTGATTATTTCTGAATCGCATAAATATTAATTTATAAACATTATAAAGTCATTTGGAAACCACATCTTTCTAAAATAGTTTTTTCTAGTAGAAAATATTCATTTTACTATAAACCTTAGAAATAGTAAGCCGTAGTCATATTTAAGAACAATTAGATGATATTATTTATTAAATCAAAATAACTAATATAGGTGCTTGTGTTCTCAGAAATTAAATATCATTTTATAACATTGGTTATTTTACGGAAGAAATTACTAAAAAATTAATATTCTAAATGTATTAAAATTTTAGTACGCATAATTTTGATATACAAAAATGTTTTATCAATATCTTGACCAAAATGTTTTATCAAAAAAAATTATAAAACAAGTGAAGATAACAGGTAACAGTGTTAATTGCTTAGATACTCGACATGCGGTGGAGGGTGAATGTTTGAACTATTTCTAATCATTACCATTTACGAAATACACTAAATACTTATTCCATACAGTTAAAAATAATTATGTTATGTTTCATTACCTGAATTTGAGCTAAAATTGTGGGATTTTAGACAATTTACGAAAAAATGTTTCAACAAAAGTTGCTTGATATGCAAAAAGAAACTTTTTTGGTCTTTAAATATTTGTTTTAACCTCTATGGTTGAAAAGTCCAGTCCTTAATATAATGGTGGGTCCACACGATACAGACTTTTTACTCAGACTACAGACTTTCCATATTAATTTTTATAGAAGTAAGTCTGTGCAGACTTATACTATAAGTCTGCACAGACTTAGCTATAGAAATTTATATGGAAAGTCTGTAGTCTGAGTAAAAAGTCTGTATCGTGTGGACCCACCATAATGCCCAATCGATTTAGATCAATCAACTGAAACTCTAGTTTAAAATACGCCATCGAAGTTCAGCTTGCTATCTCTTTTCGTTTAAGCTACCTTTAAAACAGACATTTGGAAATACAGACGCACATACAATCTGGCAGGTGGACGGACAATCGGAAATAAAATAATTTAGCTAATCTATGAACATCAATACTAAAATATTGTAAGTACGTTTATTATTTTCTAGCGTGTCAAATATTAGACTAAAACTAATCGTATATAAATATCGAGTATACTAAATAAATACTATCTGGTTTGGTCTCCGTTTTTATCCTATCAAAAAAATATTGGAAGAACTAGTAAAAATAACAACTAACAGAGTTAATTGTTAAGATACTCAACATATGGTTGAGTATTAATGTTTGAACTATTTTAATGATTAGTATTCATAAATGTTCTTATTATCTAATTTTGAGGTAAAATTGTGACTAATATAAACAATTTATGAAAAATGTTTTCATCAAAAGTTGATTGTTTTACAAAAATAAATACTATGAATTATCTTTCTTATAATCTTTTATCGTTTAAAAGTTAACTTGTTCCATTGGATCCAATAACGCAGATTGTGTTCATTCTCAACAAGAATACGTCACCAAAATTTTGTTTGCGACTTCAATATTTTCTAGTGTTACAAAGTTTAGACTAAAATTAACATACTGTGGCACTATTTTTTACGATCACTGTTTTCATGTTATGTGTACGCCATATATCTTTACAAATATAAGTATTATTAATTTATAGTATTGTTTCAAAATTTCATCAAAATTGCTCATTTTAAATTTGTAAGCAATTGTTCACGAAAATAGATGTGAAATCTGATGTAAGATGTTTAGCTAAGTATAGAAAATATTGCATTGCACCAAAAAATGTTTGTTATTATCTTTTTAAAAAATTAGTCAATAAGATTTTAATTAGATTTATAAATTAGCAATTTCATCGTGTTTAAAGCAAATATAATTAAAGTTTTGTGTTTATATAATAAAATGTTCTGTTTTATAAGTATCTTCCGTCACGCCACACAGCCTCTATATACATATATGTATAGATATTTGCAGTTCCCTATTTGGTTGAAAATTAATAACGAGTTTACGTTTATGAATATAAATTATTTTGTACTTTGTAGTAAAAATGTAGTGTACGAAATTTTTTGTTTTAATAAAAAAGTATCAAGAAATTGGACATTAAATAACGTCAAGTAACCAAAAATGTTACAAGAAATGTAATATGTACCAGATGATGAGTACTCTTTTTTATATTCCTGCCACTTTGACGTTAAAATCTCAGCAAAAAAAAAAATAATATCTTAGCAAAAAACAATAAATTCCTGTTTGGATTTTGTTTTTTGAATATTACATAATATATTTCTAATTCACCAAGACTTACTTGAAAGCATAGATATTTAATTTTTAGAATGATTTCTAAATAACTGTCCTAATTTTATCAGGATTTTGTTGAAAAACAACAACACTTACAAAATCCTGATAAAAGTATGACAGTTATTCAGAAATTCTTAGAAAATTTATAGTCTATGCTTTCAATTAAGTCTTGCAATCGGTGAATTAGAAATATATTATATAATATTCAAGAGACAATATTTGGTAAAACCTGTAAGGTATTTCCCTCTAATATTTGAAACAAACAAAATTGATTTTCTACATCATTTGATTTTTTATAATAAAAAAAATCGAATCTTCTTCTACAATCACCTAGCTGTATTACTTGATTTGAATAATAAATTTGAATTTAGATAGTGGCATTACTAATTTGTACCTTATGATAAGGTAGTCAGTCAGCTATAAGTATTTATTACCACTTATCTCACTACAATTAGGGATGAATTATTAAATTTTTGCCAAATATGTAATTTTTAAGAAATAAAAACTATTTTAATGGGATTTAACAGTATTTTATTAATGCTACTTTTACTTGTAAATTAATATAGGTAATCAAATTTAATAAGACAAATGTAACTTAATAATGAAAAAAAAATGAATACGAATACAGATCTTTTTTTTTGCGTATATCCGTAGACATGGATACGGATACGGATGTCCGGCACATCTCCGGTAAGTACTAAGAAGGGATATTTGGAAATTCATCTCTTAAGAGGGCGACGAGGTGATTCCATTTTCGAAGTGTATAAGCTTGAAATTAAGATAAGATTTAACTTGCTAATGGCGTGTGCTTCCTTGGGCATTCCATATCTCTTTTGCAAGAGAAGAGAGCACTGAGGCCGAAGGCCGTTATCAGAATTCCATAGTCGGATCTAGACCAGAGTTTGTCACATCTTTATTTCGAGGCGTAAACTTCCCTTCCTTCTCTTAGTTCCATTAGTTAGCGTCTGAAAAAAAATCGAAATTGATAATTACACTAACGGGTACTATTAAATATATGTTATATTTTGGTACTTCTGCGGCATTAAAGTGCCAAATATCAGCATCGTAATATAATATATGTTATTATATAACGAAATATGTATGTAGTAAGTTTACGAATTATAAATAGTTTAAAATAGATGTAATATGCCACGTATAAATAATTACCACTGTTAGTTTAACCTTTTTTGCTTTAATTGAGTGCTAAAAATTAAACCACCTTCAGAAGATCACCAGAGAAAAAACTTGTTTTTTCCGTCAATTATTTATTAGAAAAAGAAATTTACAAACTTGGTAAATTTGTTTTTGAATGATATAGTATATCCTAATTCCTTTTCTATTAAATGTAGTTAACATTTTCTAATTTGACAAGGTGCACTGACTGTATAACCTATTATACAGATTAAACAACAGCTGTATAACCTATTTATAAAATTCACATTAATCAATTAATTAGATAATTTTATCTTATAAATTAGACAGCTTTTATTAAATGAATATCATATGATTAGCAAACGTAATCATTATGTTCCTGCTATCAGTAGAATCAGTATTAAAGATACTGCATAAGGAACACAATATACATAAAAAAGAATGGAACTTCTGATGATGTCTAATCTAAAATAATCTAATCAATCTGGTATGCTACACTACAAAACAACTGGAGTCCATACAAACAATCTAATCAAATTTTTAAAAAATAACGCATATATATTAAGGTTGTTCCAACGTGAAATCGCTTTTCGACAGATTTTGCATTTTTTCACGGTAGTTTTTCCTAAGCTGCAGAATATTTCGAAGGTCACATTCAAAGTAAATCAAACTTACTGTCTTCCAAACTATTATCTATTATATCAACACTCTCGAGAGAGTTAAATAAAAGAAGGAGAAGAGTATGAAGAAATTTTAAAGGCAAATTTAAAAATATAGCACCACGTTTTATTCTCGAGATATTAAAGTTAAAAGTATTAATTTTTATCTCCGTCATCTACTTTTAATGCCATTACTTGAGTCACATAATCATTTCGAGTTGAGACCGAGATATTTTTCTATTTCTATATTTTCCAAGCTCAAAAGTTGTCTACATTAATAACAATAGTACATGCTAAAAATATTTATAACTAAGGGAGGTCATGCGGTTTCACCTGTGTAGTTCCCGTCTCCATGGGATTAAAGCACATGTTACCCGGAGATAGTGTAGATATCCGATGATGAAAAAATTTTTCAAATTGGTGCAATAGTTTTAAAGTTTATTTGTTATATACAAAAATCAAATGTGTACACTTTCACCTACGTAGTTTCAGTTCCTGTGAGAATACAGGGATAAAAAGCAGCATATGTCACACGGGGATAGTGTAGCTTCCGACAGTGAAATAATTTTTCAAATTCGTCCAGTAGATTTTAAGTTCGTTACATACAAAAATACAAATGTTTACTCTTTAGTATAATATTATGCTGTACTATAACAAATTTTTTCCACTACATAAAGCGTGGAACTACCACAATAGGTGGCCGGGAATTATAATTATTCCCTTCGTTTATGTCCATAACATAAATGAAGTGTATAAAAGCATGATTTCGACTCATATTAGAAATTGCTTATTGATGTTTAAAAATTATAAAAACCGTTTAAAAACTTGGGCTTATTAGTCATACATTAACCGTAATTTAAATTTTGTCTTTCACTTTAGATATATTATGTTTAATATTTTGCTCTTTCATTAAAAGTGATTGAGTTTTTTTGCTATTCTGCCACTATTTTTATTTAAAGATTTTAATAACTCAATTAAGTTATTATACCAGACTCTTCGAAAATTATTGAAAAAATATTAAATTCAAATATTAAATTATTGAAAAATTATAAACATACTAAATAATTTTTTATTTTATTTTTAAATGACTTGAATCGACATAAATTCGATTCAATGACTTTCGAATCGTTTTGAACGTTTGTGATACTTATAAATTTTAAAATACTAGTTTACTACGTGTTCTTTTTTATATTGGAAACAAATTAAGTTACAATCATATTATATGCCATTTGCTACAATAGACCGCTTACCTCTGCTTATGAAATTTCAACAGGTTGAAGCTGTGTAGTGGTTACACGATACAGACTTTTTACTCAGACTTTCCATATAAATTTCTATAGATGTAAGTGTAGACTATAAGTACTGTGCTATAAGTATGCACAGGCTTC
Organism: Chrysopa pallens; assembly: GCA_020423425.1. Taxonomy (NCBI): domain Eukaryota; kingdom Metazoa; phylum Arthropoda; class Insecta; order Neuroptera; family Chrysopidae; genus Chrysopa; species Chrysopa pallens. The sequence goes on along the minus strand of CM035591.1, from coordinate 67,612,448 downwards.
CCTATAGATATTTCTATGGAAAGTCAGAAATAAAAAGTCTGTATCGTGTAAGGGCACCATTATAGTTGCTTTTTGAGTACTTATTCAAAAAGAGATATTATAATCTGTTTGGACTAATTATATTATACTGCTACAGTTGAATCGCTTTCGTTAGTTCACTAAGTGATTCGCGCATTCATTAAGTGATTACATAAAGGTTGTTTTGTCGATTCAAATATTTTTTTTAATACATATTATATTAAAATATATAATATGTACTGTGCAGTATTGCATTCTACAAATAATAGTAAAGAATTATTTATAAATTAATAAAATAATCTTTAAACAATCAAACAAATTGTAGAATAAAAATTTTCACACAACTTTTGTTTACAAAAAATCGACTAACGAAAACGATTTAACTATGCTATTATTTAAAGCTTAGTGTTAACTTTGAACTACCAAATCGTCTAACATATGCTAGCTTATATGGCATCAAAAGCTTGAAATTTTTGGGAGCCAACATTAGATAGTAAATTATAATCTGGCTAGTAGAATTATAATACTGCTAATGTTACAATTTGTCTACAATATAAATGTATATCATAAAATGTAATATAGCTTAATTATTGTCACTTAAAATTTATTGAGTGCTAATCACGCAATGTCTCGTGACAAACTGACAACAATATATATGTAAATATAAAAAAAAAAAAAATAGTTCAATTACATAAATATGATGTGTATATGTTAAATAGTATTGTATATATTATATTTTATTTTAGATTACACTAATTTTTTTATTTGTTTTAATTAGTATTTTCTGTTGTTTATGTTAATCTATTATTTTAAACATTAATAGAGGAGGTTTTTATTTTGACACATGCGATATTCGACAATAAAATGCTTAATTTTTTATGATAAAATTCCTATTTAGATCAATAATACTTTTAGGTTTCAATGTATTTAATTAAATACGAAAAGAAAAATGATATCGTAATTATGCGTTGAAAGACAGTGGCTTCACGTCGATATCATTATTTGTTTTCGATTTAATCGAGAAAAAAAAACGAATACACATGCATACACACTAAGAAAATTTTGGAAATGGATTCTAGTAGCCTCGAAACGTAAAGGTTTTCAGCGAAGACAATATTCAATGAGACAATTTTCAATGAGCCAATAACCGTTAGTTGACTTATCTGAACCCAATAAAAATTAAATAAAGAACAAATGAATATAACAACTAAAAGTGTTAATTGTTTACATACTCGGCAAATGTTTGAGAACTAATATTCGAACTATTTTTAATGATAAACATTCATAAAATACCCTAAATATAGTGTATACAGTTATAAATATATAATAATATGTAATTAGGAGGGGTTATACATATATGTGCTAAGCATATTATGAGCAACATTTTGGCGAATCTAAACCCATACAGTAAAATGCTACAAACAAACGTTTCTTGTTTTGTATTTGAATCTTTTCTACCTTTTATGGTTTGAAAGTAGAGTAATGGATTCATTGGATCCAATGGACCGATTCTATCATTCTCGAATTTAAACAAAATCTTCATGTCTATAATATGCCACCAATATTTTAGCTTGCCGTATGTTCTTGTTTTTATGAGTTACCTTGATGACGGACAGATGGCCTGACGGATAGGCAGGCAGATGGGTAATTATTAATTGAGCGTTACAAACTTTAGCTTAAAGCTAATTTACTCTGATATATATTATGTATGTATATCTCGAGTATAAAAATAAAAACAAAATAAATATGACAATATATTATTAACATATAGAATCTCATAAAGAAAGAAAATCTAGAATCAATTAACACGAAGTAATTCACATTAAATACTTAAATTCCTGAATCAAAGTATACTTGTACTTCTATGTAATTTTCTATTTTAATTTAGTCCGCCCAGTGCAAACCATTTATGGTAGATCCACACTTTAATGCCGTTTACAGTTCGTACTCAGTTCGATACTTAAATTCCTGAATCAAAGTATACTTGTACTTCTATGTGATTTTCTATTTTAATTAAGTCCACCCAGAGCAAACCATTTATACTACAATGCCGTATATAATGCCGTTTACAGTTCGTACTCAGTTCGATCACGGTCTGATAAAATATTATCAAGTACGAAATGTGTGTGAGCATTCATACTATCCGTAACAATCCAGTTTGTGAGATCGAACTGCAAACGGCATATAACGATAGTGTGAATGCTTCGTTGTCCCCGGTTCAGTCAGCTATTACCCTCTGAGACGATATTATAATAATTTTGTAATGTTATAAACTATTTACACGCCAAATACATCCGACTTTGATTATTGACGATTCAAGACTGAATCGTGAACTTTGTTAGATTGTAAAATGTGAACATCATACGACTTTACCAGACCGAGAACGATTAGTGAATGACATTATAGTGTGGATCTACCTAAAAGAAGTAGTATAAACTACTCAAATATCATTTGAGCTTTACATAAACATGATATTCAAACATATACGACACAAATGAATTGAAATAAATCTTCTTTTTCATTTTTATAGGAGTCTTTATAGAAATCTTAATTAAATATATTAATTATTTTTCATTTTAAATAACCAGCTAGCCGAATTCGAGTTAAATTTTAAATATTACTGGATAATTGCTTGCAGAGAGTATGATATTACTTGTAAATTGATTTCTATTTGAGATCGCTAAACATCCTGAGTTGTACTTACTTAATATAGAGATTATATTGACGGACTTCATTGTTCAATAAACCATCAGGTTTTTATCATACAGGCTACATAGATTTCACTGTTTCATATACCAAAGTATTCATTTTTCAATAATTATTTTAGAAATAAAATTCTAAAAAGAATTATATTTTCTATAATATTCAAAAAGGTATAATCAAAAATTAACTAAACTGCTAAAAGGTTAATGGCAGTGTTACATTTGTTCTTTCATTTTCATCCAAGTTTCAATATATAAGTAAGTAAACATTAAAAAACACTTTTAATTTCAATTTCAGAATTACTCCAGAATTTAAAATATCGATAAGATGTTTTTAAATAAATTTTAATGTTGACTCCAGGAAGATTTTGTTTATGTTTACTATTTTATTATTTGTATGATGTTTCGTTATTAAGTAAAAAAATTGTTAAATTTTTTGATTTATTAACCTACTAGCTATTACCCGGCGCTTTTCAACCGAAGAAGTATATAATTCGAACAAACCAAATTCAATAGTAGATAGTTTTATTTTTCTTACTTTGCGTACTCGAGCGCTTTGTAGAAACTAAAAAGATGGAGAGCAAATATTTGTCCTCCAGTGTCTACTTCTCACGCAGTTGGTGCTGGCTTCGCTTGCAAGGGAGATATGCATGACCTTCGGTCTAAAAGCTCACTTCACTAGCTGTAAATTCACCAAATTTTTACCAATATTTATCAATTTATTATAGCAATTAAATCAAAGGGAAATACATGCAATATAGCGAATGGGATTTATATACTTATATTGTATCTAAATTATTGGCTATGAGCACCGTGCATCAAATTGATTTCTTTTGTTGCTACGGTTACGAAATGGTACTTTACCAATCAAATGAAATATGTCTAGGAATGTGTGATATAACATTGGAAATTTCTCAAAATTTATTTATAAATTTTAATGAATAATTATTTTTATTTACATTTAATAATAACTATTGTAATTTCTTCCATCATTCTTACAATTTTCAACACAATGACTGAATTTATGTTTGATATTTATTATACAATTTCTATACATACAATTGAATTAAATGACAAAAATTATAGTCTATGTTCTTCCCAGAACTATTCTTTATCTTCTAGTCAAATTCTCATGAAATTTGATTAAACTGTTATGGCGTCGTTGGAGAACATACAAACAGATAAACGAGCAGCCAAACAAACAGGCAACACAGTAGTTTTTGGTAACTATATCATGTTTATCAACTACTGTTTTGGAAAAATAATTCATATGTAAATTTTTAGTTACTTTCTACTTTATTCTATGTATAGATTACATCTTTTTAGTTTTATATACTCACTTGTAGTTTGTGTAGGATGACACAAACATGTCTTGTCTGTTTTTTGAATAATTTTACAAAATAGTAGACAGTAAAGATAAAACCGAGAACAAATTGAAAACTAAAATTTTCAATTAGATAGAAAACTCTAAAATTGAATTAATTGTATAGGATTTAAATATCCAAAAAGATATGTAACGGAAGATTAAAATAATTTAAAAAATATGGAGAATAAAAAGCTGGATTCTTAGTAAAGAAACTATGAATAGCTAGTTTAATTTGGATATTAAACGTAAAATTCTTTGAAGAAACCATTTTTGATGAATATTTGTTCCATTGTAATTTTTAGGGTATAATCAGTTTTCTTATTCTGAAATACCTCTAATATGATGATCTAATAAAAAGTATGATTTTAAAAGCAAAATTTTTTTTGTCATCTCTTTGAGCTAGACGTAGGATTAGGTGTGTGAAAATTACATTTCTTTTTCTAAAATAATGAAATATAAAAATTGTACGAAAATAGTATTATTTGATAATTTTGTTTTTTCTTTTTTCTTTTTGATAGTTCTCTAATAAAATTTGGTTCCAAAAAAAGTTCCACTTCCAATAAATTTCATTCTATTGATATACGGCGTTGTTTTGTTTCTTATTAAACAGATTTAAAGAAATTTCCTCAATAATTTCTGAGTTAAAACATTTCTTTAGTTTTTTTTACCAAAAATGGCTTTTTAATATTTATCTTTATTAGCTTGTTAATGTTATTGTAAGATTTTTAAAGTAAAAGTCTGTAATTTTTTTACAGAAAGTTTACTTTTAGTGAAGTAAATGTTGATGTTCCGTGAAAACATTTTTTTTTTCTAATACATAAAATAAAAAATATCTATATTTTTGCAAATCTTAAGTTTGAATACATATGTTTTAGCTAATACATTTTCAGATGGTTTACAAAAATCTGTCAAAGCTGAAGTTAATAAGAAGTCTTTTAATCAATAATAAGTCTGGAAAGGCTGTTCAAACTTTTGACTAAATCAGTGTAATTTTCAATATCACAAAGTATAATATTTTTTTTACACTAAATTATTTATTGCAATCTAGAGTTTCATACTTGAAATAATTTTACGTTATTATACTTTGATGGAACAAGAAAAATGCGATCATTATAGAATCTCAGACTTTGAATTATTTTCTTAATGACTTCCTTTTAATATATGCGGATATAAAATCTTTAAAACATGGGAATCGATAAATTCAATTATATTAAATTTAGTAATAGTTCTGTTGTTTAATTTAAATTTTCCAAACTTATCTTTATGAATCGTTTAAATTGTTTTTTATACAGCTTAGTAAAAATATCGAAAAACATTGTACGTTCTAAAATCGTTGAAATTTGTAGTTGATGAAATGGATTATGTCCGTTAAAAAGTATTGGTAAATATAAATTATAACTAATATAATCAAACAAAATAATTATCGATTTTAAAAATTGTTACAGTGGAACTATAATCAGAACCAATTTATAAACTGTAGTAGAATAGGTATAATGTACCTAATATTAGGTATAATATACCTAATTGTGAAATCTCTTATTATCCAGGATTTTGTAGTAGTGGATATTTTATATTTTTTGAACAAAATTTCTTGATATGTATTGTTATTTCTTAGTTAATACGATGCGGACGGATGGTGTGTACGGAGCAAGGTGCAGGAGCATCATTGAGGAGTTAGGCGCTAGGAGATGAGGCCGTTAGTGTCCGTGCTGTTGCTTTGCTTCCTGGTACCACTACCAAATAAGACATTAGCGGAGAAGGACGCATTGCAAACTGCCGGATACATACATACTCAAGATGCTGAAGATAATGACGATGATATGTCACCAAATATATCCGATACCGAAGATGACGATTATAATGAATTCAATAGTACAGGTGAGGCTTCCTATTTCAATTCAATATTTTCAATTTAATCAATTTTTATATTGAATACTGTACAGTTAAAACAAATGCATATTTAACTTAAGCTTGCAAGTTTGAAAAAGTGACGTTTCTGAATTATTATAGGAGAGCAGCCCCGGATTAAGGGATTTTTTCGAACTGGGGCATAAATTTGCACTTTTTAAGTAGTAGTTTATAACATTTTCATTTATGTGGTATAAAATTAAATAATCAGGAAAGACAAGACACAATCAATTTTTTCTTCAGGGCCCAGTGTTTTCTCTCCCTATTCTTGCAAAAGCTTTACATAGTGATAGATCATCATAGTCCGTGACATAGGCGGTTTCAATGGCTGGGATACTCAGATCAGATAGACGTTCCTGACTCATTATTAAACGTAGATAGTTTTAAACTATCTTCAGTTTATTGAAGCTTCGCAGATGCCGTAAATATTGTGTAGCATATTCTTAAAGCTATTTTAACAATAGAATATGCTTCATTCGAGTCTTGTTTGCACAAATGTTGGAAGTATAAGAGTTGTACCTGGTGTTTTACTAATTGTGTACTAGATCTGACACAGGCATATCTCCCCTACCTAGATCTGGGATTGAAAAAAGGGTTCAAAAATAAAACGCAATTTTTATATCAGGATTGCTTTTTACATTTTTGTTTTAGAGATGCGTGGAATGTTTCTTGGTTCACCGTGTGACGATACTTGTAATCCAAATTTACATCATACCTACTGTGATCAAACTACAGGAACATGTGAATGCGATAAAAAATATCCTGTTAAATTGGGCCCAACAAAAGGCTGTGCAAAACGTAAATATTTTTGTTTTTTATAATTCTATCTAGTAGATAATTTTATTATTTTAACAAGTTGTACAATTAAAATTCATGTTATTTTTAGCTCTAGGTAAGCCTAGAGTAAAAATTAAAATTTCTTTCATGAAATTATCATTTACATTCAAAAAGCTTGAAGCTAACAAAATTGCTTCAAGCAAAAATTTAATCATTTAAAAAACACGTTTTATCACAAGTGCGTACTGACTTCAAGGAGGATGAGTTAATTCTTATTTATTTTTTTTAATGGAACTCTTTCAAATGATTAACCTTTTATTTAAAAACTATTTCCTCCATTTTCTCAATTTAAGCAATTTTTTGAGTTTAAAAAAACCGGCTTAAAATTCCAACACTAGTTTGAAGTAAATCAATAGATTATTTTTAATTCAAGTTTTTATGTTATGTAGCCAAACGACTTGGTGAACAATGTTACTACACCCACACGTGTAAATATATGGACCAACATTCGTCGTGTATACAAGTTAATCATAACGCAGTTTGCCAATGTACAGCAGGATATCATTTGGTCACATTACAAAAACCAACTAAACGAATATTTTGTGCAGAAGGTATGTTATTTAATTATCGAATGTACAACAAAAAATCAATTAGCTTACGCGATTATGATCTTACATTAATAAAGTAAAGACATTAACATACATTTATTATATAATACAACCCTTTAATAATAGTTTTATAACATCTGAGACACTCTGGCACCATTTTTCTTTAGTACTATAAATAGTTCATAGAAACTTGTTTTAAAGTTTAGATTATATTTTTTATTACATTTATCATTTATTTCTCTTAAAAAGATAGATGGACATGTAAGAGAAAACATTTTTAATTTTAAATACTAAATTAAAAATAATATGAAACATAAAAAATAAAAACAGTATTCAATTTTCTAACGTTCCGCGAATGACGAAAGAAGGAACACTCATAATCCTCTCATCATGTACTTACATCATCCATCTGCCTGTGTCTTCCATTCATCGTAGGTCCGCCACTTTTGCTTTGATCTGAATTTTAAAAGCAGGTTGTATTATTATATGGATCATTATAGACTTATACTATATTTAAGGATATACTATAAGTCTTAAAATTAATGTAATGAGTAATAATTTGAATTAACTCCACAAATAGGGTGAGTCCGCGGAAAATGACCGTAGAGGAGATAGGTTACAATAGGTAGATTGTAATTAAGCATTATATCTTAGTTCAATTCTGTTAACGTAGGCTACTTGCATTACCTACGAAGTGATATTAAAATTAAATTAAAAAGAAAGTAACCGGGCTAATGGCTTTTCCAAAGGAAATGCCTATACATCTAGTAAGATGTATTGCATTCCAACGCAAAGTTAGATGGATTCTCAAAATTGTCATCAATTACTATTCTCGGATGGTTAAGAAGAGATGGCGTAATCAATCAAACGTAACAATATTATTTGAAAAAAGTTTGTAAGAAATCAGTGTTGACAAATAATTAAACAAATTGGAATTTAAAAAAAAATCAGTGTTTTCGTTGAAAATTAATTTAAAAAACATCCGCAATCAATTTTTTCCACATCAAATAATCGCAATCTGGCGAGTGTAAATAAGAAAAATTTCCGATAAATTATACTTTGGGGTAGCATCGTCACAAAAAGCCTTTGGGCTTTCTAATCTTAACATCATAAATTATATTCAATGAATGAAAATTTTAAAAAGGAGAAAAATAAAAATTATGCATTTTACTACTAAATATATTATGTAGAATTGAGTTGAATTATAGTTTATCTTACTTAATAATAAATATGCAAATGACACTAAAATACAAAATGTTTTGTCTTATTTACTTTTATAGTGTTTAGAGAAAATTTGTTCTGATGAATATGTTTATTCCTATATTTATTTTTAGATTTGGTGCTCTTGACAACTAATTTGTCAACACTAGCTGGCGTATTCACTGGAATTGCTGTGTTAGCCGGCTTAATATGTTTTGTATTACGCCTTTTTAGCCAAAATCATTACGAACGGCCTAGAAATTTTGCTAATGCTAATATGCCACCTCCTATGTTATATGCAAGTAGTGATACTGGTATGTATAAATTTGTTGTATACATTAATTTTATTTTAGTGATTTCCTTAAAAACTGTTTAACCTTGACACACTTTTCTATAATTATTTAAGACACGATAAGTTTTTATCATGCATCAAATCAATTTTCTAACTCCATTTCAAAAAAAAATCATTTTAAACAATGCAGAGAAATTGTAATTGAGTCATAAAAGGCCGTTGTAACAGATATTTACTTATCTGCATTCTTCGTTTTTATATCCATACAAATAAAATTATAGTTCAGTAATAATCTATGAGTTCAATGCTTTCAAATACAAAGGGTTTCTTGGAATTTTTTAGAATGTTGAAAATGTTTATACAAAACATATTATGCAAATTATGGAAGTTTTTGTATGGGAACTTTTGTGTGATTTATAGTGCAAATAAAAGTACATTATGTTGCATGAATATGGACAAGGTGTTAAGGAAGTACGAGCACCAAAGCAATTTTTAATAAAAGGCTTGAATTTTTTTTTATATGCAGTTGAACTAAATCTAAACCGATCCTAAAAATTTTAGGGGGGGTTGCACGATTATTTAAATAAATAAATGACTTCAAAAGTAGGCATATTTAACATTGGCTTTATGGCAAAACGGTAGACGGGTGATAGGTTTTCGTAAATATCTCCGAAACTAGCCGGTAGAAATTAAAAAAAAACTATTTAAATTAAAGTAAAACCTTAATAAATAATTGAAAAAAAAAAAGTATTAAAAAGAGATAAAAAATATTTTTTTTCTCTTTTTAATGGTCTATAGTGTTGCCGGTTAGTACCAAAGATAATCGACGCTACCGAATTTACTGAAAAAGTTCATCTTTTTAATTAAATATCTTTTTAATAAGTCGGGCAAAACGGGTTTTTTTCAATTATTTATTAAGGTTTTAACTTTAATTTAAATAGTTTTTTTTTAATTTCTACCGGCTAGTTTCGGAGATATTTACGAAAACGTATCACCCGTCTACCGTTTTGCCATAAAGCCAATGTTAAATATGCCTACTTTTGAAGTCATTTATTTATTTAAATAATCGTGCAACCCCCCCTAAAATTTTTAGGATCGGTTTAGATTTAGTTCAACTGCATATAAAAAAAAATTCAAGCCTTTTATTAAAAATTGCTTTGGTGCTCGTACTTCCTTAAAATATACAATGGACAGTGTTATAAGATTGGAAGTCTGCACTGATATGCGATGATATGCGAGTCTCTAAATCTAACCTAATACAGATGAACTTGATAACAGTATACTTAGACGGCTAGAAAAAACAAATGCAAATAGTTCAAGGATACGGCTACATAGTCGGTAGTCCCTTGTCGGATAGTCGTACGTAAGCACATCGCAAGCCATTTTTTATGTTTAAACCCAAACATGTCAAAAATGGGTTGACATATGCTAGTGTACGTCTAGCTGACAAGCGACAACTGTCTACGTAGAATGGCCTCTAGCCTTCGCCATCATAGCTCCCAAAACGATTGTCTGAGATTTGATTTCGTGTGGTCAGTTAACGATCATTAGTATAGCAAAAAGGTAATGGGAATTATCTTACTTACACGGAAATTTTTGTCTGCTTTCACCTGGAATGACATAATTTTGAATAATATGAAAACCAGATAAATCACATACCTTTTCGATGATGAAGTATAAACGCATGAATGCTGACAAATTTTCGATGAAAAAGTCTCTACTTTATATGAACGCTGAAATATAAACGCTGAGAATGTTTCTGCTTCATATGAATGAACTTAAATAAAATGGTACCAAAATATCAGATTTAATGGGCCTGAAAGAATTTTAGAAAAAATGCAGTAGGAGGTTTTAAAATTATTCATTAGTTAATTTGTCAAATATATATTGTACCAATGATCTTGAATGAATGTCTTGATACTGAAAATTTATCAAAAGCTTGTTTGTGGCACGTATTAAAAAACTAATGGACAAATGTTTTTTCTCCAGGATATTTTAATTAGAACTTGAGAAATACATAAGATATTTGAACTCTATAGCATGGAGTCTTTAGGTTTAGTATTCAAAAACTAAGTATTTCTAAATTTTTGGAAGGCTTGGACAAAAGCTAATGGCCAAATGATAGTGCGAGCCCGATTCCCGGAGGGTTTCATTCTTCGTTGCTCAATTTCGAGATGTAATACTTTATCTTTAAATTGTATTGCATTTCTATTATTTATTTTGTAATATAGAGTAGCCTCTGAGAATATATGCCTTATTATACCTCCGTGGCTTCCAATATTCTTTTACAGTGTGCCGATAATATACACTAATGAACGTGTAGTTATTTTTCATTATTAATTTCCCTTGAATGGTAACTGTATTTTAACTTTTGTGCATATAATCAAGAAATATTCGTTTTAACATATTAGCCTGAACGAATTGTTTCTAATTAGGAATACAACATTCAGCAAATCGCTCTGGCAATCGATCAACATCACGTTCAAGTCAACGAAGTGGTGGCACAATGATATCTGGTTATTCACGACGACCAAGTAGTGCTCAAGGTGTTGGTTCGGATGGTTTGATACGTGGTAGTCGTGGAGTGTTGGTGCCTTCATCAAGAGCAGGTGCGGCACGTGCCGCCGCCATCTTGCTAATCTCGTGTCACGTGAACAACCCCCGTAATACTAATAATGGGGGTGTATTACGTGAGGAATCTGAGGAGCGGTCATCGCTCGCATCAGCCGAACCACCATTAGCAACTGTTGATGATGTTGACAACATGATGACTCACGAAGTGCAAGAAACACAATCAGTACCAAATTCACCTACTCGACTCGGTAACACTGTTGTCTCAGGCACTACCACTGTTGTCTCAAGAGGCAAACGTCTCATCCGTATCAATAATATTAGGGATTCTGGTTTAAATATATTTAATAAGGCTGCTAGTGTACGATTAGGTACGCATATTCTATAGCCATTTTTTTTTCTTGTTTTCATTACAAAAAAAAACATAACTCTTTTCAGTTTGTTATAAAAAATTAATTTTGATTGCATGATTTAATAATGGTTTATGATCATTATTATAACCCAAATGGTATTCGTAAATGTTTGAATACACCTAATGTAGCTACTTTTTATTAACCAGAATCCCTTTTTTATGTCGTGTTTTTTTATTTGGCTTGTGTGCCTTGTATTTTTAAGTGTCATACAAATATTTATTACATTTTATACTCTCGAAAAAAAAAGTAACACATAAACCGAGAGCTATCTATATATATTTTAATTTATTTTATTTACATATTTATAAATATCTATATTATTTATATAAATCATACTTCATTTTAATTCTCGAATGTTTGAAATCTAATCTCTTTTTCAACATATTATGTGCTCTGTTGTCATTTATTATATATAAATACTTAACAAACTTCTATGTATTTATTTTTATTTTTGTTTTTAAATACCTCATATTCAATTACTTAATTTTGTAGTTGTGTATAAAAAAAAAAAAAACGAATTCGTAATTTGCATTATAACTTGACCTTATCTAATTATATTTTTAATTTATATTCATTTAAGTATTATTATATACTTCTTGTAAATAAATCATTTTCCAAGGTCACGGATAAGCAAGATGGCAGTGTGGTGAAATTTTAAGTATGATTTTTTAAACTAATTAATTACTTTCTTTGGATGAATTTTTTTATATATTAATATAGCTTGTTTGCAAAGTTTTTTTAATATAAATAATTTTATATACATAATATAATAAATAGCTTTATAGATTTTTTTTGGAAAAAAAATAATAAAAAGCCGATTGGATTATTATTCGCACCTGAATTTAAAAATAAAATTTTCAAAAATGACAAATTTGACACAATACAAAATAAACTACATCAGTTTCTTATCGCATGCAATTTTTTAATTTTATTTTTGTATATTGCATTTGACTGCTATCGCTTTACTTTTTTGCACACTTCATGTCACTGTCACACACTTACATACAGCCTGAGTTCTTCTTAAATTAAAATATTTCAACGAATTTTGAAATATTTCAACTTAGAAGAAATAAGACTGCATATTTACATACATATAAAATTAAACAATTTAAAAATAAAACCGTAAAGGAAAACTTAAAAAAAAAAAAAAAAATTTGATTAAAATTTTTTAAAATTTAAATTCATTAAAAGAACAATCATTGCTTTCATGCTTTCTTCAGAGCATGTTGTATTATATTATACATACAAGTTTTTAGTTTGAATTTTCACCTGAAATACATTGGCATGAAAACTCTCAGTAAATCAGCTATTTTTCCATATATTTTCTAAATGTAGTCGTTATCTTTGCTATTTAAAAAATATTATAATAAGTATTTGAACAGTTCTATTAAGTTTATGTTTCTATAATTAATTATTCATTGAATTACCCCAATAAATAGCATACTTCATACATAATTTTAAATAAGCTGGAGTTTTGCAAACCACTGCTTTTAAAAGTAGATAATTTTGAAGACTATTTAAATATCTCTAAAATCGATCTGTAGAAATCTACCGCTATGGTAATATACTACTGCATTAAAACTGTTTAGAAAGTTATCTATAACCTGATAATCGTCTTAGCTTGAAACTGCTGTCTAAATGATATTTTTTACAATTTGAAACGTATTCAGCTTCGTTTACTAGATAAACAATTTTCTTTGATCAGAAACTCAACAAAATTCAATTCAACAAAACTTTTGAAAAAATGTTGTTTGAAAAATATTTTTTTTCTGATTATACGTAAAAACAACTCTGTTTATTTTTACTCCATATGTAGAACTAGTTTACGAGTTGTTAAATTTTTTTGTTAATAAGTAATGGAAATTTTGTGATTAATACTTACCTCAATTTTCATGGATTCCTCTCATATAAGCGTGACAATTTTTGAAACGTTGAAAAGTGAACAATTATTAGTTTCTATTAGTTAACTTATGGCTATGAAAAGTATATTCGATGATATTTTTAAACGGTTATTGGAAAATGGTTTTTGGATCGGTTCTTCCCATACTGTTCGTTGTGGTTATTCTTTTAGACATTACTCTGTAGATGACATCACAAGAAAACCTTACGTTAAATTCGAGGTTTTATAATTTGTTTCATTTATTTTAAAATAAAAGGTATTATGTTTTCTTGAATGAATAATTGTTTCACATTTCCCAACAATATTTCAAATAATTTTAGCCATTCAAGTAAAACATATTTTACTTGGTATTAATGTGTATAATAACTTGGATTTATTTAAAATGGTAATTTATTTATCTGATTTTTCACAAGCTCAATTTTGTTGAATGTTTTTTAAATGTTCTGTATTTTAGAGCATTCTAAACACTACACAGAGGTAACCTCTTGTTTATAAAAAAATTCCAAATATGCGTGTATGTTAGATATTTTCTAAATTTTTGAGAAACTAATATAATTCACATAGTAATATTAATTTTAGTCATGTACCTGAAATAATATTAAAATATAATGTTCTAATATCACTCCTATACTTTGTATACTTCAATTGATTTTACGGCTTGGATGGTTTTATAATTTTAATCATGTTTTTCCTAAAAACTATTCTAAATTCAGCACCTGAATATTTTTTCCCAATTAAAATTTAAGGAAAAACAATAATTGTAATATATTTATAATTTTAAATAGGTTACAAATTTTTTATATTGGTGCATTTTTTGGTTGTTGTTGTGTATAGTTTAAATCTATTAATATTCTTGGTAGGTTACTAATAGAGCAAAGTTTATTGATAGATCTTCTTTATAGATTACTGCCTAAAAGAACATTTTAATAACTTTATTTTAGTTGAATCCATCTATTTTGAACTGAAGATACCAGTTCAAAGAGACGCACCAGACGCTCTTTTTGACGCATCTTTATAAAGTAAAACTTTATAGAGATTTTAATATGTGATGTAGTAGCATGTAGCTCATATTTGAAATAAGACTAATAACAAATAATATGTTGGAAGAAGTGACCTTTTAAAAATCTAATGTCATGATTTCTATTTAATATCACTTTTATTATTAACCAAAATGTAATTTGAAGCTCACCTCATTTGCCAAGTTCTAAAGTTTTAACTTATTCACAAAAGTAATATTTTTTGCCAATTTTGAATTAAACACTGCTTTATTTCTATTAAAAGAGAACGATTGCCAGTCAGTAAAGCTTAGCCATGCGTGCCTTTTTAAATTTCTCGAAATTAAGAAGCAATATAAATTAGTGTACATTTAAGTTTAGTATTTGTTTTAAGTGTATTATGTTTCTTTTCATGTTGATATACTTTAGGTTCACGTCGGCCGAGTTTAGCATCGGTTCATAGTACCGGCTCGTTACGCAGTTTTGGTGGACGTATGTTAGAGCGTGAGCGTGAACAACGTGAACAACGTCAAGAGATTCAAGCACGTCTAGCACGTATGGCGTCGTTGCCGAATTCATTGCCAAAAGTATCGACAGTGCCGACACCCAGTCCATTATCCACGGATGAATTGTTACCGTCTGTATGTGAACTGAGAGAGGTACATATGTAAGCAGAACATTTTTTATAAATACTGACGTGTCGTAATATGTACATTTTTTGCTCATTTCGTACCTAGCGAGAGGGTTTTTGAAGTTTTTTGTGTCCACTAACAGCAGTAATAAAATAATATCAATATCATATAATAACTTTTTTACAATTTTCTCATGTTTAGCGCTGTCGTATTACATTGAAAGGTACAATAAAAGTTGAATAAGATAAGAGCTGTGTTTTCTTGAATATTTTCAAAATATTTTCTATAATTTGCCTGTTGTGAAAATCTTTAATTATCAAATGATTTTTTCTAATCGGCGAGAGTTGGGAATATTGTATTAACATGCATTCTCTCTGTAGTACTCAACATTATTTGAATTACATATTATGATGACATATTTCATTATTGCCTAATGTTGCCTTTTAATATCTAAACTTTTCTAATTCTTTTAATATCTAAATATCTCAAGTTCTTTTATATTATCAAACTATTCAAAATTTAACCGCTTTAGTGGCCAAGTGAATAAAGGCACTAACATCTTTATCCATTTGACAACTCAGAGTGAAGTTTGGAAGATTGATCAATTATAAAAAATAAATAAATGAATAAAGAGGCGGTTAATTGACCACACTGTCGCGGCTTGGATAAGAATAAAGTAACCGGCTCCAACAACTACATAATACTAATATAATTGTCACTTTGTGTTAGTAGACATTTTTGTCTTCAGGTGATGGAGTCTTCTGAAGAGGGTACAGAGGACCAAAAGGTCTGGGAAAAGGACCGCGGTTCCATAAAAGTTCCATTCGGGTTCCAAATATCGATTAATTTATGTGATATAATGGGATATAATATATTAATGGGATCATTAATTCAATAATTTGTATTATTAAAAATTATTTGCTAACTTTGTAGGATAACTTTATTTTAATTAAGGGGAAGATTTGTAAAGAATGAATAAATAAATATTGTTCTACAAATCTATGGAATAATCCAAATATACTCTGGTTTTAGTATCATTTGGTATGGAAAAATGTTTTGTGTATAAATACTTTCTATACTCTACTCTACTACTAAATTTTTGTTTCACTCACCATAAATGCTACATAAACATATTGATTAGGATTTTGTATACACATGCGAGTTACTTCGAATGAAATCATTTACCTTAGCCCTAAATACTGAATAAATATACTACATTTTTCCATTTTTTCAATGTATAAAATGTTCGTTTTTTTTTTTTATTTTTTTATTTTTTTTAAATATATATTTTTAATTTTACTCTCTCCCCACCTAATCAGATGTATTATTTATTTAGCCATTTTGAAGGTACCATTCCAAATTACATAATCTGGAATCATCGCAGATACAAACTACTGGCTTTTAATCATTCAGTCTTCTAATTATCCGACTCTCGCTGAATAATTCCGTTATCCTTATAAAAATATTTTTATTCCAATGGTGTTGAAATGTTTACGATAGCTTCTTAAAAACATTATTTAGCTTCACTAGTTTGTCTTACTTGTAATGGCAAGGCTATTAAGATTCTCTTAATGCGTTACTTATTAATGGTAACATGCCCACATTACCATAAGCTATCTTAAGCTTTGTTCATATTCATCAAGTAATAAATTATTTAGTAAAGTAACAGTATTGTAGTAATAAACACTTTAAACTTGATCAAAAATTGTTCACATTTACAATTTGATAATTTAATTGAGTAACAAATAATTTATTAAAACCACGTAAACAGTCACAGTCATGTAATATAATTTTATAACACAAAACTTTTAATTTTACATGACTGTGACAGGAACAATAATTAAACGTGAAACAGATTTCTTTATTTGTTTATTGGTATATGTTTGTGATACAAGAGTAGTGATAGTACTACTTGCATACAAAAATAGAATTTAACTAAACTGCTTGACTAAACGAAATACTTGACTAAAATGTTGTTATTCATACACGTCAAGTAACTATTTAATATTTAGCTAAATTACTTGATCAATGTGAACAAGACTTTAGTTACAAATCTGTAACAAATAATTCAATAACCGGTTAAAGATTCAATAATTATTAGTTATATTTATTTTCCACCGTTTTTAAACTTTCGTTTTAAAGTCATTCTTAACAACCTTACATCTAAGAACTATTTTAAATAACGCCATTATTTTATCTACCTGTGGTATTTTATTTGTCTTTGTAATTAAAATATATTTAATTTATATATTTGATTACTTAATTGCGTTTCTTTAATATTGTATAAATAATTTAACTATTTAGTATTATTTTCATTACTAAAGTACACAAAATATGTATTTCATACAGTGAAGTCCACACTAAATTTGTTATAAAATGATAATAATAATATCAATTGTAATTATGCTTGTGTAATTTTGAGCTGAAATGTCATGAATGTGACTAGAATGCTTTAAATAAAAGTTAAATCATCTTAAGGAATAAAAATTATTATTTTTGTGACTATCGAATTCTTTCAGCATGATTGAACTTCACTAAATTGTTAGAAGGAATCCGCCTGTAGCTCAAATTTTCTTGTACAGAGTTCGGGTAACAGATAGTGGAAAACAAAGAAGCCAAAGTTCTCCTTCCATGTAACACTGGCTAACTGCTAGTGAAAGTCACGCCAAAATCAAACTAACTATTTTAGAGATCAATTTTCTTGCGAAATGAGTGGATAATCGCTAGTGGAAAATAAAGCAGCCTTAGTTACTTCGTGGTAGTCAATGAGACGTCAAAATCGGTGAAGCTGTTTTGTAGAATATCCGGAACAAACTGACAATCAGAAAAATGTTTTTAAAATCAGATTTTAATTTTAAGTACAATAAAATATTTTTTTATGAAATTACTTACTGATAATTTAATTTTATTATTTGAAGAGAATATCTATATAGAAGGTGGGAGTGCAAATAAATATTGAATATATTGTAATAATTTACTACTTACCTCAGTTATTTGCGCTTCCACCATTTCTCCACTGCATTTTAAAGACATTCATAATGCAAGATTTATATAGAGAGTACGAATTAGAGACACTCTTCACCCATAAATTTTATTTTATGAAAATTAGTAATTCCGACAATACACATAGTGGGCCATTTAAATTGTTATTGCAAAATATATACAAAAGTATGTGTTACATAAAAACTTTGTTCAGGACTATAGGGGCCACTTGTATGTATTTGTTTTAATTTTGAGATTAAGATTAAAGGTTATTTGAAGGGCAAACTGATTTTTTAAAATTTAACTCTATAATTTTTATTATAGACTCAGATTTTATAAATAACTATACGAAAGTAATGTTTTTATACGAAAAATCCCCTTGATTTTCAAACAATATTGAATCTTGACTCCAAGGTTAAAACCAATAATGCAAAACACAATTATCCAGAACTTTTAGCTGAACAATTTTTTGTATAACGCATTTTTTTTGAGAATTTTAATTTTGATGGATAAATTAAAATGAACATATGAGGGATCATCAAATTTTGTTTAAAGTTTTTAAAAAATGCCATAGCTGGAAGGTAATTTGATGGAATATTCTAGACCTATTTCGTCATTTGGATTTAACGAAACCTTGACGTATCTTTAAAGCTACGTTAAAGAAGAAGAAAATAATAATAAAACAAACTTTAAATCACTGTGTGAGGTATATATTTTGTTTATTTTAGTATTGGTAATAATTATAAGAAGATAAAAAATTGTTAAATAATTTCGAATCTGTAATAAGAGAACCTTGAGATTGCGGTTTATGTATTTTGTTTGTCTTTGTAAGTTACTTCCGATGTTTGATTTAAATGATAAGCAATTTTTCATTTAATGTTTTTGAATGTCAAAGGCATATACTGCCTCTGCCTACTTCTATTTTTTGGTATTCTTACTGTGGTTATACGAGGATTTTTTCTTATAACACTAATCATTAATGAAACACATGGATGACAAAAATGTGTATAATCCACTTATTAAAGTTATTTAATAAAATATATTCTGCTAGAACCTTAAAATGGCTGTGGGGACACTCTTTCTTTCGACTTGTACTTTGACAATAATATATAATCTGGTATCACAATCCGCTGCGCAATTGCAACACCTTAAAACTCTTTCTAGAGAAAAACATACATTGCTTATAAAAAGCTATATTGATTACTTATACCGGAATATATGTTCGATACCGGAATTTCGTGTACCAAGTACCAAGAGTAGTATTGGATTGGAGTATCCAAATTCATTATAATAATCTGGTACTGGCTGTTTTTGAATTAATTCTTTTCCTTATAAACTTTTTTAATAATTCTACTTCTGGTTTAGTTTTGCATGTTCTAAATTTGATGTTGAAGAATTGATTCCCAAAATTTTCTCATCATGTATGGTACAATTCAATAATATAGTTTGAATGATTTGTGTTTTTCTTAAAATAAATTTTACAATTCTGAAAAAATTTAATTAATTTTAAATAAATAAATTTACATCAGTGGACACAAATAATTTGCAATTTCAACAAAAATTTTAAATGTTGCATGCAGTATGTTTTAAGCTGTATTTCGTTTTGTTATTTATAAAAAATGTTATCTGTTTCATTAAGAATCTGTATAAAACTTTTATTCTTCATTAATTAATAAAATAAAAGCTACTTATAAATGGTTAAGTATACGTGGATGTTGCCATAGTCGATTATTATTTGATTGACTGTGCCTTCAATGTTATTTGTTTGTATAATATTTGATTTATGTTTATAGGTAAACTTAAGCGAATTAAATGTAAGAGCAGCTTTGCATGGTGAAATTGGACCATGCTCATCTAAGGACTGTCAATAAAAGCAACATAAAATAATTGAACTATTGCCATATATAATTTTTAATAAAATAGTGTGATTACGATATATATAATCAGTGAAACTTAAAAAACAATCAAAAAAAGTGCTAAATCCAAACAAATTATGCTATTTTAAACTATACTCAAATAAAAATATTTTCATTGTTGTAAAAATCCCAAATCAAAACAAAAATATTTATGTTATTAGTTAAAACAATTTTTCTATATTTTAATTGTTAGTTAATTTGCAATATGCATTAAAAATTTTTATTATAAACCGGGGTGTAAAAAAAAAATTCTTGGGGGGTGCAAAAGTATTTTATAAACAAATTATAAACTATAAAATGTGTGCTTATAATTGCAAGGAGCAAATTTATTATATAAATAAATATGTAGATTTTTTTATATTTGCTATTTTTTTAGCAAAAATAAAAGGCAACGCAGCGAAGCAACAAGTAACGTAGCCACAGCGATCATGTGCGATTGATGAGTGTTAATGTGTAATTTTAGTTTATTCCATATACGTAAAGATTTATGGAAAAGTATTTATAATAATTAAATTTTTTGTATAGTTTATATATCAGAAAACTAAAAAAATTATATATAAATATATAAATTTATTGGTTAAAACTTTAGTCTAAGATTTCATAGTGTGATTATTGCGTTTATTATTTTTTTAAACAAACTGAAATTTTTATAGATAAGAAATTTATATAGATAACCATAATTTCAATCAGTTTTACTAAAAACCTCTACTTTATTAAAATATCTAAAATAATAAAATAATTTCGTTTTCTAATTACCAATTAATATAATGAATCATATTAAGAAGATATATTATGTAAACTTTAAAAAAATGGTTTGAAGCATGAAGAGCATTAAGAATATTTTCACGTACTTGATTCAACAAGCCCTTTTTTTCGATGACTCATATTTCTGAAATTAATAACTACAGATGCAAACCGAAATTGTATTCTTAAACCCCCTTTTTATATTATTACATGAGATACTAGCAACTAAGATGCCTGGTGTTGCTGGGTTTCAAAAGTTTCTAGAGCATTCAATTATGTTTTTTTAAATAACATTTATTTGGGATATTTAATTTGGACCTTGGGCTATCATTGCATGTGACCTGTTTTTAAAATTAACATAAAATTGTTTTAAAAATTTTTTTTGTTTTCCAAAATGATTAAAAATTTTCGATTGCATATTCATTTTGAACTTTCAGCTATGTTTTCTAATAGCTTCTATTTTGGGGCTTTTCAAAAAGCTATTGCACACGTGAACAATCGAACGTGGAGTATTAGATGCATACTTTATAAAAAAAATATAAATTTAAAAAGCAAGTATACCTGCTATACATTTGATTCCACTATCACCTTTTCATTCGCATATTTGATAAAAACAGCTTTTTACCATAAAAAACCATGGTAGAAAAATGATAAGTACCATTTCTAAACTTTCCAATTATCAATGATAGACTATGGGCTTTTTTTTTTATCTAAGTACTAAAGTTGAATCATTTTCGTTCACTGATCACACATTCACTGATCATATTAAGGCTTGTTTTATCGATTCTATTATTTTTGGTTAATAAATATTATATTATATTATAATTATATAATATGTATTGTGCCGTATTGCATACTATAAATAATAGTAAAATATTATTTATAAATGAATATAATAACCTTAAAAAAAACCAATGAAATTGTAGAATAAAAATGTTCACATGAAACTTTTTTTACAAAACAATGGGCAAACGAAAACGATTCAACAATAACGATCTACATACAGTTGAACTTATTAAGGAATAAGTGTGATTGTTTATCTACGAACAAAACATACTCTGGGCTTTTATGCTGGTGAACATGATTGATACGTACTCTTAACTTACTACTAAAAATTTCGTTTTGTTGAAACAAAACATGGACGTAATAATCACGTTGTCGTATCTTGTACTACTTAATTAAAAAAATAACATGTTTTTACAAAGTTTATGTATATGAATGGTGTAGTACTTTGAAAATAAAACTAGAAAGCAAGCGTGAAGTACTGCATATTCAAAGTTAAGATGAAAATTTGTAGCTGTAAAAAAAACCAAAATCGAAACAAATTCTAAACACGCACTACTAAGACGAAAATTATATTTAAATAATTTCCAGTTAAAACGATTTTAACGATAAACTAAAA
The DNA here is from genome assembly GCA_020423425.1 of Chrysopa pallens. Lineage (NCBI taxonomy): Eukaryota > Metazoa > Arthropoda > Insecta > Neuroptera > Chrysopidae > Chrysopa > Chrysopa pallens. The sequence goes on along the minus strand of CM035591.1, from coordinate 67,590,022 downwards.
CAAAATTATAAAAAATAAAACATATCACCATACGAAATATTATTCACGATCGAAGCATATCGAACTATTCTCACAACGATTTTAACATAACTAACTCCTGATTATCTTTATTTTCGCCACTTCTTTTTCTAGCACAAATTTATTATTTATATTTTCTTAAGTTACAATCATTATTCGCATTTGTTTTTATAATTATTATTATGATTAAGTATTTTATTTCTTGTGATCAAAAAGTTAAAATCATTTAAAATCAACATTAAAATTGATGTAATTTTTTTTGAAAGAATATTTTTATTGTGACGCGTGTTTAATGAAAGCGAGTTTATAAGAAAATACTAATAAAATAAATTAATGGGCCTTCTGAATTCTATTTTTATGAGTATCTATAAATATATATAGACAAATTGAGAATCTCCTCTTTTTTGGAATCGATTTTGTAGAAAACCTTGAGTTTGAAATAATAATTGACTTGCAAAATAACAGAGTTGAAGTCAATGGTGAATTTAAAGTAGTGCACCACTTCGTACCCTAAAATCCTACGGATTTTGTCGATAAATTTTTTTATTAAGTATTATAATCTTTGTATATAAAAATTATGCGTCACATGATTGTTCTCAATGAACTCCTAAACTACTCAACCGATTTGAATAAGATACGTTTTACCCCTAAGGGGCTGTAAAACAGGGGCAATTTTTTTATTACAAGTGCAAACTTGAAGTAAGTATGTTACAAAACTCTTGGCATCATTTCTATCGAAACAAAGATCTAAAATTGAAATTAAAAATAAAAATTATTTATCTCTTCACACTAGCGGTATGTCGAACTGTGAATTATATACAGCTTGCATATCGCATCGTTAAAGTATTTGTGATTCTGGAGACTCATATACTTTTCAGAAAGTACCACAGCACGAAGTACCGGGTGTATGTATAAGAGTTTTGTGTCACGGGTGCCACCGGATAATATACCGAATACCTACCGGGTGCACACCAAATACTGGATATCCCGATAAGAAAGGATTTGCCAAAATTTAACCTTAAAGGGGGGGAAAAATAGGGGTAAACTTTGTATAGGGGAACGTGATTTTTTGGTCAATTCTAGTGTAAATTTTGCTTGTATGCAATCGATGTAATATAGTTTGATAAAATGGGAAAATGATTTTTTCTTGAAACTTTTTCTGTCAAAGTTGTCACAGTAACGTTTCTGCATTGAGATGAAAAAAAAAGTCGATCATAACAATAATTTAAGATGTTTGAATATCACCCAAAAGACAATCCTTGCGTGAATAAATAATATAAGAATTAACTAAAAACTAAAATTGCAAGAGTTTAAAAAAAAACAATGAAGTTATAAGTAACATCTGTTTTAAAGTTAAATACTTTTTTCGATAAAAAAATAAAGACCGTTTTATTTTTTGAAGAAACTTTGTTTAGTCAGTTATCTCGAATAATGGGTTCAGAGATTGAGGTTATGCAGAACTAAGATTATTTGCACAAAATGTTTTACCGTTTGTTTAATACTTTGCTATGTTATACCTAATACTGCGTTTGCATTTCATTAAGTACAGCTATTGGAAAATAATCAAAATATTATTTCAATGTTTATCCAAGCATATTTTTATTATCAATTAATCGAATTCACAAGACTTTTGTACTAAAAATTTTCTACTTTTTCGATTGTTATTAAGACTTTACACAATAAAGACAACCTTAAGAGATTAACTGGAATTTTACCCTGAATAAGAATGCTTTTGCACCAAAAAAATATCAACTAAGCAAGTATTCGAGTATTACGTGACATTTTTAGCACTACAGAAAGGTTAAGTAACGTTTATTGCGGTACTTCGGCTTTAAGGGAAGATATCAATAGATTGTTATGTTGAACTAATATTATTATATATTAAAGTTATTGATTTAAAATAATAACAGCGATAAAATAATTGTTTATCTTTTTATGGGCCAGGCAAAATTCTTCTGGAATTCTTTTGAAATCCGGCGAGAAATTTATAAAAGATAAGTTATACTGGATACAAAAGGTTTAAAAGTCTAAAAATGTAATGTAGCACTTGAACGGTCCTAACTATTTCATATTTATTACATAAATAAAAAAATACTATAATAACTTTTTTTATGGATAAATAATATTCTTAACTAATAAAAAAACTTTATCTGCTTTATAGAATTTCAATCGAGAAACATAAATCATGTAGGTAAATCAATTCGAGAAACAAAACAGATAGTTTAAATTTTCTATAGCTACAAATTGTTGAAATTAGTAGAATTTTTTCATAATTATATATTTTTTTGTAATTCTATATTTAAAAAAATTAGAGTCTAGTACAGAGCATAATGACATATAGGTAAAAAATTATTGGCTCAAAATTTTTCCGGTCGATTATCACTTTTCTCCTAGACTTAAAATTTTATTCACGCAATCATTGTTAATTAAAAAAAAAAATTATTGTTAGTTTATTCATTGAAGTCAAAATTGATGGAGTGCGTAGAATGAATACATATTTATAGATAAAACGAACGTGGATAATCTCAAAAACAAAATTGTAATGCAGCATCATCCTCTCTATATTTTCGAAATGTTATGATTTCAGAATTTTATAAGAAAGTCACAAAGACCAATAATTTTTTGTCTTGAAAATGTGGCAATGTGCTCTATACTAAGAATATATTTTTGTTGATTTGAAAGTTTGATGTTAAACTAAAAACAAATAAAAAGAACAAAAAACAAGTTATCAGCGTGCTTCAAAATATCTTCCCAAAATAAATAAATAATAAAAATAATTACAATAATTTAAATATTTAACTTTGTAATACTATTTCTTGAAGAATAAAATATAAACGCAAAACAATATTAAATTGAAATTATTTTGAGAAATCGAAAAAATAATAATAAAATTCAAAATTCTATCGTCAAAATTTATAAAATTTTACTAAAAAGTTGAGATATTATAATACTAAACTTTTTCTCAATGGCTATCTACGAATATGATTGAATTTAATACTTACATCGAATATAAAAAGTACATTGTGAAACATTTTTTTTATATTCTAATTTAAGAGCAGAGATTGTAATATAAACTCTAAAGTTATTTTCGAAAGTGTCAATGTGTCCCAAAAATTTAAATGAAAAATGTCTCCAAAAAAAAATCAGATATTACTGCATTCAAAAATTTATCTCTTCTGTTTTCCGTATCAGTAGATCCAAAATGTATCATTCTTGTCATTTTAAGGTATGGGAAAAAAAAATTATAAAATTTATCGATTACTTTTAACTTCTGATTCAGGTGTGTATTATTTTTTTTTTCAATTTTTCCGCATAAACAACTAAAAAAATACTTCCCAAATATTCTGAAATTTGGTATCCACAATCCTGACATGAAAACGAAGGGTTGTCCAGTATTCATTTCAAAATGTATAAAAACTGGGAACAACTTTCTTCGCAATTTTAAGTTTAAAATCAAAAGTGTAAATTTAAATTCATCGGTGAATATTTCGTGCTATAAAGCTCGTACAAGAATTTAATTTTATGACGATTTTGTGTATATAGTCATATGATGATTTAAACATCTGCATTTAAGATGTATTTTAAAGAAAGCAACCAACTTTTAGAGTACTTTTGTGTGATTTAAATTTTGTTGGATTGCGTTTCAGAATTAAAGTTTCAGGCGTAAACAATTCTTCCCACAAAGTGATACAGAGGGAATTCTAGTAACTGAGTAAAAAATACAAGCTTTCAGATGAGGTAAATGTGATCTAAAATTCGATTATTTTTCACGAGGTTATAATGGTTTGAAATATTAGGAAAAATTGTAATTTTCAAAGCCATTTAAGTTGTAGGTCCTTGGATTTTATATGCGTAGAGTATTTGAAACGTTCCATATTAATTCATTTGAAAAAATTCTGAAGAAAAGAACAAATTTTGTTTCCCTTAAGTGTATTTTTTTCCAAGTACAATTCGATGTATTTATTTTTGCTCTTTTGTGAAATAAATGTTCGTACCCTGTTCATTTTAATAATTTTAAATAAATGTTAATAATGTATAAGTAAAGATACGTTAGTTTATGTTGAATACATTTTGTGTATAATAAGAATGGTTAGATTTTGTGTATTAATAGAAATCAAAAAATTTTGTACTAATAAAAACAGGAAACGTGAAAATAAGAAATTTTTAATGAATATGAAATATGGTTTATTATTCAAACAAAATACTCATTATGAAAAAGTTTAGTATAACAGTATTGAAAATAAAAAATTTAAACGAGAAATATCAACTGTTGAAATGTAAAAAATCATAGAATAGGGAATATTATTCAAACTACAGGGAATATTTCCAGTATAAACATTTTTTTCGTTGACTTTGCGATATAAGATTATACCTGAGAGTAAATTTCTAAAAGGTATGCAAAAGTGTGCAAGGATAGGATCCTTTGCTTGAGTTGGAGTTTTTTTATACTTTTGATACCTCTTCAAGTAATTTAATACCACACAAACAAGAAAGTATTGTAACATTACTGTTTAAATCTATTTTAATCGTTGTGTATTAAAGGAAGACACAATATTACTAATATAAAGGCGTGAGGGATAAGTAATGAAATCCATTATTATATTAAAAATGAAGAACAAGGTAATTATGTGTGGATTAACCAAACGTTAACGCCATTTCAATGCCAGTACATGCCACGAAAAATCAGTGCACATCCGTGACCGGTGCAGCTTAGTGGAAGTTTTACTTACTATATCAAATGTTCAGTCAAATCATTAAATGCGTAAAGTAACCTGTAAAACTTATACTTTCTTCGTAGATAGAAGAAGAAGACATGAAATCCGAACAGTGGAATTTGATAGTAATCTATCCGCTTTTTATGAATCAAATATTAATCTTTATTTTTGTATGTATATGCAGTAACTTCAATGACAAAATTTGTTATCCAGTAACTTATCTATTGGATTACTTATTAAATGTATTTTTAAATAAATTTAATGTATTTTTAGAAGGCTTTTATTTTACTTTTAGGTCCGGTAATAATTTTGAAGGGAATCGAAACTCACAATGCAGGCTGTCACAGTATAACAGAATTTTATTGTAAAGGAATCCCAATTTTTTTTTTTTTTACATAAAATCGGTAATATACTGGTATTCTATTTATATATTTTAAAATCTGTTATTTATTTGTTGAATAAATATGTGGAATATATTTTTTGAAAATGGTTCGTTTTTAATATTGATTGATCTTACCATATAGGTTTATCATACATAAAACATAAAAAATAAAATTTTGAATATTCCCTATTTGAAGATTTTTAAAACAGTTCAAAGACTCAATAAAATAAATGTAATATCTTTTATATAAAAACCTGAAAAACTTAATTTGACAAAAGTAAATAAGATAACAAAAAATTGTATAAACATGCCAAACATAATGTGAATTCTCAATGTAAAATTTAAAAAATAAAATAATCGTACAATAATTTTTTTATTTTTATTCAATATTATTTCCCTTTTTTCTGTTTAAAACTCAGACTGTAAACTATTATTCAATAAATCGCACTAAAAAAAAAAATGCCTAAATTTTGCATTTCAAACTTCGGAAGGGGTGCATATTGGCCACCATCTTGAAAATTAGATTTTTGCGTTTATCTAATAACGAAATGCCAAATCTAAATTATCAAATATATCGTATTTACGATTGATAGATATCTTTGACTTTAGTTTCATTGGTAATGTACAATATATTTCCATATATCATTTCTAAAAGAATTATCTTGTGTTGTTATTTACTTTTCTAATTCATCATCATATCATCGTTCCAGCAGCCACTTAAATCTCGTAAACTTTAGGAATATGAAAATTTATTCAGGAACTTTTTTTAAATACAAATATTATCTAACTTTTTCCTTTGGTTTTTAATTCGAATATATAAAATTTAAAAGTTATGAACAAAAATACACAAGAAAGTCTGTTAAAGTTAAATAGCTTTTTTTAATTGATTTTATAAAAAACTGTTATCAGAGCTTTTTTGTATAACATTTTTTAACGAATAATTTGAACTATATATATTTTTTATTCATAATTATTGAGGTGTTTTAGAACTTCATAGCGAAGTAATTAATTTGTAAATGAGGAACATAAGTGGTAAACAAGTAAGGATTTTCATTAGTATTATCAATTTCTTTTCCGATTTCATCAACAAGGAGATTAGCAATTTAAATCATTTGTATGTATTTTTGTTGTAATTACACAATATTCGTATATTTTAGTCCATATGGTCTTCTCAACACGAGTGCCAAATTTTTTCTTTGAGACTTGTTAATATTACCATGTAAATTAAATAGGTTTTAACATGTAATAGCAAATTTAATGTCTGTATTTCGAAACTCTGATGGCAGTAAGGTATGCTATCATCAAATATGATATGTTTAAATTTGCTAGTATAACACATGGACTGAAAAGTCCCGGGCCTAACAAAGAAAACACAGTTTTTTTGGTTCAAAATTAGCTTTATTCATCAACGTAATCTCCATCAAGAATAACGCAATCATTCCAGTCCACTGTGTTCTGCATCATCAGTGTCTCTACGACCACGTTTGAAGTCAGCAAACCAACGTTTTATTGTTGTTTCTGATGGAGCGGAGTCCTCATAACACTTTTCAAGCCATTGCTTCGCATAACAGTATTTTTTCCCATCAAGAAGCAGTGTAAAATTAAAACACAAAATTGTTTTTGATCCATTGTTTTGAAAATAACAAAAGTAGCGGTACTCTTAGCACAATAACTCACAAACTAATGAATAGAATATCATGAAATTTTAACAGTTGTTTTTTGAAGGTTAGTATTAACTGAAAAAAAGGTGACTGCAATAAAACTAGCACCATCTATGTGTTAGGCTCGGGACTTTTCAGTCCATGTATTACAATATTGATGACATCATTCCTTACTGCCCCGTAACACCATCCTGTTTCGAAACACATACTATATTGTAGGATGTACCAATAATTGTATTGGAAGCTATGCATAAATATGATTAGCGTTTGTTTCCATAAAATAAGTATCCATGGTAGTAAATGCATTATTACAAAATTACTCATGGGTACCAGAAATAAATTATATATATTCTCTGACCGTATGAAAGAAAATAAAAGACAAGCCAAGTGAGTCAGACTCGTGAATGAGGGACTCCGTACCGATGTATATAAATATTTTTTATTTCATTCTGTTTTTGGTGATTAGTTGTTATAGCGGTAACAGAAATACTTCATCTGTAAAAATTTCAACCGTTTAACTATCACGGCTTATGAAATGCAGCTTGGTGACAGAAGGACAGATGGACAGACTGACAGACAGCGGGGTCTTAGTAATAGGAACCCGTTTTATCCTTTAGGTACGGAACCGTAAAAACTTTCCTGATGAACAATTTGGAAGCATAAGAATAAACTAAGAACTAGCTTTGAAAACAATTCTTTGAAAACTAAACGGTAGAGTTCTTCATAATTTAAAGTTATAGAAGATGCGTTATTCACATTTTATCCTGACAATAAACAACGCCCAATAATAAGAAGTACAATCGTTCAAAAACAAGTTTTATAGATACTTTATACGGATAGGAGACTATACACCTATTTTAGTTTTGAGAATATTTCTATATACTGCAAATCCGTAAAAAAGTTTCAATTGAGTACCACCTGTTTTTCATGACGATTAAAACTAACTGTTGTTTATAATTAGAAATTCATCGCATCATGGTTTGAAACTGAAATAGAGTCTATTGAAAATGCTAATAGTTCAAAGTTTGTCCAATAGACAGCTGTGCTATACTGCTATACAAATAATCCCCGAATTAATATAACAAATAGCTTTCAAAGATTTACCTAAATGTATTTCCAAATATTTATTAGATATTATTATTAATTTAAAATCGATATTATAAGGTAAGTGTTATATTGTTTGCATATATTTGAATATGTATATATTATATAGGGTCTATATGTATGTTGTATATTGTATATATTGCTATAATATATTATGATACAAAGTTATAACTAATAAATCAAAATAAAATACTGATACCAACGAATAACAGCAACAACAACAACTACATTGGTGCTGCTTACCTACAAGTTTCTACCTTCTATCTGTGTGTTTGAGTTCTATAAACTACTAAACAAGGAAATATTATTATACTATAAGGGCTGATATAAACTACCCCTATTTAGTCAGTTTATATAGTAGTTTAAGGAAATAAACTATAAAGGTTTAGAAAGATATCAGATATGTACTTGTATTTTATCCCCACATTTATTTTAGTTATGGTATGATGTCCGAAAATACTTCAATATGTATTCAATGGACATATAGGCCAGGGTCAGTTAGTTTGGAGTCGAGATAAAATATGTGAATATGTCGAACTTGATTTCCCCTTTTCGAAATTTACAACTATATATGAAAGTTACTAGTAAAATACTAGCTGAATATTGAGTATTTTTTAAATAGGTCATTTTTTTTAAAATTATTATACTAAATATACAATTTAACATTTATGCATAAAGGTTTTCGTATTATTAAGGTAAAGAATCAAAATATTCTTCGCTCTTTTTTCTAGTTGGATATTTTTAAGATCGAAAATTGAAAAAGTTCAGTAAAAACAATTATAAAAAGAGAAAAATCCTCATATTCCTTTTTGAAGGTAACCTCTCCTATAGCATATCGCTTTCGAATTATAGTCTTTGAGTTTGACTTATAGTCCTGAGATGATCGCCACCCAACATGCTAGCTTTCTTGTTTATTTTAAACCAATCAAATCAAGAGAATTATATGTTTAATAATCTTGTGTTTAATCGACGATTTTTTTTTTTAAATTATCAAACTAGGTGCTTCTTCAAATATAATTTACAAAAACTTACCTTTACAATTTTTACAATATAACAATAACCTTAATTGGAATAAATACTGAAGTAAAAGGAATGAACACGAAATAAATTGGATAAAAGTTTTGCCATTTCTGAAATAAAACCCTATTTTTTTTTGTTTAAGATACGTCACCAAAATTTTAGATCGTCATTTTTGAGTTATCTGGAGGATGGACAGACAGGCGGAATTGTAGAATAAGATGGACTAATAAGATGATTTGCTCAACTGCGTGACAAAGAATAATACCTATGTTCCATTGGACACAAACTCCGTTTTTGTCTATCCTAATACCAAAGCAGTGAAGCACATATTAAAGTTTCTGGAAGATTGTGAACTCAATATAACCTAAGTGTCTGACACAACATCTTGATATATCTTTTAACATAAAATTATATTTTTGTTAAAAATTTGCACCTATTAAAGTTCATTTTCAAAGTTAATTTTTTTGTAAAAATGTATTGTAACTGTGGTGTAAGTAGCTGAATAATTTACCTTTAATAAGTTGAAAGATGAATTTAAAAAAAAAAAGAGTTTGTAAATACCTATGCCAAAATCTAAAGTTAATGTTTAAAAATTTTTTAAAATATGCAAGATATGGACATTCAAAATGGGAAATGGACATATAATCCTGTATAACTTCTAACTAGTTTGATTTGAATCAATTTTACATTAATTTTCAAGTTTTGTAATTATATTGAGTCTAGTTTCACTTTTTGATATAAAGTATACCAAACTTAGAACCAGTCAATAACCCTACTGGAATTAAATTTGTAATACTTATGGACAAATAATAGGTAATAAATAAAGACATTTTTTACGTTGTAGATGATATATTTTTACATTTAATACGAATTACGTTTTTATTTATTAGATAAAAACGTAATACAGGAGTAATCTACACCAAATTAGCAACGAGTAACATCTCCTTGGAGAATCATTACAACTAGTGAATTCATACCGATGATGACTAGTTTGTAGTCGAAATTCGTATTGATAAAAATAAAAAATAATTTGATCTAGGAAATTGGGGCAATAATCGAAAGTTATTAAAAAAATCCCAGAGTTCTCATTAATAATTATAAAAAAAAGGTGTAATCTAGTAAATTTTCGAATTAATATTATAACTGTTTTTTTTAAATAATTTTCCATACATATTTTGAATCCCCATTTGAATTTTCAAAATTCTTTCTAACCGGATGCTTACATCATAAATACTATATGTGTGTCACCCTTCAACCTAATCCGTCCAGTGGTTTGAGCTATGCGTTGATTGTTTATGCAATTATTAAACCTCCGTTTTACTCCTTAAGATTTTTTGCAAAAATCCATTCTTAGCGGATGTCTACGTTATAACAGCAATTTTTTCAAGTAAATTTCAACTCAATTCCTTTTTATATTATGCTCTGATTATAAATTATAAAAAAATGTGAATCGAAAGAGTAAACTTATTAATTATGCTTTATTAGCAGCACTGTTGTAATCAATTCAGCCACACATATTAGGAAAACAATTAAATCTGTAAATCATTTATCGATAAATATATCTTATAGTTTGAATTTTTGTGGTTTTCTATAGAAATATTCAACAAAGTACCCACTGAAGCATTCATATAAATTTCATATGAATATTTAATATATTGTTACTTATTGAAAGCCAGAAACCAGTAATTGTAGTTTAATATGAATATTGTTATTATTACAATGATAATATAGATACAGCTTTAGAAATAAGAAGTATGTTTTTTTTATCATATATAGTATATACAAATTTAGATTTTGTTTGGATTAAAAAAATTAAAACTATCAATTCGCCTGAATAGATAGATCGGTTTCGGTGTCGATGTTCGTATACTCGACTTACACACGGTGGACCAGTTTAATCTATGCACCTAAATATCTCACCAGGGGTGCCAACTATTAAAAAATCACCTCAACAACAGTTGTTAGGTACAGAAGGGAACATTGAATGGTGACCTTATATTTGACCATGAACTCAATTTTCGAGGTAATTTTGTGGTCAAGTCGTTTTTCATATGGCGCTATTTTAATTTTGGATTCGAAAACAGCGTAAAATTTTACGTCAAAAATACTGGCAACAAATTTTTTTAAATTGACCTTCAGAGGACAATTCAAGGATAATTTTGTACCATTGACCATTTTGAATTACGCTTTCTACTATACATAGAATGTTCGTTTTGTCTAAGAACACTCAATACCGAATTTGAAAAAACACTCAAATTGGATTATATGGAGGAGACTAAGGTGCGGACTTTCAACTTTTTATCAATTTTTTTAATATATAGATAATGATTTAAAACAATATCTGCAGTTTTAATGTTAACGCATTCAATGACTATCGTGTTAGAAATTCGTACACAATTTCTTTTTACTATTTAATGTTATTGTCTGGTGAAATGTATAAGATGGAATTACGAATTCTAGTACGAACGTACTAGAATATACCATCTATAAATATAACATTATTGTATTTTATATTATCGGTATAATAAAAGCGATAAAAAAAATTATGTATATTTTTGTGATTTATGTTTATTGTTAATTTTTATGAATATTTTCTCCCCATGGAAATTATATTATATTTGTAAGTTGAATAAGAAAAAGAAATATTGTAATTTTTCATAAATTTTCTTTTAAATTTTTTTTGTTCATATAGAAAAAGATTTATATACAAATTTACTACTTACATTGTTGTTCGTAAAATCCAAGCGAATTATATTTAACAACACATATATTACGCCAGTAAAACGAGATCTTATATTCGGCATGTTTGGAATTTTTTAGCAGAGACCTAAAAATGGATACTGAGTTTGCACCATCGTGGGTGGTGAATTTAATTTTTGGCAGCTAATTTAGAAATTTTTTTTTTCTTTTCTGTTTTTCGTTTATATACTTGAAAATTGGCGCTTCCTACAGAAAAACCAATGGACATACAATTTTGCGTCGAATAAGCTCTTTAAAAAACCCCAAAAAAGTTAAAATCGGTCTACTCATGTATTCAATATCGATTTTCAGAGTTGAGCGATTTTTCAACGATTCTATAACTTTTGTACAAGTTAGAGAGTATCCAAATTGTTATAAAACCTCTGAATGAATAAGCTATATATACGCACTTGGTAAGCAGCCCACTAGTTTTTTACTAGGTCTTATTACTTCTTGCATAGTGTATAGAATCCATAGAAGTTGAAAATTGAGGTTTGCCAATTTTTTGGCTAAGTAGGGCAAAATAGTTCAATTTTGAAAATCCATAGTGGCTAAACAGTTATGCCGATTTTATTTTTTAAGAACTCTCTGGGCCCAAAATTTTATGTTCTAATTAGCAAAGTTGGAGAAATTGATTAATTTTGAAAGTTGATAACGCCCAAACTATAACATTGATTTCAAATTTTAATGAACTTTTCTTTGGATAATTACCAATTTTTTCGTCGGATGTGCTGTTTTCAAGTTATAGGTATAAAATCTTAAAACTTGCTGCTAAAAATTAAACTTTACACACACGATGGTGTAAATTCAGAATCCATGCATTTGGGTTCATTTGAAGAGATTTGAACCATCTCCAATTTTCCGTCAATTAATTCCAAATAGAATTCACATTTTACTGGCCTATATAGATATGTACTTCGTAAGTATTTTTATACTCTGCATTCATAACAAGTACATAAAATTTAATCTGAAATTTGTATTTTTGAAAAAAATGAAGGTACTAAGAAAATTTTGATATGGATATTATTCGAATAACCTAATTATTTCCCATTTCGGTTTATTCATTCGTACGTCCCGCTCTTTTGTCATAAAGATAACTTGAACTAGAATGGTAAAAAATTAGACTAACGGTAACATGGTCAAATTTTCGCTATACTTTTTCGCTGGTATCACGAATAAAGACAAGATTGATGACGTGCCAATTCCAGTGTTTGAGGTCAGCGTTTCAAAATGTATTTTGATACATTTTAATAACACACAAACAAGAAATAATTTTTACATTATCGTTAATATATGTAAGGCAATATCTAAACATAGGTTTAACGCCAATTTATTATGAACCTTTAAATTAAAATTTATTTCTAAATGTGAATCAGAATGTATTTAGTGATGAATATAATAAAATAAATGTTTGGTAAGTAATTTAACCTTTTATAATATAAAGTCTATTGGCCGTAGAATACGCAAATCTATGCGTGGTTGCGTACGTCTGCAGCTTAGTAGAGACTGTGGTTGTATCTTTTAATATGGAAGGTTCAGGGGAGAATTTGATTTTTATGTTACAAAAACATCAAATTTTCAAATATTTAAATTTTTTAATGATTTTATTGATTAAATAAAACATTATTTTAATTTACCATATAATATTTCAAGAAATCCTTTTAACCTTTTTTATGATTAGAAGACAGTTTCTCAAAATTAAACAATTAGTAAATTAGGTGTGAAGATGTCGATTATATCATCATTGTAAATTTCTGCACTATATATCTTCTATAGACAATTTCTTTCTCCTGAACAATTCGTATTTGAATTACTTACCAATATACGAGAGGAATTTCTACTTCAGGTTAAACATCGTAAAGATTTCGAGAATGTAGTATATTGCATATATTTTGAACAGAACGTGCAAAATTTTCTAATGGCCCCTCGAAATAATAATTTAACTGAATAAAGTTAGCACAAATTAGTAAAATAATATAATTGCTCGCAGTGAAAAATTATAATTAACTTCTTCAAAATACAAAATTTGAATAAATAAAATTAGTATTTTACATCTATATTTTTTATGTTAAAGTATAAACGACAAGTGAAGATAACAACTAACAGAGTTAATTGTTAAGTTGCTCAACATACGATTGAATACTTTAGTTTGGTCTTTTTATATTTAGCATATACATTCATGTGTAATAATAATATGTATTGTAATTACCTGTATGTGTTTATAACCTAATTTGAGTCTAAATTGAAGCGAACCCAAACATTTTACGAAAAAATGTTCAAATAAAAGTTGTTTTAAAAATATAAACATTTTGGGGGTTCGCACTTTTCTTCTATATTTTATAATTTAAAAGTTGGGTCAAAGACTCAATGAACCGATTTTAATCATTCGCGAACTTAAACTCACTTTTTATGTTTAGAATACGTCAAAGTTTCAGCTCGCTATCTATTTTTGCTTTCGGTTTATCGTGATGACGAATTGACGGACGAACGGACAGGTGGAAATGGTCTAATTGGGTGTTTCTATGAACACCAATACCAAAATTTTTTTAGTACATACAAACTTTAGACTAAAATTAATATAATCCGATATATTGTATGTATATCGAGTCCAATAATGAGGTTTCTGTTATCTGTGAATAATTTGTGAAGAATATTTAATGTTACAAAATATTCAATTAGTAATAATTTAAAATTATTTGATATATTTCTTGAAAATTAATATATTCACAGCAAAATTATTCAGCATTGATTTGTGTTGAATTTTCTTGAAAATTTCAGGTTCAAAAAGATAGAGTCTTCCTCTCTAAATTTCTAATATTTCTTAGCGCAAATTCAGCACTATTGAAATCATGAAAAATTAACTAGCCATATGAATCACAAAGGTTGGTATTGCTTGTACAATATTACATTTTTTAAATATTTATTTATGTGAAAGATATAATAATTTTTTTATGGTATTGTTTATGAACAAATTTTCTGTAATACTTGTTTTATGTATTTTAAAAGTATAAGTAGTTTATCGTTATTTTTACGATACATGTTGTATTGTTTTTTATTATAGATGTAAGCAAAATTCTCTATGGATTTTGTTTTTAATAATGGAAAACATCGGCTTCAAACTTAATTTTTATAACTCCCATATTTTAAATATATGCACAAATTTATTGTTCAAGATACAGATGAGAACGATACTATACCTATCCATATATTGAATTTTTTAAATTTTTATAATAAATTATATTCAAAATATAAAGGCAGTCGCAAATTTGTATATATGAAAAAATGCTAAAATCAATTATGACACATTTATTACTAATAGTACTAATAACTACGATTACGATTTTTCTTTATTTTTATTTTTGAAAGTGCGTCAAATTTATTGAGTCATCAAAAATGTTTCTTACACAGCTTGTTTGTTTCTATGCTAGTTTTTATAGAAAAGGTGGTCAGAGGTTGTGTTGTGTTCTAGATGGGTCTATGCTATATGTGGTTGCTCTGGCATAAGAACGGTATTACACTCGTCAATATTTATTAATTAAGCACAATTTGATTTATCAAATACAAGATATTAACTAATATTATTGCATTTAATGTTTGAAAAATGATATGAAAATTAACACTACACACAATCAATATTTTATCATACTTATTATCGTATTAAAATACTTCATGGATAAACGACATACACCTGTCATGGTGCTGAATTATCACGATTTGTGCTATATTAATTAACCACACAAAAGACTGTGATTAGAAAGCAAAGACGACGTGAGATGTTAACAAACCTAAGTGAAGAGACTTGCAATTGAATTTATATCATTTTATAAAAAAAAAGTATTTCTCAAGCCATTTGACCATTTTATGTCACATCGACAGGTTTTGTTTATAAACCCTAATATTTTATTTCACTTTTCACAATGTCAACGCTGACGTTTGTATAAAAATTATTAAGGCAATCGTATTAAGAGATTAAAGATATAGTACCATAAAATGATTACGTTGAAGATGATTCTACATGTCATGTTCAAATCAATACATGTCAAGTTCAAAGGTTTGGTATTGAATTTAAAATAATTGATAAATATTTGTTTTAAAAATTTTTCTACACCCGGTTTTTTTCAAGGATGTTACTATTCAAATACATTTGGGTAGTAAAATACTATCCCGAAAATAAATATCAACCAAATCGTAAGAGGAATATTTGTAGTCAGACCATTATATTAGTAACAAGTTTGAATGGTCGTTTAAGCACTTTTTATAATTCTTATTGACAGCTAGAATTTTGACTAAATAATATTCTTACGAAGTCAAAAAACAGACTTCTGCAATACTCATATTTCTGACTACTTACGGAACTCGGAAAAAACTTTTTGTACAGAGCTTATTATTCTGATCTTACGAGTTTGGACAAGATACTAGAGATAGAAAGAGATTAAGTTCATGAATGAGCAAAATTGGTTGATTGAGTGTTAAGGATTCATGGCATAATTTTTTAACTATAATAGATAGGATCAAAACTCCAAATATTTATTTCTAAAAAATCAAGAACTTTTGTTTTAAATATTTTTTCATTAATTGTTTACATTCGCCCAAAACCTTACCTCAAAATTACATAATTTATACATACAATAAAACATTATGTAATATATTCTTTATATTGTGTATGCTAAGCCTGGCTACGCTTCGCTGTGACTTTGTCTTATTAATGTATGTTAATATTTATTATTAGGGAAGCAAATAAAAATAGCCTAGTAACCATATAATAGAGGCAACATTTAAGTTAATATTTGTATCTTTTCTGGTACTCGGCGTTGCTGTTGCAGACGTATTCAAAATAAAAGTGGTCTCCGGCATCAGAGGTCACAAAGGAGGGAAGCAAATATTTAACTTTGACTCGGTCTCCTTACTGGTTGCGAACTTTGGCTCGATTCGATTTCATAATACATAAGTTTGGCAATGTAAAACTACATTTAATGTGAGAATGGCTCCGGATCATGTCCTAGTCTTCATTTTGGCTTAGGCCTATGGCCTTTCGATGTTGAGGCTGTTTTCTCGCTTTTGAGTGATTATCTTGATTAACAAAAATGAATTTCAATGATGACGTCACAAAAACAAGAATATCTCCTGATGTATGCTAGCTTTGTATTACTTAAAATTTTTGTCAATTTTTACCATATTTGTACAAAAATAATGCCAAAAGCAAAATATATAGGTTAGAATATGTAAACTGTATCCGAATTATTCATTTTTCGAGAAAATTTTTGAATTAAAAAAAGTTATTTATATTCAAAAAAAAATATACTTTTGTTTGTATTTACAAGTTTCCTGTTCTTCTTTCGTTTAGAAAATATATTTCTAAAATACGAGTTAGCTATAAATACTATTCGGTAAAAATACAACGACCTATTAAAATTTAAAGTCAATCCATTGACTATTTTATGTATTTTGCGACCGGAAACATACGGAAGTTAAAATTTTATATATAAATTTATCCAATATGTTAACAATTAAAAACAGTTCAATTATTGATATAGGACCATACACCGGGTATTTAAACGATAACACTGTTAGAAATTATATTCCATTGTTTATATTCAATTTGACATAATAATTAAAACTATTATCCTCTGCGGTCAAAAATCTCTAAAACATCTTTGGCAATTAATTATAATAATCCAATATATTATAACTGCATAATTAAATTAAATAAATAGCATTATTTTTCTGGTAATTAAGGTAAATATTTTGTCAAAGGTCATAGGTAATCATGTAAACGGTATAAATGGTTCCTTCATACGATACAGTCTCGTTTCTAAAAAACAAGTACATAGCCAAAGTAATATGTATATTCACAAAGGACACTTGACCTTTTCCTACGTGTTCATAAGACATTAATATTAATGGCTTTATTCATTTCCAAAATGATATTAAACAAGTGAGATTTATAAAATTTAGATACGTCTTCTCATGTAAAATAAAGTTGCAACTATATTTTGTGTTTGAATTTAATTTATACTAAAAAAAGCTGATGAATTTCAAACGTCTTAATAAATTTTTGTCACATGTCCCGATTGAACATGGTTTTCGATTGATTTATAATCGATAGATATTTTCATAAATTGGATGATAATACAATATTATACAATCATATAATACAAAAATTATACGATAGCGTTGGAAAACTAAATTAGTTTTATTTCCTTGCGCTTCCAGCATATTTTGATAATATATACACCTTTTATATTTTTATATTAAAAATTCAACCCAAAATCCTTTTTAATAGATAATAAATTTATATCTTTTACCTATTAATAGTATAAAAGCAATTATTATACTTTATTTATTTTTACTTGATAACTTTTTTCTATTTATAGTTTTTCTATATTTTCCACCTATGATTATTAGTCTAATCAATCTACAAATTCGTATTGTTTGAATTTCAAGATAATTGAAGGCAGAAAACCCAAAATTTAAGCATATAGAAGAATTAATTCCAAGATTCGAGTACTTTTGCTAATAAATCAAAGTTGAGGTCTAATCCGAAAAGGGTAAATTAGAAAGTTGTAGATATTCCGGAAAACGTTATCTTTCTTGGAAATAATTCTTGTATACGCTTAGTTTTTGTCTTTGTTTTTGTAAGAACGACCAGCGATTATAGAGTTTGGGTTGTGGTTACCTGGGCAGGTAACAGGTAGTAAAGGTGTCAACAATTGTACTTAAAATTTGTTGGAGTATAAAGCTCAATTTTTTTATTCGAGATAACTTCAGAAATCTCGTCATCCATTGCCGGACACTTATGACAGTTGCTACCCGTTTCTCTAACGAAAGTATAATTATAATTTATTAAAGTTTAGGGGTGTCTGGCAGGGGATAGAAACTGTCATAAGTGTCCGGCAATGGATGACGATATTTCTGAAGTTATCTCGAATAAAACTATTGAGCTTTATACTCGAACAAATTTTAAGTACTATTTTTAACACCTTTACTACCTATTACCTGCTCAGGTAACCACAATCCAAACTCTATAACCGCTGGTCGTTCTTACCTGTATAGGACACATGTACAGAGAAACTTTATAAAATAACGAAGGTCTGGCCGTCGTGGGCTCTTAACATGGGCTATAACATTCTCGCTTAAATTATTTTCAAATAAAAAAACTGTTCATCCGTTTAGGAGCCTCGATTACACATGTAAAGCGTATAGGTATACAATTTTTTTGAGTTGGGGGTTAAAAATCTTATTTAATCGAAAAGCACCATAAAAGAAATTTTTGTTAATAGAGATTTGTGTAATTAAAAAAATAAAAATGCTATAGAATGTGTAATAACTGGGTTCGTCTTTAAGTTGATTATTGTTTTTCATAAAAAAGTTTTCCTTCCTTATATTTTAAAATAAATTTATGTATAGGAGGCAATTGAATATAAATTTATGTATAATATTATGTTTTATTATAGCAAATGAATAGTGACTAAATATTATATACATATATAAATGAAATGTAAAACAATTCGTAAATTTAATTATTTGATTACTCTACAATGGCTCCAATATTTATGAGACGAGAACAAAATAACAAGAAAAATTCGTAGCGCAGTCGTATTTTCACACAGTGTATACCACTTACTCACTACCACTAATACTACTATGAATGTGAAAAGTAACCTACAAGTGTTGGTCTGGTTTGTTTGGAAAATATCAAACAATATTCAGTATACTGTAATACGTTAAAGCGTTTACATCGACCTTGTAGCGTACAACCTATTTCGTGTAATATTATTGTTGAGCTCGTAGTTTCGTGAAAAATCTTCATTTGGATAGACTACGATTTAACTGTTATATACATACATACTTTTACTGTAAGCTTGAAACATATCTTTATATCCGCCTATCGTAAAATGAAAATTTTATTAAATAATATATTTTAACCGTACTAAAAAAACTTTCTATACGAAGAGTAAACTTTAATTAATTTTTTATTATTTTTTTTGTTTCTCTTACGAAAAGTGAAAAATATTTTTTTTCGTGATTAAATATGTTGTTTGTGAGTCCTCGTTGATTGTTTTCATTTCTCGATAAAGTTTTTCTTTTTTTTCTTTTTCTTTTTTTTTTTTTTTTGATTAAAAATAAAATAAAACAATTAATTGCTTTCTGTGGAGAAAAATATTTTTTATGTGCTAAAAAGTGTATTAATTTTTATTTTGCTTTAGGAAAAATTGTAAAAATGAGTGAGTTGTTTAAAATACTGCTTGTGCTAATTTCATCATTTGTTTTTGTGACACAAGCATTTTCTAGTATCGGTATGTAATATAAAATTTTTTTTGTAAACCTTAGGTCTTCCATTTAATTGGTAATTTTGATTGATTTTTTTTTTTTGTATATGGAATTTATAACTGGTAAAATAATTTTATTTACAAATAATATAAAATGTCAATTGAGAGACAATTTTTTTTAATGGATTAATTAATTATTATGAATAACTCCATGCCAGAATACCAGAATGAACTATGCACATGAGCTCTAAATAATAGTTCTAAGCAAAATAACTTATTTATTTTTTTATATTAAGTTTCATATAATATCACATTGTAAATTCTTTTTCACTATCATAAAACTGTCATAGTTCTATCCATATGACAATTTTTAATAAATTAAAGATTAAAAGCCAGCCTTTTTTTTGGATTTAATTTTAATAATTAATTTTTACCATGAGTTTTTTAAAGAAATAAATAAAAATACAAAAATCAATACAGAATGAAAACTTAATATGTCCGTTATATAAATCTTACAAATTAAGTTGCTGGTTTTTTACTCTTTATTAAAGAATTACGGAACTCTTTAAATATGTCCATTTCAAAAATCTTTGGGTGTTAGGATAGTCGTAATATAGTCGTATTAAGAACTGAAAGGGAATTATTTACAATTTTTGACGTTTTACGATGCTTTAATTGGAAATTGATTCATTACTCCGCATGATTATATAAAGATTAGATTTGTTTATTTTGAAAATAAATTGCAGGAATTCTCAATATTATTATATCATTAAAACAAAAAATTTCTAATTTTAAGTCGAGTTTTCAAATATTTTAAAGAACTTTAGGTTGGTTAGTTCAGCTGTTTAGCCCCATAGTATATTAGCCGCATATAACAAATCGTTTTCTGTATACACCAAATGTATGGCAGTACAATTAATTTAATCTTAATATTGTTACGCATGAAAATATTGGTACAAAACAAAATTTTATTTTGTGTTCATATCACCTAGTTTAATATCACCTGTGTTTATCACCACGATATCTAAGGAACAAGAAATTAGTTAAAATCTTTTCGCATGCTGTATATCTCAAAGTCATTTCAATATCTTATATTCATCGCAGAAAATAATAGAAACAGAAAAGTTAAAATTTTATTTGCAAAAGTTTTTTATGAGCTTTTTACAATGCCAAAATTTTCAAATCAGAATCAGATCATGAATACAAGGAATATATATATAATATACACGGTATCTAAAGAATTAACAGTATTAATTTTATCAATTTCTTCTTCTTTTATTAAAAAAAAAAAAAACTGAAATGAGTTCAATTAGTTAGTTACCTATATACTGTTAAGTAATTAAAAATCAAATTATGACAAGCATTTATTACAAGACGATTTTTAAGTTGCTTTTATTTAAATGGTTGCTAGGTGTGCAGATGACCACCTTAGTGATCTTACACAATTAGATGTTTATAATTTCATTCAGTTAATTAATTATCGAAATATCGACGAATATTAACAGCTGAACTTGTATAATAAAATATGATCATTTGATTTTAAATATTTATAATAACTATCATTACTACAATATAAGACGTAAGTAACGGATATTATAATTATCGATGTATTGATAAGTTGAAAATTGAAAAATTTTGTTTTTATTTTGTATTGGAAATTTCTCGATCTCGTCAATCTTGAGGTTAAGGCGCCATATAAAGACCTAATTATACGATTTTGCTCATTTACTATTCACTTTAAAGCCACGTTTTGGTAGTAGAACAAAATATCTAGCGTAGTTTATCTCTTTGTTTTGAAGCCTTGATAGCGGATACACAAAAAATATAGAATAATTAGGTGGTTCAAAATTATGTAAATTTCCTTGATATGTTCTAGCACCAAAAATTTTAGATTAATTTAATAAATTTACTGGCAAATTTATTCAATTATTAGTGTCGCGACAATTAGATTTTTTTCTTTTAAAATACAAAATTTTCCATTAATCAATGTGTTTCATCATTTATGCGGACAATTTTCGTACACTTTTTTCAATTTTCTTCCTATTGTATCTTTCAACGAAACGACGGATATAACAAATATGATACCATTTAATTAAAAAACTTTTATATTTTAAGCATATAAAATTTATTTATGATTTTAAATAAATATTACGTTTGATATTTTGATGATTTATTCCTATTATTGCGATATACGGAATTACATTATTTTTTTCATAATGACCAAGATTATATGTTAGCTGGTTTATAAATAGATAAATCGCAAATTGGTTGACTCGCTAAATTGCGTTTGGATGCTGTAAATATAAATTATAATTATCTTTTTTCAACTTCGCTCAACTGAGAGAATATGACTTCAATAATTGGAAAAATGTAGATTGTCTACCTTTCCCTCGGCACAGTTATGAATTGCACGGTATAAATGCTGATCATTTCCAAAAAAAGGTAACCTAAGCTTCAAAAGAGGACCACAATCTATAGAGTGAGAGCTAGGGAATAAAAATATCTTTGAACAATGATATAACATTACACTTGATAAAGTCATATTTGCTACGAGCCGATCGAATAATTTTTCTTAATTAATAGAAACCTTGCAGTTAAAGCAAAAACCTTTCATGATAGTTTTACTTTCACGATAGACAGGTTGTTTTGGAAATGCCGGAAAATTAAAGATTTCTATTTCTTTTTGAGTTAGTTCTACCGTAACGATTCTGTGAGTTTGATAATTCGAGTATTTAAAAAAAAATTCAAATTTTTTATACAATAGTAAATTTGCAATAATCAATTATTTGATTTGCTTTTATCATATTTGTACCATCATGATGGATATTCGGTTATTAACAATTACAAGTAATATATAAAGCTTTGAATAAAATTTCAACGTTTGTTCAAACATGTTCAAACTGAGATGAGAGAATGAGGGAGAATTACTACATATCTATATATCTGTTATTGAACCTTAAAGTGTACTTAATAGGATTATCAGGATATTATTATCATATCATATTATCAGTATTTAATTCATTTTCAACATTATCCTTTTCAGATTAAATTAATGAACACTGTTTAGACATTGTAATAATCTCATGAAATGTGAATTTGACATTTTGAAAGACAATTAAATTTCCAATTTTTATTATTGGATATGAAAATCGAACCACGTTTAAATATACAATATTAAAAGCATAACAATATACGGTAAAATAGAAGCTAAACTTCTTTGTAATTTATAAATATATTACGGTAGTTATAGACTTGAATCCTAAATCAGATAATTAATATAATTTCATATATTTGAATTTTGCGATTTTATACTCCGATAAATATAGATTTTCCATAGAGTTCAGCAAAAATCTGTATAACGCATGTACATTCCAAAATTCATCAAGATAGGAAGAATGATTCACGTGAGAAAAGGTAGAGGTTATGCACGTGTGCTATATTTTATAAGCGATATTACCTAAATTTTTTTATTACTTTTATTAATGCGTCTTAATTTCACGAAGATGGAACTGAACTGCACGTTTATACGTTCAAATCTATTTTTGCATGCACATTTGCACAAATTAATCGATTTTGTGCTAACCGCTTACACGTTCATGTAATTTCAGCAGTTTACAATAATTCAAGAGCTGATATATAATTTTCACTAAACATTTGATGGAGACTGGAACTTTTTGTAAATCTTAATTATTGGATTTGTGTAAATCTTATTTAGGGGAACTGATTATTTTTCGAAATACGCAGGTTTAAATGTTGGTACTTACTAGTCAAAGTTTAGATTTGTAAATTGATTTTAATTTTATTCTATTTAAATCAATTAATTCAATTCTATTGATGATTTTTAAATTACAAAAGTTTGAAAAACTAATAATAAAAACTAAAAATTATTCGCACAAATTTCCATCTTTTTCTGATACTACTATATATACTTTCTTACAAAAAAAGATTTTACTTAAAACAAATTTTTTCAACTGAAAACTCAAGTAAGTTATTTAATACCTATCAAACATAAACGAGGAAAATTAGTTTAGTGTAATATATAAGCCGCAGAATGTGAAAAAGTGCTGGAGCAGTGTTTCTAAGACCTTCAGGAACATTCATTACCACTAACCTCTGCTTCACTATGAAAACTGAGCAAATTTGGAAACTTTCCCACGTCAAATAATAACAGCCATAAAAAATTTAAAAAATGTTTGTGGTCGCTGATCACAAAGTCAAAAGACCGAGATAAAATATATTTTAAATTCAAATTCCATTTCGGAAATCATCTCCCGGTGATTTTCAGGGTCGCTGATCATAAATCTAAGGTTTAAAAGCATGAGATCGCTGATCATGAAGCAAAGTCTAATTAAAAATAATTAAGCATCCAGTGCAATGGGGGATATAAAATTTTTTTATCACCGTCACGTCTAGGGTTAGTTTTATTTTTTTTATGGGGTTGAAACAATCCTCAATAGATTTTTGATACGATTCTTTACTCAAGATACGATTTTCGTTGTGAAATTTTGAATTTTTGAAATTTTTTAACCACTATTTGGAATGGGAAAACTATCTTAATATTCTCAATTTTTATAGTGGGGCAGAGGTTAGTAGTAATAAATATTTATAAAGGTCTAAAAAATACGTACAAACAATAAATTTTTAAATGGGAACTATTCCACCATTTTCCCACAATTCAATGTTTTCCGGCTTATTTACTATATTAGTTAGCAACCAATGAAATGATAAAGTGAAGATTGCCTTTGTCTCAAAAAAGATTATTGAAAACACAATGTTTGCTGAAAAATATTTTCATATGATCAAACTGAATAAGAATTTTAAAATATTTGTTCACAAAGGTTAATAACAATTTCTGAAATAACAGTTGCACTATCAAGCATATTTTAAAAATCGATTCGTTTTCGTACGATCATTGAAAACTTGAATCATGAGTTTTCCCCTTATTTTCTGAATTTTCAACATCTAAAAGTTGAATAAAATTTAATACTTTTTCAAGGGAACCTTTTTTGACATTGATTTTTAATAAAGCGTCATTTTCATACATTTAATTGGATTTATAGAAATGTTAATAATAGACACAAACATATTAAAATTTCTAAGACATAATGATAGGTTTATAGTGACATACTAAACTATTCTTGTCTTTTAAGTCATTTATAAAAGTTATGAAAGTTGAAAACACTGGATAATGACTTTTCGATGTTTTCAATTCAAGTCATTTATATATAATCAATTTATCAACTTTTTCATAAAATAAACTTCATTTAATAACGAAACATTTATTATTAAAGTGTTTAATAAAGTTAAAGTTTAAAAAATATTTTTATTTTTTTCAAATATCTTTCAAATACAATTAAAGTTATCACCTAACAAACTGTAAACAACAAATAAGTGACAGATATATTAAAATATAAACGTAAACAAAGAAGTATCAATCAACAGGTATGTTGTATAACGACACATTATATAAAATGAAAGAACTTTAAAAAGAAATGGTAGACAACAACAGCTTGAATGCAAGAAAATGTCAAGATAGATGTGCTATAAGACCATTTTTAATTTATTATTAATCAAAATAAAATATTTATACCGTCTTCGTTTAAAAAAAAAAACAATATAATATAAATATACAGAATTGTATATACAGAAATGTATGTTTATTTATTCTTTAAGAATAGCAATGGCATAAAGTGAGCTATTATCTCACGATGCGTATTCCATATCCTCTTATTTTTATAAATAACTTATTTTTAAAAATGGAACGTTTTTATTTTAAGTTTAAAATACACAAATGAAAATAACAATTAACAGTGTTAATTGATAAAATACACGAAATATGGTTGAGTATCAATGTTTGAATTATTTTTCATCAGCTTTCATAAAATATACTAAATATGCAGTCCAATTAGTTATAATTGTTTATTAAATAATATATTAATTATGTGTTTAGTAGCGGAGTTAGATTTGAAGTTATGGAAATAAAAACTGTAATAATATAATCTTAGTACTAAAATTAGGTGTTTTTCAGGTGCATTTATGGTGTGCAAAAAAATCCGTTCAATATGAAGCACTACTGAAAAAAGTCTAGGTTGTTATACGGATTTTTTTGGTACTTTTGATTCAATTGATTTTTAAAAGGCACACCACAAAAAGCCATAAAAAGCACCTAATTTTAGTACTTACATTATATTTGTTATTTATTTCAGAATTGCTCGACCTGCATAATATTACGCGATAAATTTAAATGAATCAATTTTTTTATTAATTATTTGAGCATACAATTTTATTTTGCAACTCCCAAAAACTATCCAAACAACCAAAAAACAGCCTAATTTTTAGCATATTGAAATTTTGAATACTGTTTACTGTTATTTCAAGATATCATTCATTTCCTGCCTTGACACTTTTTTAAACAGTGATTTATGTTTGTAAATTTGTGCAGTAATTTTTTTGGGTTGTTTTAATTAAATTCAATTTTTGCATTCACACCATAAAAGCACCTAATTATGGTACTAACAATATATTATAAAAGTTTTTTCTTCGCATTGCACTACCAAAGTGATACCACGACAGCAATGCATCATAATGATTCAATTTTCCATATAAAAAATTGAACACCTACTTTAATTTTGCAGCATCTAAAAAGTACTTTATCTTGAGCATATTAAAATTTAATTTGAATACTTTGCTCTGGTAGCTTGATGAAGCTGGTTTAGCCGACTCTAATTCGATATATTTTACGAAAAAGCGATATATGTACAAATAAATTATTGCCCTTAAAATCATATAAAACCACACCTTTACGTGATAATCTAATTTTTTCGATCAAACTTCAAGTATTTTTACAAACAGTTTGAGATATTGAATGCCGACACATAGACAAACTGTATATCTCATATCAACTTGATTCTGAATTAATAAAATTTTGTTTTGGATGGGATAAGTGAAAGGGTTATGGAAATAATGCTGATTTCACTCAGAGACTTGAATCCAATAGTGCTGCCCTATTTGTTATCTATCGTTCATAATTAGAAAAAATATTTTCATCATAGCCAGGTTTAATACACGTAATAAATTTTTAATAGTCTTTTATATTATTTATGATAAAAAAAAGAAGAGCTTCTATAAGTTAAATAATAATAAGGTATAAATACATAAAAAGAAGTGAATAAAATATAATGGATCATAAAATTAATTAAATTCTGTTGTATTGATGTAAGTTATCGATTTTAATTATAATTCAATTTATAATTCCTCTGTGATAATATTCTAATTATTTATGAGGGGTGAAGGAAAATTATCAATTAGATTCTCTTATAATAAAATTGAAATTTATCTATAAGGTACATTTAATTTTTTATTTTTAATCAACATGTAGTTAAAATGCGCAAAGACCATAAGTCAAATAATTAAAATCAATGATAATCCAAATAATTTAAATTAGTGAATTTTTCATCATATATTTCAAATACAGATTATGTTAGAGTGTATATTATAAGCGAGATACAGAGCTGAAATTTTGGTGGCGTATTCTGATCCTATAAAGTTGGTTTAAGTGTAAATGAGCAACATCGTTCAATAGATCTATGACCCAACTTTTAAACTATAACAAATTTTTTAAATAACTTATTTTTTTTTTTAATTTTCTGAAAAAATGCCCAAAACAAATCTTAACTTTGAAGTTTTTTATGACATTCGTCTAAAATAATGACTGGATTTAGACAATAAAGTGAAGATTACAACTAACAGAGTTAATTGTTAAGAATCTCGACGTTTAGATAGTACTAATGTTTGAACTATTTGTAATCATAAATAATACGCATTCGTAAAATGCTCTAAATATTCAATCTACATAGGGATAAATACAAATATAATAATCACTATATTGTAAATTTAAGTTAGTGAAAGAGCAAAATCGTTTCAATGGATTCAATGGATACATGGCAAAACTGTAACCAAAAAATTGAACGACAAAAAATGTTTGTTTTCTGAAATAAATCTGGATTTGTTTTAAACATTTTTTCATAATAAGTTTCGATCCACCAAAATTTTAACTCAAATTTAGCTATAAAACACATAAATAAGTACTTATTTATGTGTTTAATAGCAAAATTTGAGTTAAAATTTTGGTGAATCGAAATATATTATGGAAAATGTTTAAAACAAATGCAGATTTATTTCAGAAAACAAGCATTTTTTGTCGTTCAATTTTTTGGTTACAGATGGGTCATGTATCCATTGAACCTGTTGAACCTATTTTGCTCTTTCACTAACTTCAATTTACTTTTTATATCTAGAATATGTCTCCAAAATTTCAGCTTGCTTTCTCTTTTCGTTTTCGTGTTATTTTAACGACGACGCACGGGCAGACGAACATAAGGAAATGGGTAAATAAGATGATTCTATGAACACCTACAACTAATTTTTGAGTTCAATACTTACTAGCGTAACAAACTTAAGAGTCTAATTATATACTCCGACATATTATTTATAATTCGAGTATACTAAATACTGTTTCGATATATTCCAAATTATATGCTTTATTAGCCAGGTTAGAAACCTTTGATCGGCTAAAAATTTAAATAAGACGAAACAGTGTTTTACATAGTAAAAACGGATTATTTATAGATTGGTGGACGCTGGAAATAAAAGTGAATGTGTTTTTTTGTAGTTTTTCAGTCAGTAGGAATTCGAAAACAACGTGTCTTATTGAATCTTCATTCCAACAGAAAACAAAATTAATAAAAGCCGTACTTTTATTTTATAAAACAGTACCAAAAACAAATGGAATTCAATTCCATACTTATATTTTTTCTGATTTGCTATTTGTTTTGTACTTATGTTGAGGATTGTTAAAATTGTGTTTGTTATTTAATCTAGGATTTTGATATCCATATTTAATTTTTTTTGTACAAATAATAAAAATACGTTGTTTCTCTGAATCCACACTCATCTATGAATAGTAAATATATTGTGATAAATAGTAATGTTTATATTATTTTAATTATAGAAAATAATAAGGTATAATAATAACATGCAAATAATATACATGATAAAAGATAAATAATTACACCTTAATAATGTAACTAAAATATTAAAACCGTTTTTAGCAACAGGTAAGTTATATGAATTTATTGTAAAACTAAATATAATAACTAAAATTAATTTTATTTAATATTCTCCGAAGTATAAACACCTTGGTGGTAAACTATTTATATTGTTGATTTACGATCAAAAATAATTTTGAATTTTATATTAGTATTTGTTTATGTAAATAGCAGAAAACCACTTGCGGTTGATTCTTTTAAACACACAGAAAGCTGAAATTTTGGATGTTTTTATTATAGTATGATAGACGTGATCTTAGAAAAATCTTTCCTAGTAGGTAAAATCAATTAAAAAATACATACACATGCCTGAAATTCTTTTGATTATGAACTATCAAATTTATTTCACCATTTAAAATAAGTTAATATACCTATGAATTTTTTTAAATCCGAAATTTCAGAAAATTTTATTTATCGGTATACTTTTATCTGCGTAGAAAGTACATTTCTTTATAAATATTGTCTAATATTCTACCGGCAAATTCGTGGCTAATTTTCGAAGTTAGGAACGTGTTCATATCCGAAAAACATTTGTAATTTAAATTAATTTCTTAAATCACCCATGTAACCTGTAAATACATAAAATATCTGTAA
Source organism: Chrysopa pallens (assembly GCA_020423425.1). NCBI lineage: Eukaryota > Metazoa > Arthropoda > Insecta > Neuroptera > Chrysopidae > Chrysopa > Chrysopa pallens. Next base: position 67,560,412 of record CM035591.1, on the reverse strand, counting down.
TCAGTTTATCGTTTACCAATTTATTGAATTCTATTAAAATTCACACTCGACTATTTTTATTCAAATAGGAAATATATAGAAATGCTTTAGAAAAATTCAACGTTATAATAAATACATTAAAAAAGTGACGACAACTAGCATTGTTCACAGTTTAGAGACGTATATTTTCACTTTTAAAATAGATAAAAATAAGTTCAACTCAAATAATTAAAAAAGTCTGGGTGAATCAGTGCTAATTGTCAGATCAGGTCATGGACTCATCATAATAAATATTTACAGTAAAGACATAAAAATTAACATTATAAATTGCTTAAATACTCTGGAGCGGTGACGAATCTATACTGTTTACGGAAAAATATTTCAAACGAAAGTTGTTAATTTTAAAGAAGATGGACATTTTTTGTACTCGAACTTTTGTTTACTTTTTATGGCTTAAAATATGGATTAAGTAATGGATTATTCATTCAATAAAAGCTGAGTCACCAATAATGCTCATTCAAAAACTAAACTTTGTACGTCTAGAAAATGGATGACCTATTTTGGTGCCTATGAACACCTCAAAACACTCAAATAATGTTGTTGTTGGTGTCTTCAATATTTTAGAGACTAAATTTGATATACCCCCATATATAATATTTCATATATGACGGCTTTTTGTAAATAATCTTGAATTAAATTTTTCATAAATTTTACAATAAGCTCTTTTGTACTATAAATTGCTAATAGAATTCGTTGAACTGTTTAATTTCCATCCAATAACCTCATAATTTTAATATAGATATAAAGAAAAATATTATGATATTTAATTAAAATCATAAGTTTTTCCTTTGATATTTGAAACGAAGTAACCAGTTTTTTTTAATTGTATATAATATATATGTACATAGATTTTAAAGAATATTTTATTGGTTAAATTTATACTCTGTGTTCTGTAGAGAAACCGTGTTTTATTAAAGAAAACACAATTACTAAAAAAGTTGTATGTTTATCTATAAAGCCGACGTATCCAATAATTATTGGCTTGTAAACTTAGGAATAAACCTAAGTAAACTTTACCATAGAAGAGAGTACAAATTAAGCTGAGAAACCCTATATAATCTATGAAAAGTAACATCTTTGCTTTTAAATGAATTGTTATCAAATTTAATTATCAAATATGTAATTTGAACTAGGGCATTTAATTTTAATGGGTATTAATTTTGTGTATTCGATGATTTAAGAAAATATCACACCAAATTTTATTTTATGTTGGTTGTCACATGGTAGCGGCGATGATTTTTTACTATAACGAAATGCGGTTTTGTATTTTTGTTTAGCACAACGAAACTAATATTGATATAGATATTCAATATATTTTATAAAATGAGAAAATGTTGAAAATACAGACAGAAAATAATGTGATATTTATGCATACGAGTATTATTTTGAAATTTTAATGGTGAGGACTTATATATATATTGATAATATCCACTATCAAATCTTTGTAGGAAAAGATATAGAAATCATACATGTAAATTATTAATCAATTCAGTGTTTTGTCTTGTGTGAATATATATGTCAGAGTATATTATTTTTAGTTTTTTAGTTTTTTGTAACGCTACCTAATATTGACCACACAAACAAAATTTCGGTATAGGTGTTCATAGAATCACCAAATTAGTCTATTTCAGTATGTCCGTCGGCCGTTACCAAAATAACTCCAAAACAAAAACGGCTAGCGAGTTGAAATTTTGGTGACGTATTTAAAACGTAAACACTGAGTAAATTTCAATTTTTTGCCCCTATTTCCTTGATCAATAGTGATCATCAGTATTAGATATAAAATATTAGATGTTACAACAAGATTTTAAATTTCAAGATTCTAAAGACTATATTTTGAATATGGGAGATACATACCACCGTAGTTGCGTAATAGTTATGTCATATGCTAAATCGAAGGAGATGCTAAGATTAAAAATTTCTTTTCTGTAAAATCTATTCAGATTTTAATGAATAATTCGAGCAAATTTGGTTTTTCAAGGAACATCTATCTAATTAAAAACGTTTTTCATGTTATATGGTGATATTGACGCAATATTTAGAAGCTCAGATTTGGATAATATACTGATGTTTCAAAGAATGCATCATAATACACAAGGCGATGTAGGAATAATGTTTATAATGTAAGATTTATTACTTGACTGGCACTTGGTATAAAATTTTGAAAAGCATAGATACGTTCGTTATATTCTATTTTTTCAAAGATTTTCTTGCAACTGTATCCAACAGTTTCTTCAAATACTGTTGGTATTCCTGTTTACACGGCATATGAACTACAATATAAAATAATTATCATAATAAAAATGATAAAAAAAAATCACTGTATAAAAATTATGATGACGTCATATTTATGATCACCAAGTGGGAAAATCATCTTCTTCCATGTAATATAATATATATATTTTTTTCTATCGTAATATAAAAATTTTCTGTTATTTTTATGTGTACAATATTTTCACATATAAATTTTTATTAAACTCTGCTACAACATCCATAAAATTTGACCGAAATAAGTAGCAAAGAAAAAAAAACAGCAGAGTACAACATCACTATAACTACCTTAGTATATAATATATACAGTGAGATTGTAAAGCTGAAGCACAAAAAGTGTTTATTATTTATTAAAAAAATATGTTAAGAAAATTATATTTTCATATACTTCTAATAATTTTTCTTACCACACAGTGCTTACATCACAAGTATAGGTAGTAACGGTGTGTGCTTGTTGCAGTTACTTAACTGTGTGTAGCTAGTCAGCCATTCGTTTTGTGATACTGTTTTTTTACGTTTCTGATGGGAAGCTTTTTGATTAGCCACGAAATTCTAAGCTTTTTATACGCGCTACATAGAGAATATGTCAGGGTATATTCTCTTTTTAGACTCGTTTTTTTCTAAAGTTTGTAACATTAGCAAATATAAAAGGTGCGAAACAAAATTTTGTTATAGGTGTCACTTTACCAATTTCTGATAGCCAATCCGTCCCTCATCAGGATATCTCAATAACGAAATGTGATAATGGACTGAAATTTTGGTGGCGTATTTAATTAACAGTGAGTGTAAATTCGTGAATGAGAGAAATCAGCCCATAGGCTCTAAGTAGAAGAAACATTAAAAGACAACAAATATTTGTTTTCTTAAAATCAAGAGAATTTGTTTCATAAAATGCCAGAACATTAATTCATAAAATGACAGGATTCGCCACAGTTTTAGTTCAAATTTGCTTATAAATACATTATTAATGCATTACATACTAATATTAAATATGCATTTATAACTGTATAGACTGAATATTAAGAGTATTTTATGAATTGAAACAATAAGTAGTATAATAGAGCGGGATAGATGGTGTGACTGCATTTAACATTTATTGAAAATGTGGTCATATTCATTAGAAGAAGATGGCTCTGAGTCTTGGGCACGAGTTTCCATTTCTTGAAGATAAATTATAAACAAGCACTCTTTGTTTCCTGAATGACTTACAATATGCTTCGCATAATTGTATTAAGTATAGATTTATGTATATTTATTTATATTTATATTTGTTTTGTAACGATTTTATTTCTCTACAAATTTAATTTTTCCGTTGAATAGAAAATGAATAGTCAACTGAAATTTTAATAGTAAAAAAAAAATAATGTTGATTTCATTTTGGATGTTTTTTGTATCTATTAAACTGAGAAACGGATTTATCGATTTCTGTAATTAACTTTCATTTAAATTTTTTATGTACATCTTCTAGGTATTAATTGTATTCCACATCATGAATCGAGTCACTTCCGCAGTAATATTTGTGTATTTCAAAATCGGGTGAATACTGGGACATTTGGTTTGAACAAAGGTGAATACTGGGATTGTTCTATATTAAGTCAGCCATAGTGCATACCTTCTCCTTTCCTTCCCATTATTTTGACTTATTCTTTACAATGTTTGTATTGTTTAAAAACGAGAAAATAATGATTGAAATGATGAAAAATAGTTCAATAATTAAAACTCAAACATATGTCGAGTATCTGATAAACTAACTCTTGCGAATAAATATCAATGATTAATAAATAATATCATCAGTTTTATAACTTTTTTTTCTATGAAATCAAGACCATAACTCTTGATGTGAATGATCGATATATTCGTAAAGATAGTTATGGTCCAAGAAAACGGTTTAGAAAAGAAACAAATTGCAAAGGTCATAATATACTATCAAACGTATCTGAATGTATAGAGTAGACAGTATAATTAGTTTTTTTTTTTTTTTTTTGTTATAGGGATAGGAATAGCTTAGTTATTAATATATTTCAAGTTTGGAGATTGAAACCGGAATATCTCAATGACCTCGTTGATAAACAAGGTGATTCTGAGTAAAATGATGATGGAATATTTGAACCTTACTTTTTAATAAACAATTCAACCTGGTGCAAAAAAACAGCCAACCAAGGAGGAGATAACAAATAAATACTCGATATGATTTATTGTAAAATAGTAACATTTATTGTAAACAAAAATGTAACATGTTTTATTCAAGCTTCTAAAATACAAAAAAAATTAAAGCGATTTTAATGTTCTCTAAACCTTTTTAGGTAAATAAGAACTCGATCTACGAATAATTTTTTTCAACGATTCCGGTACACGAAGTATGCAATATACTCAGTTATAACCCATTATGGCGGGATACTCAAAATATACATTTATAACTTCTCAATGGGCAGTTCTTGTAATGAGGTCAATTTTGTGAATCCGGTATTTTGACATATATTAATGTTTCAAAGGTCTTTGAACCCCAAATTCAACGTGTTTTTGGAGATGTCTGTGTGTGTATGTTAGTCCGTTCGGTTTTTTCTTATCGATTATATGGAGAACAAATAAAACTTTCGGCGTGAAGTCAAGTTCATTCTACAAATAATTACGTAACTTAAACCTGAATGACCAACAAAATAGGCCTGAGCGTTTGAACCCTTTAAGTTGAGGATAAAAAACTAAAAAAAAGACAATGTTACCCACATTTGTACTAATAAATAAATTATTGTTATTTTATTCTTCTTAATTGGAAGTTTGTCGTATATTCCGACTCTTTTCGTATTTATTAATTATTATCATTTTTAGACGTTCACTCCTTAAGTATTAAAAGTGAATGAGAAAACATTTAATGTCATTGCATATTCCATTTCTATCCTAGTCTCGTTTTTAGCTTTCCTTTTTAGTGCCTATTAAAAAACAAAACCAGACGGGTAACTCAAAAATTGTATGAACATAAAATGAAACTGATTCGAAAACTTTTTCCGCCACAGAATCAATTGGGTTTTGGATTTTTCGTATGTAAATTTTAATAATGAAGCAAAGTTCTTTAAAAAAATGTAGATGTTATTTATAGCTAAAAAATATATAGAAAATTTCTGCCTGCTTTCTAATGGTCATATCCATAGCTTAGTTTTTTAACTCCTACGTGTTTATAAATTACAAATTATGAGCTGGTGTACACACAAGTAAATATGCTTTAAAATGAATATGGTTTTTTACCACCTACGGTGTACACCCGCTTTGTTTTTTAAAAAACTGTTGTGAAAAATGTAAAAATATTTTACAATTAGTTTCAATGTAAATACACCAAGCGCCTCAAGCTTTTGTTTACTTACTTAAATTTATAAAAATAATTATTTACTAAAATTTTCAATTAAAGATTAAAACAAGCTTTAAAAAGCTTCCACATATTTCAATTTGCTTTTTCTTTCTTTTTTTTCTTTTTTTTAAATATTGAAATTGCCTTTATTTTAAACCCGCATTCAATGTTTTAAGATTTCATTGAGTACTACAAATAAATATAAATAATCAAATTATCTAAATCATTATAGTCAACAAGTTTATAACTATTTTGATATTTACACACAAACGAATATAATCAAACATACAGCCCAAACGAAGACTAAGAAATTGATCAAATATACTTGCAAGGCTTCATTGATAGTAGGACAAAACTAAAAACCAACTTCGAAAAGAAAATGATAAAATGTAAAAAATTTATTAGCACAGAATAAATTTCAGAATAACAAGTGAAGATAATAACTACCAGGGTTAATTGTTTAGATACTCGACACATGTTTGAATTATAGTTATATATGTATGTTATTACCTATATATGTGTTTATTCGAGCTAAAATTGTGGATCATTGCCAGGATCCATTAGATACAATGGACCGATTTTTCTCATTCACAAACTTAAACTCCATTTTTATTCTTAGAATACATCATAAAATTTTTAGGTCGCTTTTTCTTTTCGTTTTTGATTAATCGTGATGACGGATAGACCGGTCAGTCGGAAATGAATTAGGTGTTTCTTTAATAAAATTTGAACAGCTTTACCAAAATTTTGTTTGTGCGGTCAATATCAGGTGGCGTAAGAAATTTAAGACTAAATTTAATATACTCTGACATATTGTGCATTTCGAGTAGAATGACATTTTACGTATGTTTAGTATAATAATGTTTTAAAAACCAGCCAGTTCAAGAATGGTAATAATTATTTAAATCATAGTCAACAATTTTTAAAGTAAAAAGATATTTTTAAAATAAAATATATTTAGGTATTAAAAGTGATATTAAAAACGATGTTTTCTCGAATATTTAATATAATAATAAAAGTATTTTTCAAAATATGGTGGAATCGAAATTAAATATTAAGTACAGGTATAAGTTGAATATTGATAACGTATGTGTAACTTTTGTATCCGCTTTACATTTATTCAATTGCAGCCCAATCGAACACCATGAAACTAATCAAATTATACTAAGACTTGATTACATGCAGATAGTAGGACAAAACCAAATAACAGCTTTGAAAAGAAAACGATAAAATGTTAAAATTATATAATTAGCACAGAGTAAACTTCAGAAAAAATAATGTATTTAAAACCAACCAGTTCAAAATTGTAGTCAAAGTAAAGTACATGCACATGCAAAACTTTGCTCTTGCTCTCCTAATTGCTTTACCCTTTTTTTGATATGCCTTCTAACTTCAATCTCAGTGCTCGAAATATATTAATAATTGAATTATTTCCATCTCGAGAATACAACAAATAGCATAAACAATAAAAAACCAAAAATATTAACTTATACTATAGCTACTCTCTGACTTATTCATGAATATATCGATCATTCGATTTGGTCTTGAGTTCATGGAAAAGACTTTTTATTTTTGAAAAGTTATTTTAAAAATATTATTAAGTTGATATTAGTTATGAAATGCACGCATTTATTTGTTATGTCTTGCACGTATACAAAATATATAAGGGTATATTACATTTAGATTAATATTTGATTTGCAATTGAGCATAGATTTCTTATTACTATTTTTAATTTGAAATATCATGTACTGCACAATGAAACAATTTGAGTATTTAATAAAACAGAAATAAAATTGAATTGAGCCATTCGGTATATGATATTTTTATTTAGTACATAGTAAATAAGCAAATATGAATTTTAATTAAACCTAGTAATAATTATTAATAATAATGTTTCCGTTTACATATAAAACCAACTTTATATTATTTCATTCTAAAGTTTGAATCACGCCACAAGCAGATTCCATTGTGGACATATAAGTCTGACAGCAACAAGCATAGGTATATAAATAATTATAAACTCGAGTGAGAACGTTGTACTTTGGATTCTGGTTGTTTGGCGATTCATATTCTATTTGTTAATGTTTAGTACGCAGTAGAATAAGTAGTATATATGTATAAAAGTGTACCAAGGCACACACAAGTAACAAACCATGATACCAAAGTATAACACCATCATCAGCTTATATTATATAACTTGCACAATTCTCTCTCTGCATGTGTGCATGTGTTAATGTTAATAAAATTTGATTAAAACTTAAATAAAAGCGTTATGTAATTTTATTTTTTTAACTACCGTGAACTAAATAGTAATGTTGGATTTTTAATATCATTGTATTTAATAGAAAATCTCACGCATTGAAGTATAACAACTGTATCTAATGAAACTCGAGTAAGGCCGATAATTTGTCACTTTGCAATTAGTGGCTTGTTATACTATTTTGAAAATTTTGCAGAGAAACAAATCTTTCTATATAAAATTCTGAATAGGCTAGTATTAAATCTTACTTTGATTTCATTATGGGCTGATATTCAGTAGCAAATTGATTGTAGAAAAACAATTCATTTTTGTCATGAACGAAAAAACCTGATATTGACAGTGAACTAAACGAATTTTATTTTTTTAAATCCAATTTTACTTTCTTTTTTCATAAGTAAGAGGAATTTATACCATTGTTTTTATACTATTGCTTTTACTATATTAGGTAAAAGGCTTTTTTGGATGAAATTTGCTGTCAATTTTCTACTAAAAAACACGTTTTGAAGGTCCCAGTTTTGAAGTCTATTTATCTATCAGTCTATCTGTTTGCCTGTGAACAAAATCTTCCGGACCATCAAAGTTACACTTACAACTGTTTATATTAAAGTTTGGGATAATTCGAGGGCGAGAAATAAGTATTTCGTCAAAATTGGCTTACCGTGTGTCCCACTTCATACTAGTAATTTTTCAGTTTTTCTTGAAAATAGTTCCAACGGTTTTTTTTGAGGGGGAAAAAAAGTTCATATAACTAGTTATATGAACAATAATGTGCATATTGTATAATTCACTTATTTAATAGCTTTTTGTATTACGCATTTTGCTACTGATTTTGATTGCTTTAGAAAAATAATAAAAAAGACTCAATATGCAAGAAATTTTTGTGACACATCACAGGAGATTTTTAAAATATACTCATATAATATTTTTATAATATGACACAGAAAGCGGTTGTTTTGCAAAGTTGATTGTTAACTAGCGATAAAACTTTTACTAATTAAATTGGGAATAAGCGAATTATAAAAGTTTTTTCTTATCATTAAGAGAAAAAACTGATATTGGACGATCAATTTATAATTACCTGTTATTTCATCGTGAAATTAATTTTCGAAAAAAATGGGCGTTCCACTAAGTAAACTGATGAAGAAATTATTTGGTGAAAGTGGTGGGAAAACATCAAAATGCAAATTTTACAATTATAGTAGATAGTTAAATAAGTTGTTCGGGAGTTTACCTTAGAAACATCAAATTTCTTTTTTTTATGGTGAGAGCAAAAAGGTAGGAAAATTTACTAGATTAAGAATGAGTATTATAAATTTATAAATATAGAAATATATAGTATAATTTGGTAAAGAAATTTTATTTTCTGAAATTCAAAAATTTAAAAAATCATTAAGGTTCTATTTTTAATAATAGGGAAGTTATTCGTGTGAGCTGTCTGACTTTTTTGTTTAAATAATTTGTTATCAATTATCTTTTACCATCAGTTACCCTAAAAATTGGTGTCAGGTCTAAAAGACATTGGATAGTAATATATCTATTAGAAGATATACAGAGAATTTAAACAATATTTAATATGAATTCTATGAACAAAACGAGATATAAAAATTACAGATATCTATGGTCAGTTCAACACGACACATAAAACGTTACCTTATGGTTTGTTTTTCAATAAATCCATTCCTTATAAAAACAATATTAAAAACTATTTAGAATAAATTATTTTCTTTCGGAAAACTAATTGCTTTTCTGATAAAGCAGTTGATTTGAGTAACGCGCCAAATTTTAAATATATGCACACAAGTCGAAGATTTTGATAGATTTTAACGTATATGCTTTAAGCAATCTGAATAGAATCCTATTTATTTAATATTTATGGAAATATTATTTATAAAATGTTATTATTTATAGGTATATTTTAGAAATTTTAATAGTTAATTTTAAAATTAATAGGAAAAATTTGGGAGTCAAAGTGATATGCAAATTGGAATTTATATATTGCATTAAATCAGACAATCCAAGATTATAATACGAACTACATAATAAAATCACATTCTTTAAATAATATACTTTTAATTAAATCGCATACTTTTAATTAAATAAAGTGGATAATGTAAATAAATGTTGATGCTCTAAAACCATACAGCATATCCAGATGGTTATATAGCAAAAAAATAATACAGATGGAGTGTTATCCGAATAAAAAAACCTCCCGCGACGCAACACAGGACTTTTTTTGAATATATTATATGCTTAGAATGTACAGAACTATTTGTACAGCTAAATACATTCAGTTGAATTTTTCTTCCTTATTTGAATTTTCCCAGAGAAATGTTTCAAATAAAAGTTCCAGACCATATTTTGCTCTGTGTGAACATGATAAGTTTGAGGAAAATTGTTGGAGCTATTCTAGAGTTCGATTTAAACCAAAAGTTTCGCCATACAACTAAAGACAAAATACACAATAAAGTTTGGTGATATTTGGATAAAGTGTTCCATACGATATGTATGGCAAGCACATACACACAGACCGATTTCTGAAACCAATTTTTTTGGATTCATTGATTGGACCTCAAAACATGTATGTCCGGAGAAAACTCTTAATCGAACTTTTGACAGGATTACAATACTATAGTAATAAAAGAAAGTAATACCTGAAGTGTTTCAGAATGTTTACAAAAAAGTACTTCGAATACGAAGGTTATATGAAGGTTTTATATATTTAATAATTTTTTAACATAAAATGTTTACAATTATTGTACCTACAAAGACTATTTACTTGGAAATGGTAAATGCAGTTTGTGGTTTATTAATATTTGAATCTTAACGTATTTTTTCTATTTACATGTATTCATAAGAAAATACGTTTACAGGGTGGCTACGAAAGTTGATGATATAATTTTATTCCAATCGTTTGGAACTTAATGATGAAAATAAGAAAATAATGTGACAACTTTGTATTGATATCAGAACTTTGTGTGTAAAATTTTAATTGACCAATGTTATGTTCAATATATTTTTTTTTTTCGTGTGTTAAATTTATTTATTTATTTATTTAACAATGATACAATCTAAAATTTATACTTTAATTAAAGTATCGCAAGTTTAGAATTAAAATTCTAGGAAAAAATACAGAGAGATAATTTTTCTCATATTACAATATATTTATATTATTCTTGTGACATACTGAAGAATAAACTTTATAATTTTTTTTGGTAGCTCTGGTGAATTGAGTGTGTATATATAAATCTCAGTGCCAAAAATATACGTACTTAGATTCTATTTAGCAGGATAGTTTTTAAGTGTCATATAAATTTATTTTTCCACCGAAAAACACGATAATAAAATATATGTTTAAAAAAAAATCGTCCAGACAACGTTGTAGTTTTCTTGTAAATAAAATATAAATATTATTACATTCTGTGATTTTGGCACAAAACTATTTTTACTTATACGAGCCAGTCAGAACTGTTTTCTTTTTTATTATTATTATTTCATATCCTGTTCCTTTAAAAAGGAAATAATATTTATGTATTTGAAAATGGTTGAACAAACTAGTACCGAATAGTAGTTGAGATGAATTCGGTCCATATTTAAAACGACTACGAATCACAAAATGGGAGCAAAAATTGATATATCAAATAATTAAAGTTTACGATATATTTTTAAGTACTGAACTTTGGATGTTAGGATTATAGAAAGGGAAAAAAATAGATGGTAAGTAATATTAAATCAGGATTAAATTGGACTTACCATCCTGCAATATATTTTTATAATTATCTATTAAATATTAATTGAAAAATAATAATAATTTATGATTAAGGGTAAACTGGGTATTTGGATAGGTTAACACAATGTGAGTACTCGAATGATTAACATTTATATATAAATATCGTTTATTTTAACTCTGCGAAGCTTTTAAGCATAATGAGTTTACATGACCGAGTAGCACTCGCTTTAGTTACTACGGCCAGTACTCGCTTGGTGAAAACGTACTCTTGGAAATAGATAACATGAATGTTATATGGATTACTTATCATTACAGTAAATTACTATAAAAATTAATTGGTCAGGCATTTACAAATCAAATTAAATAAAAGTTAAATATTTATAGATTTTAAATAAATACAAAAATCTCTTTACTGGTACAATTTATATTATGTTATCGAAAAGTAGAAAAAACATTTTTACCAATATTCAAATTTTAACTCAATCAGTAAAATTGTTTATGAGATATATCTAAGTAAATATATTAGATATAAATATTTTCATTTTAATGCCGATATATCGTGAACCATTCATCCGATTATATAAAAATTATGCATGAATATGCATAATTTACCTCATTTCAGTTTTGTCAAATTCAATTTTTCCGAAAAATCGTTATATAGAACAAAGCCAGATCACAAATCGCAACAATATGAAGTCAGTATTCTGTGATTTATTAAATTATGTAGTAAAGAGATATTAATTGTATTTTGTTATCCAATATTCAAATTTCGACTTAATCCGTTAATAAGTTGCAGATATATCGATATATAATTAAACATAATCATACAACTCGCGGATGTTCTGGGTCCACCATTGGCAGGAAACTGTTTTTTTTTTTTTTTTTTCTATAATGCATTTATTCTAATAAAAGAATTACTATCTGATGATGTAACAACTTATATTTAGAAATGCATAAGAACTATATAATATAAAAGAAAAAGGGTTGCATTTCGGTGTTCACTGCTAAAACTTCCATTGTGTAAAATAGCCAGACTCAGAAAAAAGATCAATAACAAAACAAAAAACATATAAAATAAATAAGTGCAGAGAGTATTTTATAAATAAAATTTGTTTAAATTGACATCCTTATTCGATTTATTGAATGTGGTTTATAAAATAAATATAAACTATTATATAAACAATTTGCAATATTAATATTGTAGTAATATTTTGTTTGATAAGAAAATATATTTAATATTTAATTTTTACAAATTACTATTGAAAAATTTTTACTTTGTGATGTTTTTATTTTTATTATTTTTTTCATAAATGGTTCTTTATAGTTAGTTATGTAATAAAATAAATATTATTATTACGGAATATTCTATGAAAAAATGCATTTATGTTTTCTTCAGTAACGGTTGTTTATTAAAACTTAATAACGATGCTTTTAATATTCACTACCTAGTCGTTTCTAAATTGCTTTCACTATGTGATATTCGACAACTAATAGCTAAGTTCTACTTTTATACTCGACATTTTATAGTCGAAGCCTCAAACATAAGTTTCTGTCCATTTCTGTTAGTCCGTCCATCTGTCCGGTATCAATAAGGAAAGTCAAAACCGAAAAGAGGTAAGCAGCTAGCTGAAACTTTGGTGGCATCTTCTAAACCTAAAAAGTGACTTTAATTTAGTGAATTAGCAATATTGCTCCATTGGATCCACTGGCTTAACTTTTAAAACGTAAACGGTAAAAGAAATATTTAAAAAGAAAAACTGTTTGTTTTTTCTTTTTTTTGAAACATTTTGTCTGCTGTTCGGATTCGCCATAATTTTAGATAATAAAATATAATATAATAACAATACGTGTGATTATTATATATGTACTTATGTGACTGTATGGACTGCGTATTTAAAGTATCTTATGAATGATAACGATTAAAAATAGTTCAAACATCGATACTCAATCTCATGTCGGATATCTAAATAATTAAAGCTGTAGTTATTATCTACACATTTAGGTTTGTTTTTGGTATCGCAGTCACGATGATATTTCTGCCATAAGTCGATGTTTGAACATTTAAAATTGATTAATATGAAAAAAGTAAAGTGTGGGAGAGTTTTAATTACTTTATTTTGGAAAAATTCTGGTTAGAAGGGATAGATATGGACTAAAACTTATTACATTGATTTTGATTTTGTTATATTCATAGATGGTATTTTGCACACATATGCTCGTGAAAGTCACTTATTAATACAAAAAGAGATATTACCATAATTACGATTAGTTTTACTAAAAGCACTTGATATAAATACAGAACTTAATCGATGCTATATCTGTTAATTACATGGTAAACGCAAGTACATGCAATGGTTTTATAAGAGCTTGCGGACTTATATTTTCGAGAAACTTATTTTTTAGCACTTTTGGCAAAATCTTTGTAAATAAGTGTTTTAGTACCGAATAATTGAAAACACTGCGGTCTGTTTTGGGCATTAAATCAACTACACTCACTTGCCAAATGTTAATGCTGTAAATTAAGTTTACTATTAATATATTTACGTTATTAATGGCAAACTTAATTTACAACATTAACTATTAGCCATTGAGTGCAGTTGATTTAAAGCAAACGACTGACCGTAGTGTACAGAAAAATGATTTTTGCTTTAAAATTCTATTTCAGGATGTAAAAATACAAAAATCTCAAACGAAGTTGTGGATCTCAATCGAATACGAATACCTTTGGCACTCGTATTAAATTAATACATGTCGTAATTGAATTTATTTTATAAACGTGTTGTCAATTATAAAACATATTACAAATACTTCTACATCTCTATAAAAAGGAAAATGATTTTCTTATTACGGAAAATGTTCTTATTTTGTATGTTATTTACTTCCAATTGATTTGTTATTAATAAAGACATTTTCCAATCATTTTCCACAGAATTAAAATTGAATAAATGCCAAAATGAGACTTAAACTATATGAGTATATGTGGTTGTACATTTCATTGGGCTTACTACTTAGAGTAATTGAATTTTCTCATTTTTAGAAATTTTTTTATACATTTTTATACATTGTACATTTTAATAGCCAACAACGAACGCAATTCATATTCATGCTATAAATATATAAATTTATTTACATTCTTTGAAAAACTTTGCATTGTTTTTTCCAGATATTTAAATGGAAAAAGCAATACAATATTTTATGGAGAGTTTCATGTTATCTAAATAGTCTCCAGTATCTTAAGTGTGTACAGTTATTAGACATACATAAATAATGCTGTAATCATAATCCTTTGGTTTTTGCCGTATTCGGGTAAAAATAATCAGGAAACAACTCTGATAAGGAGGTATAATCATATTGTATATATAGACTAATTGGCTTGTTGCCACAAAAAAGCAAAATAAGAAGATAAACGTACGATAACTTATAAAATAAAACATCGATATTGGTTAAAATAGCTAGTTAAATAAGTCACGATGAATATATTTTATTTCCAGAGTTTCTGCAAGATATTTGTAATATTAATAAAACATGAAATTAACCCATGAAGTGTTTTTAATTAGAACCATGAGAATTGTTTCTTTATTTTAAACAACTATTTGTTTTGTATTAGATAATGTACACATCACACGTCAACGTAATTTTTTTTGCAATATATTTTTATTTTATTTGCAATATATGTGAAGTTGATCACAAGCTTTGAAATCCCCAGCACAACGTTTAGACAAATTTTCGCAGTCATTATTTTCGTTTGCACAAGAAATAAATTTGAAATAATTGGAAAATAAAAATTGATCGAAGATTTCAAATATACCAATCGCGCTACAATTTCACACGTTTACTTTCAATATTTTCTTTCGTATTGGCATACATTTTCAGGGGTGTAGAAAATGGAATTTTTCTAAGTTTGTGGACTAATAGTTTGCACAACGTTTTGTTTGAAATATTTTATTTTGTAATTTATTCGGTAATTAATTAATATTGATTTCATAGTTGTTTTCTTTGGGCTATAATTGGCGTGTTATGTTTATAAATGTGAATCTTATCTATTTAGTTATGGTTTTTAATCAATAGAATAATGGTACTAGGTTTGTATAAAAAAATACTTAAACGTTTATCATAGCTCAGTTAAATTTCAATACTTTTTAATCGCATCAATTTTTTAACGTTTACATTATTTTTAACTTTTATTTAAAAGAATAATAAAGTGTATTATTTTCAATGCAAATAACTTTATTCATTAAGAAAATTAAGTAAAACAGCTTTAGTAGACAAAAAAAAAAAAAAAAAAAATTTTTATTGATAAAAACAAATGAAAATCTGCTTTAAAAAGGAGTTAAATTAAAAATAATTTTATTAAAAGCCTCTATAAGAAATATTCAAATTTAACACTTTTAATGAAATGTGTTGTATAACCATGTTTTTTTAACACATATAATTCTTAATATGTTTTTTATTGTAATTTTAATTCTGTAACTGAGAGGGTGTAAAAAAAATTCTGATAAAAGTAAATCTAAATTCATACGTACAATCCTCTTTTGCAATTACTTTAAATAAAAATAACATTTTCAAAACTCATTTAGTAAACAGACAAGCAAGAAGAGAGAGATATTTATTCAATCCCTTGTTAGTATATACATTTTTTTTTGTGTTGGTTAATTTTTATTTCAAAATTATTATTCGATTACGAATACAAATTCCATTAACTAATTGTATTTAAATATCTACGTAGTTTTATTTTGTAAAGAATATGTAAATGCAATGCAGTTATTCAAAAAACTGTCCAATCAGTACATGTAAAATGAATGTGTTGTGGAGAACAATTATCCAATATATGCGTAAAAAATATCTACCACAAAGTCGTTAAATTTATTATACTCTACATATATTCGAAAGTATATAAGGGAATATTAAATTTGGTGTGTAGTTTATCATGCATGCAATTAAGGATAATTACTTATTTAAAATCAGTAGACATTAAATTTAAAAAAAATGGAATTTAATTTTCCTGGTACTTCAACAATGGTTGTCGTATCAATTACTATCATTTGAAATAAAAATTTAAAACAAGTGATCTATGTGAAGGACCGTGCGTCGAACGTCGCAATGGGGAGAAAATAACAATAATTTGTTTATTATTGCCAATATGGTTTTTAGTTTTTTATAATCAAAAAACGGCTGGACCGATTTGGATTAAAAATCAAGCAGTGTATGTCACGAAATTTCGGATCGAATGAAAGTGGTTGCATGCCGATAGCATTGATTTTTCTCGAGATAATCGAGACGAAAAAACACACACTCATACATATGCTTACATACACGCAAAGGCATATCTCTGAACACGCTGAATTTGGGTTACAGTGACCTATTTTCGAAAAAAAAAAGGGAAATTTCGAATTCAAATAATCGGCCCCATTACAAGAATTACCCATCGAAAGTTCAAAAAAGATTTTAAAAAAAATTGAGAATTGTATGACAATAAATATTAGAATACCGTTCGTTGCATGGCAAAATGAGTTTCTGTGCCCTCTGTCGCTTGGTCCATATTTTGAAACACTAATCTTAAAACTTTTTTTATCTTTTAATTTCCGGCTTCAGCTACTTTCAGCTATATAGCCATTACCCAAAGGGGAATATTATTTTTATACAACAACAGTACATATTACTGCTTGGTGGTCACCCACCCAAATACAGATTGTGACTGCTGTTGCTTAACTTTATTGATTGATCAAAGCCTGCCATTACATCAGTCCGGGGTCTATCTTTAAACTTTAATCAAATTCTATAGGAACTGTACCTTCTTATACGTAAATCATTTGGAGGCATTTTTAAACATTTGATGTAGATAAAATTTTGATATAAATACGAAAAAAATATCATTTAAAATATTATAGTTTAAGAAAAATAAATTGAAGAAAATATTTGCAAATAATGTTTAATATTAATATCCGAAATTTTCCATCATTATAATATTTCCTTTACTTTGTAATCGGAAATGAAAATCTGTTTATAACAACAATTTTAGTGTTAAAGCTCCTACTTTATAAGAAAATTCAATTAATGCGTTTAGTTAATTAATGAATTGATCCCTTTATACGTAAAATATTAATTAAAACTTGATATTTAATGTTTAAAATATTTAATTTTCATTAAGTTATGGAAATAATACATATAAATTTATATTTTATATCAAAATCAACAAATAATGAATATTTTAATCATGTATTCTCTTGTATGCTATTATAGTTAGTTATAACTAATTCTAATAATTACAATTTACAGAAAATTCAATTTAATCTTGGTTCTTGTTAATTATATAATGTAATATAGATACGTATGACGTATACAATATATATACATATGTATATATTTGTTATTTGTGGATATTTAATATTTATTTCATAGGAAGATCGCATTTATATTTTTTATACACTATGAAATGTAAAGTGGTTTTCTGCAATTTTCTGGGAAAAAACTGATCAGAGAAGTTAATGAACGGACCTAGTGTAGAAGATAAGTAAGTAATTTTCATTTGAGGTCAGTATTAATAAATTAGCCAAGAATATAAGTGGAACAAATTTAAAAAGTTGATAATGATATGAATAGGAAGTTATTGTAATTTGTTTGATTTTCCGAAGATAAAATTTAAGTTACACCGGTTAAAATTTTTCTTTTTGATTATCAATATACATATAATAAAGTAGAAAAGAGCGTAAAATCTATACATGAAATATTTTTCGGAAAAAGTATTTGCTACACCATTTTGTTATACACCATTTTGGTACCGATATTACAACAAAAGTTTTTGAAATATTTGCCCAATCATTTCCGTAAATGTTTGTATATTTGCGAATCCAATTAGAAACAGTTTCAGAAAAACTGCTAAAAAAATTTTATAAGAAGTTTGAAATTAAATATTTTACAAAATTTAAATCGGCAATATTTGGTATAATTGGTTCAAATTTGAAAATATAATTAAAAAAAAAGTCACATAAAGATCAGACTTTTTCAGGCCAAAATATCGAGGATAGAATAACAACGAAAAATAAAACAAATTATATTTATAATTTAAACGTAAATAAAGCTTTTCGCCTATTATAAACTAATAAAACTAATATCAAACTAATTTTTAATATGAGCAATAAGTTTTTTAAAAAGACAAAAAATACTTTTGTTTGGGTAATTATTTATTTATTTTTGAACATAATCTCATTGTAGTTCACTAAACTTTGAGCGACATCCCTCACAACGTTATTTTTTAAGTCTTCAAAAAGTTGTTTAATTTGAAGATAAAAAGAAATCAGATCGGTTGAATTTATCAATTCAAACTTCAATTGATCAACTTTAGCTATTGCAACAGTTTACATATACACTTGATGCATAAAACTGCCCAGTTATATCTATCCTTGTCCAAACTATCATAGTGGTTATGAATTTCGCCTTTCTATTCTTTGGAGCTGTACCGTATAAATATCCTTTGGTTTGACTATTGTGTAGTACAAGGATTCTCAATTTGTTTTTTTGTCTCAGGAGTGTAGTGAACTACAGTTACTAATCTGCGAAAAACTCATCGGTGTTGCGACACATGAGATCTAAAAGACCCTTAGCAAAGACTAAACCGTTGCATTTATTCTCAGCTGAGTGAAAATGTAGCATCATTCTCCCAGATATTTTTTCCTTACCCAATTTATTATACAAAATTGAACGAAGGTTTCTTTTGAAATTCCGATGGCCTCAACTATTTCGCGCAATTTTATTCTTTGGGCATCATATCGTGGATTTTGTCGATAATATCTTTTGGCTTTCTGTTGATGTGCGGCTAAACTATTCAAAGTACAGATGTAGATGTGTCATGAACCGATTCTAACTCAGCTTTCATTTTTTTTGCTTAAGCCTTTAAAATAGAAATATTTAATGACTGCTTTAAACTCATTATTTCAACTGATGATTAAAAAGGGCTCACGTTATGAATATGATTGCACCTTTGCAAAGATACCCAGTAAGTAAGGAATGATGCTTACTTAAAACATACCATTAGCGATGTATTGAGCACCATATTTTCTAAGGACTTATTGACCTGCATTGTATAAACATAATTAAAATTATATAGTTCAATTGAAACCACAATAATGGTTGTCCTAATTTACAAAATATTTTATTCAATTCAAAAATATGGCAGTCTTTTGGTTTTAATCTTTTCTTTTAAAATGAAAAGATGATATTAAAACAAGAAACATTTTATGTAAAATAATTATGTGATATCGTATACAGTACAATGCTTTGATAAAATTAGATATATTTAGACACATTCACAATCACAATTTCTTGTATTTTCCACATCCCCTATCACATTTCAAATTGTTATCTTGTAAATTATGATACAATTTATTGATAATGGTAAAATCAGCTTCGTAATAAATGTATATACAATGTTTTCAAAAAGTGGTTTGTGAAAATATAATTTAAATTTTATTCTATATTTTACATCGTTTTCAATTTGATATTTTGTTATAATAATTTTTAGTTTACATAGAATGCATTCATTGAAAAAACTGCGTGAGACCCTGAAGTTGTTGACCTCTAAATTTATTTTTGACTGACTGATCTTAGTTGAAAATTCATTATATTCGACAAACGTAGGGCACATTGCGTGGTAAAAAAAAGAGTTAAAAATCAGCATTTATAGAGAAAAAAAACCGGTTTTTTTTACCACACTAATGACAGGCATGGTGGCCTGGGAATAGTGTGTGCAGTATATCATTTATTGTAGTCATGGATCACATTAAGCGTTGATACTAAAGAAAACAAACGGAACTAAAGAAAATCAAATTGAAAAAACTTGTTTTAAATTACTTTATATACTTAAAATTTTTAATAGTTTCTTTATCAGTTTGCATATCTGAATTAAATGAGACTTTCACATCTGATTTTTTATAGAAATTTATTAAAATTCCGAATGAAAAAAAAACGGTTCTAAAAATTGTTGTAATAAATTAAAATGACTCAATTTTTTAATATAATTAAAAAAATGCGATTTGATAAATTTAATATCATCATAAAATTAAAATTTCCTTATAAAATTATAATATTACGATAATAAATTACATAAATGTATTACAGTTTATGAAAATTGTTAATCAATATAGACCAAGTTAACGGGAATAAACACGCTACATAAAATTAATCGCAATTAAACAGGAATATTTTTATAGGGCCTGCTACACAGGATTTCCAAATAAAAAATATAAATTTATTTCGAAATAAAATGTATACATTACTGTATTACTGTAGGAACCATTTTTCAAAAACAATAAAGCATGAAAATTGGTTTTATGGAATCATAATCACACATGTATTAAAAATTAATTATATTATATTCTACAATACTTTACCACAGTACTATTCAAGTGGTATTGCTTTCGTTAATTTTTTTATTTTTTGTTTATAGTTAATACTGTGATTTATTGAACGCAAATTACACAAAAATAAAATCTTTCCATTCCCTTGAATGTCAAATACAAAAAACTGTATGTATTAATTTTTGTAACAATTAAATCATTCCATAGCAACGAAATGAATTCATGCACCAACTATGAATCCTGAGCCCACCATGCCCATCAACGCTACCAAATCCACTTTGGATTACAGCTTTGTAATATCCAAAAACTTCGTAGAAGCCATACTTAGTATGCCGAAATAGCTTATGATTTATTGAACGTAAATTGCCCCTTTCTCTTCGTCATGTTGCGAAGACTCTTTGCCACCCCTATATATATTATATCATGACAGCAAGACCTATTCCCCTATAAAAATTTGACTCACCGAATACAAATGATTTTCTATCGTGACAGAAAAATAAAATTAACAAAATAAGAAACTGATTTTAACGTGAATGCATTTTATGAACAGCCTCCTTCCACTTACATTGCATCAAAATAATATTGTAAAACTCAAGTTACTGACAATGCTAAACCAACAGGACTATACTATACGTATATTGCAATAGTATGTGGAAGAGACTTCTTAATAGATTGGTGCGCTACGAGAATCTAAAATTTATAATAAAATATTCACATGCTAGAAAACATTATTATTTGTTCAATTGTTTGCATGTAAATTGTACAGAAAATATCAAACAAAAATTTTTGAATAATTAGAAGAAACTCGTTTATTTGTAGTAATCGGGTTGAAAATTGTAAAAATGATTGTAGAAATTGAATTAGTAATTTTTTTTAAATTTTATTAATAAATAATTCAAATTAGTTTTAAATTAACTCGAATGATCGGTACATGGAAAGTTTCCAACTAATTATGACAGCTTTTTTGGTAAATTTCAGTTTATTAATAAAATGAGTTTTAAGATACATTGTGTTTATACGTTTAAATTAATATCAGATTGTATATAAATTGTAATGTAGTTTCCAATGATATATATTTTGTATATACAAATAAATGCACATAACAAATGTTTGGTATATTATACGAAAATTCAAGACATGGTTTCCTTATTATTTTCTGTTGTGTTATAAGAGCAAACCTACTACTCTTACGTTTTACAACAGTATTATACACGGATCATCGTACATTCATGGAAACAGTTTATGATGCCTGATATACACTTTGGACGCTTTTGGAATTAAAGAGATGTACATAAGTTTAGTATTGTACTAAGAGAATTGTCTGAAGAGTGAGTGAACTTTGATAAATGTCAAATATTAAGACTTCAATACATAAAGGATTTACTATTTGGTCAAATTTTTTCGAACTTTAAAAAAGTATGTTGCCATTTTGATCAATGCTCTTCGAGTGCTCAAATGTAAGATTCAAGTACAGTACATATTCAAAATATTTGTTTGAACAAATAACATGCAAAAAATAAAAAAGTTCAGTAAAGAATCAGAATTGAGTAAACTAATTCAAACAAAATTTTAATCAAATTCTTTTTGTAAATGGGACCCAGTTTATTTAATTGCAGATTCGGATTTTATTAACAGAAAAAAAAAAATAAAAATAAAATAAATAATAATAATAATAATAAGACGGAAGTTTCTACTCAAAAAATTATTTTTAATGCATTTTTTTAGCTTTGCAAACTAAAATGTTTTTAAATCATATCGGTAAAATTCTAGCCCCTATAATATAGTTTAAACAGTTTAGATAGGTATAAGAGCATCTTTCCACTATATTCACTAGTTTGTCAGCATTCTCTAATTTACTAAGGTTGATAAAAAAATCACAGTGAAACATTTTTATTTTTAACAATATCAATTAAATCAAACAAATTTTCTTCAAAATAAATTCACGCCTATAAAATTTTGTTTTCCTGATAGCTTAAAATTTTCGATTTACATTCAAATTTTCTTATTTGGTGGAGATTTCGAATTGCGATGACAGGACTTAGTTTCTAATTATGTTGAAATTTCATAATTCAAAATCATAATTTATATTCTTAGCTTAAAAAAGATTGTTGTTATTTTTGTGGCATTCTTCTGCCATCTGTTCACATGTACATAAGCTTGAATCTTGAATTTTGAAATAGAATAGCATGAAATTGATCTGATTTTGGTAATATCTTAACATTCATTTTTTTTCTGGTCTATCATTGAAGAATAAACGATTTTACCGTTAAACGCTCAGAACGTTCACAAACAAATGACATTTCTGGATAATTAAGTTCGTTAAATATCCTTCTCTAATTCAGGTCATAATCTAACAGCTACTTCGGGCTATGTTTCAAAAATTTTTGAGCTCATTGAACAAAATATCTAAGAACGTTAAAACTTTTAGATAAGTCTTATTCCTGATTTCTTAAATATTACCACTCAATATTAGTCACTAACTTTATTCCTTTAATTTTCCGCATAAAATTTACCATGTCATAAATGTATAAAAAGTAATAAATTGTATTACTGTTAGGTGTGGAACAGCAAGTTATTTGAAGTAATAAGAACATTTATTGAAAATTTATTCAATTAATAATGTATATTTACGTGTATAGACAATTATACAAGTTGATTGACAATAATTTCATAGTTCATATAAAGGATCGTAAAAGAGAAAGCACTGTTCACTACGAACTTAATTTGTGCACTTTTATTACAAAAGCTAAGAATGGCTGCCAGTTACGTAATTTGACACTCAAGCAGCAAAACCTCTGCTAGAAAGAAGACCAAATACCAGTTGAGTAATAATAATATTCCCATTTGTTTATAATAATTTAACTTTACTGAATCTACGGCTTTAAATAGGTATTTAATATTTTAATGATATTATAAAATTTAAAAAAGAATTGTAATAAAACATTAACCAGGTAGGTAGGTGGTTCATATCTGATAATAAATGCACATACATGTTTTTTGGACAGTGTTTTTATCTTGTTATTTTATAAGGGCAACACGCTGCCCATACACAATATAAAAACCATTTTTTCGCAAAAGTTGTTTCGTTATATTTTTTATTCAATAGTATTCTATCAATTGTACGTTATTTTCAGTATGTATTTATGATTTTGTATCACATTGATTAATTTTTTTTAAAATGTTTTTATTTATTTTACTGTACTTTACGCAGTTTACATAAGTCAGGATTTGATTGCCACCGTTGCCATAATTATTTATTGTGGTGATGTGTTGAGGTAGTGCAAGTAGGTATGAAACAGTTTCATTTAATCTGACGAAATAAATTGGGAGCTGGAATATTCTTCTTCTCATAAAATTGGCTAATCTGCATTCTAGTTCTAATACCTTCAGAGACAAATACCACATCCGATGCTGATTAGTTAATATCGTTGATTAATTTCACTTAATGTACTGATTTAACTACAATATTATCTAATGATAAATCTATCTGTATTTTTAAGTTTTAATGTTGTTTTTAAGTAAGTAATTTATTTTACAATATGTTAACTATAAAAAGATAATGTAATTGATTTTTCGAGGTGTAGACACAATTGTGTGGGGTGTTTAAAAAAGCCATAGTTTCACTTGAGGAACATATATTAATTTCAAGTATATATATATATATATATATATATATATAATATATATATATATATATGTATATATATATATATATATATATATATACATATATATATATATACATTTATATATATATATATATATATATATATATATATATATATATATATATATACTTGAAATTAATATATGTTCCTCAAGTGAAACTTTTTTACAACACAATTGTGTCTTGAACTATATTAATTTCAAGTATATATATATATATATATATATATATATATATATATATATATATATATATATATATATATAACATACATAATAATAAATAACTAATATAACAATATGATTTAATGGCATGTTTGTATGGGATACACAATAACAGCATATATATATACTTGAAATAAATATATGTTCCTCAAGTGAAACTATGGCTTTTTTGAACAGTTTATAAAATGAATATGTAATAAAAATGTAGTTTATTATTAAGAGAGAAACATTTTTTGAATTTGAACTATTCATCTGTCACTTACAACTGAATAGATGAAAATTTCAAAGCATTTATGAGACCTATTATAAAAGAAGAACAAACATTTTTTAAAGGTTTATTGTAAGTATTCATTATGTAAATTGCAACCAACGTATGTAATTTGTTCTGGATGAATATTCCAACTCTATTTTGAAGCAGGTATCTGAAAACCGATTGAGCTGAAATTTTATATACACGTTTAGTTTGGATGATAATGCTTGGTTAACTGTGTAGTCATTCTAAATCCAACATGGCTGAAGACCGAAGATGACTTTTTATTTTTAATGCACTCCTCCAATATAGCTATCAGATGACAGCACTTTGCTAAGGCTAACTCGAAGGATCAAGTAATGCCCTTCTAAATCCAATATGCCGGTTTTCAAGAGCTTGAAGCTCCATTTTGAAGCAGAAGATATCTTCAACTAAAACTAAATGTTATAAAACGCTGTATAAATTTGTGGTTTTATAGTCCAGCCGAAACAACGAAGTAAAAATAAATTAATTTAAAAATATTTTTAAATAAGCTTTGATTTAAATTCCCTAAAAATAAAAAAAATTAAGTATTAGTTTAAAACTTTTATTATCAACTTATAATGTCATTACAAAATTTATATGAAATAAAAGCTTGTCGCGAGATTTACTTGTGTAGATAAACAAGTAAATTAAATAACTATGTGTCAAGCTTTTATATCATATAAATTGTGTAATGATTGCGTTCGTAGTTGATAGTAAAAGTTTATGTTTTTCTTTTAAGGGCATTTAAATAATAACTTGCTTTAAAAAGGATTTTTTACTTTTAAAAGACAGACATTTCGTAGATGTCAATATTTTTAAACTTATGACTAAATTTAAAAAATTCTCATATCTTCCAGAAATATAATGTTAGAAACAATGATTGAATAAATAATGTTAATAAATCACTGTGTATTAAATTATTCCTATTTATGATGTAACTGTTATAGTCGTTTTATATGTTTACCACAGTATCAGCAACATCACTGTAATGATTGTCACTAGATATTTATGTTTCAAATCTTTAAATTAATTGCATACTATTGTTACCAATATCAATAATATTCAACTAATCAAATTAAATTTTGATCATACATAACAACAAATTTGTGTTTATCCAATGTAGGAGTATAATTAAAAGTAAACCAAGTTTAATGTTTAATATGTGAAACTAATATGTTTTATAAGATTTAACAATAAATTTAATTGCAATGATTTATTATCGGAAGTTAAAAATTTTATAGAGGCTTACTATATAAAGTTTCTTTTAATACTTAGTAACATCTATGAAACTGAAGGTAACCGGCGTATAAAAAATTACTAGTTAAGTAATTTTTAAAACTAACGGCTTAATTCTAAAATAAAGAATAACGGAGGATGGGGTAATGGTGGTTAGTATCGTTATTAGAAAAAATAGCATTGAGTTAACAGTACTAGAGTACTAACAGACTTCCGTATTACACTATTTCGCTAGCGGAAAAATCCCGTTCAGTTACTGCTACTCTACAATTCTATTCGAGAGTGGTGAATCTTACTTGTTTTTTTTCATTTTTTGATATAAAAAATGCTTTTATACAATACATTTTAAAATTACATTATTTTGTACACGTTGACAAAAAATCGGCTAATGACAGTTTTCTGATCTATCTCAACATACTTTTTTGTTTTATATACATTCCAAAATAAAGACGCATCTCTACCGAAAAGATAAACAAAGAAACTTTCGATAAAGCTATGAAACTAATCGATGAATGTGAATCTATAAGAAGAGTTGTGAAACTAGACTGAAGAAAAAAATTATTACTATGCACACTGTGTGGGTTTTTGGCCATACTCTTTGTGTAGTGGGTGGTAGTGAGTCGAGGGTTGTGCATGTGAAATTTGTTTAGAATCTTGGACCATCATTTCCCTAAACGTGTGGCTAACGATGGTCAAAACTGAACTATTTTAAACTTAAGCTACCTGATTATAATTATACCAAAGCTATTAAAACATTGTCAAATATATAGATTATTTGTTAGAGAACGTGATAAATTGATTTAAATAAATATATCGTTGAAATTTTAACTTTATTCACAATTTTCCTTAAGTAATCGCCATTACTCTTCCATAATCTATCAATCATCTTCGATATTTTACAATCTCGAAGCAAAACTAAATTAAGTATTCGCTCTGTAATATTTTAATTATTGTTTTTTAGAGTATGTGTATTATAAAACGCTCTGTCTAATCATTTTATCAATACCAATGTCCACATTATTTTCGATTTAAAAAATATACGTTTATTTCGGTAATGAAAATTTACGTTTGAGTAGTAGAAATTAAAAACATGGGAATATTTGTTTCTCGGAATGCATTTGTTCTTGC
This sequence comes from Chrysopa pallens, assembly GCA_020423425.1. Taxonomy (NCBI): domain Eukaryota; kingdom Metazoa; phylum Arthropoda; class Insecta; order Neuroptera; family Chrysopidae; genus Chrysopa; species Chrysopa pallens. Next base: position 67,532,892 of record CM035591.1, on the reverse strand, counting down.
ATAACGTCTAAAATTTGAACTGAATATTTTTTAATTTTATAAATGATAAAAAAATTTATTACATCTTTTTATAAATTTAAAATAATAAAACCATTATTCAAGGATGAAGAATTATCATTAAATGATGTTAATACTTAGAATTTAAAGAATTCAGCTACCTTATAAGAATGAAAATACAGACTGTCTTGTAATGATGTAGGAAACTACCGGAGGAGCACCATATAGCCTGCCATTCCCGGTTAAAGTTAAAAATATATTCAGTATATAATTCAGTTTTGCACTAATAATATAACCATTGACAATATTTTTAAAGAGTTTATTTTGCGTACAGTCGATCGAGTTGGATAACTTTTGTTACATTAAATAAACTTTAAAAATTTCCATCATTTTTATCATTTAGTATTTGTATTTTTTTGCATTAATCTAAAAGTAAATCTACAATTTTCAGAATAGAGAGTATTTTAGTTAGTTCCTGAGGGCTCTGGATGTCATGAATATTGCATTGTGATTGATGATTTTAGTAATTTAAGAGACGTAATACATCTGCCAATAACATTATACTCAACACATATATAATATGTCATGGTGTATTATTTTTAGTCTAAGGTTTATAACGCAAGAAAAATCCATTTTCGGATGTCCGTCTGTCCGTCACCCAGATAACCCAAAAACGAAAAGTGCTAGTAAGTTGAAATTTTGTTGACGTAATTAAGACATAAAGGCTGAAGTAAAGGTTATGAATGAGCAAAATTGGTCCATTGGATATAATGGATTCCGGAACCAGTGTGTCCAAAATCCAACTTTTGAGCCATTATATATATATATATATATATATATACGGATGACGGACAGACGGACATCCGAAAATAGATTTTTCTCGCGATATATAATATTTGTAAGTTGTTTGGTTTTGAATTTCAAACGGATTTTGTTTCAATTGGAAGAAAAGTAAAGCAGAATCACGGTGAATATTGGGGTGAATTCCTGGCTCTAGATACATGGTCTGCTGTATATTTTACTTGTACATTGTGTGTTATTGAGCTCTAACCAAACTCTAGACTTCACTGTAAAAAATATTTGAAAATAATTTACTGTAATATTTCTCGGAAAAAAAATTCTATAATAATTATATATAATCTATATTATCTAAAGAAATTCTCAAAAAACAAAATTAACAGGAACAATTATTAAAAAACAAAAGCTACAATTATCATACAACATGGATATTATCCATCAACATATATATATTCTACAGTAAAGTAAATAAACCATTAAGGATTTTCTTTTTTATTATATATTTCAAGAAAATCGGTTTTCATATTTTGATAATTAATTTTTAAAAAAGTGATACTAATGATTCACAGGGAATATACGTTAATTGTATGTTGGTATTAAGTACTCATACTACATAGGCAGTCAGCTACTGGAACTTTAACAATAAAAAACAGGGATCAAAATCTACAGTATTTTAAAGGAAGAAAAGTTTAATAAGGCATTAACGAGGGATACATTAATATGTTTCACCATTCCGTTATTATTTACTTTTAATTTATGCATTCTGAAAGTAATAATGGCAATTCTTAATGATAACTGCTTGTTAAATCTTAATCTATTTTATTAATGGTACCTAAAAATAAAAACACAGCAGATTGAAAACTTGCTGGTTTCCTGAATGAAGAATTGATTTTTACACACGGTATGTTTATTTGTCGATTGATCATTTTGATTTGAATGCTAACGATATAGGATGTGGCCGCTATGGCACAAAATAATAAAGAATATTTTACCAATTAAATTTAAATGCAAAATCTTTCCTAAATGATGTAAAGAAAAGTAAAATAAAAAATTGTGTTTTTATATTCGATATATATATATATATTTATATATATATATCTATATATATATATATATATATATATATATATATATATATATATATATATATATATATATATATATATATATATATATATATATATATTTATATATAATATGTACCGTGTGTTCATTTTACTTTGTAATACTAGAAGATATTTACTGCTAAAAAAATATTTAAAGATTAATCAAAACCAAAAAGGGATATGGTGCTGAAATTTTGGTAGCATATTCAGGGCCTCGATCCATTGAATCTAATGGATCTATAACCCAATTTGTTGAACTATGAAAGATGAGAAAATTTTAGCACAAAAATGTCTGTTTTCAAAAAACAAACAAGTTCTGTTTGAAACATTTTTTTTTTCGTTATATGTTTAGAGTCGCTACAATGTCAGCTGAAATGTTTCATAATTAAAAAGACTCGAGAGTGTTTAATGAATTCTAATAATTGATAAAAGTTAAAACATTGATACAACTAAAAGTCGAGTATCTAAACAAAAAATTGTTATTTTCCCTTTAAAATTGACAATTTTTTAAAGGTATTACTTTATAGTGATATTATTACATAAATGTCCTTCCTCGAGTTAAAACATTTTATTAAGAAAAAAGCTACAAAAAATTTTTGTTTGAAATCGTAACAAAAACGGAAAAAAGCTCATATCTCTCAAATGATTGAGCCGGTAAAGAATTCTTTTTTTAGAGTTATAAATATTTCACCTAGTGAAAAAAGACCTTTCGTTAGGTAGCGTGAAGTATTATTTCATGTTTATAGTGTTAATTTTAATTGTAAATAAGAGTAAAATGTAACGAAAATTATGTAAAAATTTATATTTTAAATTTACACTGATCATGAATTTGTAAATAAATCATAATTTTGCATGTTCATGTAGAGGTCATGGAGAGTGTTTCAGACCAAATACTTTAAAAATTCTTCCTTTTTCTATTGTAGACCAATTATTTATTAATATTAATTTTTTTCTCTTATTTAAAAATATAGTGCTTTTCAAGCAATATTATTTTCTATAATACCAACCATGGTAGGTAGTATAATGAACATTATGACATAATGTGGTTTTCCTTCTTTTTAATGCATGCAAAAGAATTTTTATTATTTTATACTTCTCTGTCATGGAGTAGAAAAAAACGTAATGAAAAAGGAACAAAAAAATATGGGAGTAGGAACTTTTCAAATATATAACATTATATTATTATTATGATAATATTCTTCACATATCATAAATCAATTTAAAACATTTCAAAAATACGCAGATCGTTCGTAACATATTCATTTTGAAATGTATGTGGTCTAATGCCAAGGCGAGAGGTTTTATATGACAGTTTGTTCTGTAAAAACTGTAACATATTTAATTTTTATGTGGCATATACCTCAAAGAAATTTGGATTTAAAGGTATTTCGCTACCATTACGTAAATGCGAAATTTCAGTTTCAACGATTCAAACGTGACTACTCACTTTATTTGAGATATTGATTAATCCATTTAACTGTTCTATTGTATATGGTATTATTATTTTGTCACAATAATTGCGTCAACTTTAATAGCGTAATGGATATCGGTAATCCTGCTTATTATTTTTTTTTTGCCTTAGCGTCATTTTATAATAAATATTGATAATCCAGATAAATTTTAGTGTTCGCGCACTTTCTATTAAATATAAAGAAGAATATTTTACGCATCTCAAAGAATTCGATCAGAATAAAAGCAGTGCCTTTTTCCGAATTAGTAGGCATATTAAAATTTTTGGAAATTCTAAAATTTCTTTGAATAAACAAATTCGATATAACAAACTTTAAACCTTATCATCCGATTATGGCCTAAATTCTTTGACTTGATTTGCCAAAAGCTTTGTGTCCTATCCATCGTCTTATGGATGGCGACGTAAGTTTTGTAATTTTTACCTGTCTCGTAAAAATCTTTTGACTTCTCTCGTTTATGCTCAAAGTGTTACCATAAGATAATACTCTGTTCAAAGATTCAAGCTTCCTCATTGAGTTGTTTGGACTGTACCTTGATCGAAATTAAAAATTTGAAACTAATCTTCATATTTGAATTGGAATTTCAAGAAATCTCTTTTTTTTGGTTTCGTCAGCGTTATCACTGGAATGTGTGGTTTTTATCTAATTTACAGATTAGTCGTTTGGGAAAGGCGATGATAGATAAGTTTTCAAAATTTTAGCCCCCTTTTCCAAACTTATAAGACGCTTGTTTAAAAATACCTTATTTGATCCTTTTCCGCTATATAATACTCGCTCATGTAAAATTTTAAGTTTCTAGACCAAGCAGTTTCGGTTCGCGTTTGGAATGCCATTCAGTTAATTATACTTTTATATTTCACAGAAGATATACATGTTCATTCAAATATGTAATTCAAATTCGTCCTTTAAAATTTTGGGTTTATTTTGGGTATTGATTAAGGCTACATTTCATGTGCCCCCTTTTCTCACTTTGCGTGTGGAAGCAGGGGGTGTCAAAGTGTGGGATATTCTAACGAATAATATAAGTGAAGTGAAGTTCTACGCATAGACAGTCTGGGCTACAGCTAGTTATGCATAAAATTTAAATTTTGTTGAAAGATAGATAGAATTATAAATATTACACATCTGATAGAATTGTGAATATTACAAATGCTTGGTGGACAACTATGAATTTGAATTTTTAATGTATAACAAACAATATAATTGGAGGATATAATACATGAGAACATCAGATCCTTAGTTAACGAGCAACCGCCTGGTGTAGTTGGCCGAATGTCCAAACAGCATTTGGTAGGTCCCAGTTTCAACGGACGGCTACTTAAAATCTTCAACAATTTTAATTGAATTTGGTAAAAACTTTTAAAAACAATTTTAAATGCTATTCTATAGTCTCGATTATATGTTTTTCTGGTCAAGATTCTGTTTATTCAATCAAAAGTGACACTTTTGAGTTTAAGTATTTTTCGAAATATGGATTGCTAAGAAATTTTTTTTGCATCATTTGAGTCGATAGTATTTTCTAAAAGTTCCTATAATTTAATTGTGTAAAATAAATTTTTGCGTTTCCAATTTCAGCTTGTAAAAATCTATATTTCTTAGTTTTTCATGAATGACGTTGACAATCATAATGGTAGTTGTCTTAAAAACGTGATTCATGTCTGGCAACTCTATGTTTGATCATTATTTCGGAGAAATAATTGTCTTTCAGTTAATAATAATAATAATCTTAGAAATTTAAACTACTGAAGGTGCCAGTTCAGTTTCCAGAAGCAGTGGTCTAAATATAGCTTATTGAATTCATCGAATACAAAGAAATATACCCTGTATACGATTTAAAAATTGATTTCAAATTAAGATATAATTCATCTTAACTTTTAAGTCTCCATTTCAAGGGGTTGAAAATGTGAAAAATGAAATTAAGCACGTAGTTTGAAAAGAACGAACAAGCATTAAGCTTAGATAAAATTCTTTGGAAACTTATAGCTTAACGTATAGACATTTTGTAAATCGCGAAACAGTTTGAAGATTTAACTAGCTTAATTATAAAAAAAAATTCAATGAGGACATCATTATTTTACCATAAATTTCATAAAGTAATTTTGCAAGCTTTTTCGTAAGACAGTTCCTATCATTCTTCCGTCATGGATTGTTTGTAAAACAGTGTTCAAGTTCCCTACGGATTTGAATAAATAGACAACAATCCATCATTTCGTAGTCCCCGAAAATGTGAAAATTGGGATTCATTTAAAGTCGATTATAACTAACTGGACCAATATTATAAACATTTAATAAATGTCAATAAATTACCAGCTAATTTCATGACCATTAATTATGAAAAGTATAGTCAGGTCTACAAAAAGATATTAACACGACAATAAATTTTCGATTTTGTATACATAAAGTTTATGCAACATTGAAGTTGCACTTTTGTCGTGTTTTTTTTTTTTTATGCAATTTTTATTGAAATAAAACACAAGGATTTAAAGTAATATAAATTTGTTGACACCTTAAATAACGTTAAGTTAAATATGAGGAAAAATAGTTAACATATGATATGTAGTGAATATATGATATGAAGTTGATAGAGTTGAAAAGTTAAAACATCTAAATCTAATCATTTTTTTGCTATTAAATTTTTGGCGTTTCCAACATTACTACTATAAGAATAAAATGCCTTATCTAAATTAATAATTTTTAAACATTTTGGTGGAACATGTTACTTCAAGTTAACTAAGTTGGGATTACGGACGTTTTGAAAAGAAGAAAATGTTTTAATTAAACTGATTGAGGTTTTTTTAAATGAACAATTTTTATTACTTTTGAGAAACAGTAAAATATTTTTAAATAGAGTTTTTTTGAATCATTTTATAATTTTTTTTTTTTTACCTTTACCCTAAGTCCTATGCATCCTGCTGTATCACAAAGCCTTAAAAGTTTTTTTAAATTTTTGTTAGAAATTGACAACCCGCACGTCCAAAAAATCTATATTGTTTAGATGTAGTAACATTTCAACTTTATAGTATGATCTGCTGTTTCGAAGAGTGGGAAGATCTTCTAAAGCAGAACAAGAAAGAAATATAATACTCATTATATGTACTCTTACAGAATTGTTTTTATTTGTTTTTTAAATATTATTTCTTCAATAAAGAAAAAATTCTAAAAAATTAACAAATTAATTTATTGAAACGTAATCTATTAAAATGCAATTTGTGGACCATTGTTTTTAGACAAATTTCCAATGTATCAAATATTATGTAGAAGTAGGTTAATAAACAACAAACAAAATATTTAAATTAGCGTATAAAAGTTTAACATGAAACTTTTTAAGTATGGAGAATTAGAAATAATTCCACCTTGTTTATTTTCGAAACACTCTAAATACATACTATTGTATGCCTACACAATATTTTCACGTGAAATCCATTATTATATATTATTATTACTATAATTTCATAATTCATTATTGTATTTAGCCGTAGTGAAATAATTATTATTTGTGTAAAATATAAAATTATTTTGTGTATTGATCGATTTATTTTGTAAAATAATGATCATCATGCAATGTAATAAATTATATTTAGTATGCGTGCGTGATTTCATTCATATACATTTAAAATTGCGCATTTAATAAAAAAATATTAATAATACATTATTATTAATCGTTTTGAAATGATAATGTTTTCGTTTAATCTTAGATTTCGTTTACTTTTTACAGAAAGTTCTATTTAACGGAACTGGAAATTAATATTATACTGCCCAAAATAACTGGGCAGCATCGCTTATAATACCGCTCGATTTTGACTGATATATATATATATTAAAACTTTAAGCAAATGAAATTTTCCTAGGCTTTAAGTCCAAAATAGGTGAAATAGGGTGCATAATGTTTGCATTTAAATATTCAATCATTTACAAAGTTCAAACTTCACATTTGAAATTTTGCTTGCGCAGAAACAATTATTATTATATACATCCTCTCAAATAAATTGAAGTGTTTGCTGTCTTCTGGCTTATCTCAAAAAATACAAATCTGAAACCAAACATATTTTCACCACAATATCCCTTATTATAATGTACCTTATTAAGGCTTTTTATAATTTTTTTGACAGAAATTTTATTATTATTTTTGTAGAAGGTTTCGGGGCGGCGTGTAGTTATAACTGCTAGTTTTATTTTATTTTTTAATCAAAATATGTATTTTTATTTGTGTATCCTGATCACATACAATTTTCGAAAAGTTAAATTAAATTTGATAAATCAGAGGAGCTACGGTATTAATGAATCTAAGTATTTTTATAAAAAATTACATATTGTATTTCCAGCAGAATATACTTAAAAGTATGAAAGAAAAAGAAATTAAATTGTTTGTTTGCAACAAATTAAAAATTATGTGTGGTGTATTTTAAATTGCGCAATGGTTTTCCACATATTCTTGTTTCGTTCCTAGCTTTTTATCTTGAAATTATGTGGGCACTCTATGTGTTTTTTTTTTTTTTAATTTCTGGATTCTGCTACTTTTAGCTGTATAGCCATTAACCGAAGGGGAATATTATTATTATTATTATTATTATTATTATTATTTTTATACAACAACAGTACACAGTACTGCTAGGTGGTCACCCATCCAAATACAGATTGTGACTGCTGTTGCTTAACTTTATTGATTGGTCTATGCCTGTCATTACGTTACGTCAGTCCGGGGTCTTCACTATGTGTTTATCAGTATTTTTATATAGATGGAATTATTATGGATAGATGGAAGCACTTGACGATATAACGTTCAGGTCAAGCTCAACCCATCCTAGCTACTTCTAGCACAGCATGCTACAGCTCGTCCTGAACGCTAAAGGGGTTAACTTTCTCAACTTTAGCGTAATCGAGTTGATTTGTGTATTGTTAGATTGTGATAGAAACTCTTTGTTTATTTTAGGATAAACAGTTTAATAATGTTGAATTAAGAGATAATAAAATATCTGAATTGAATGCGATTTCTATATTTGCCTTGAATATTTGGAGCATTTGATGACTAAAAATGCCGGGATAATCCCGAAATCCTTGATGCCAAGATAAATCCGAAAACCCGGGATGGAAACGAAAAGCCAGTCTTTCATACATCGTGATGCAATCATCAAAATTGGGAATCAAATAAAAAATCAATTTTTAAATATTCATTTTTTGCTTTTGAAAATCTGATATTTTTGAAAACATAGCCAGGGATTGAACCCTTTAATCTTCAATATTTACTGTTTTTATATTTGTATCAAATATAAAGTCAATTACTTTATTGTCGGTTATAATGATTATCTAAATATTAAATAAAATTTGATGAAAAATTGATGTCCACGCCTTGCTCTTCGCCATCTCAACGAAATTGCGTGTTTGATAGCTCAAATGATAGAGCCATTGAGTGTTTTTATAATCTCCTATCTTCAGCATAGGGAGATATTTGGATACAAAACTATAACAACAATTTGAGAAAAAACTCCACATAAGAATTGCATATTATATAATTTGATCTAAGAATACTCAGTGACTCAATATCATTTGTGATATTAAACTGGTAAATTGAATGCGTTGTCGATTGTTGAAGGCACAACAACACTCTCAACATTATTTATGTGATTTGTATGATAATGCATCAGGTCTGTTTGGAAAATTTCAAAGAGGATTCGAATTATTAGATTCAAATTTAAGCTATTTAATTATTTTGCACAATTAATGCTGCGGAGCAGCTTATTGGTCAACAAGTTACTATGAATACAAGCGAATACTCACTACCTTTCAATAAAATACGATAATATACTATATATCTATTGAGGTGCACAATTCTTTCAATAAAAAATGATAATATACGTATATCGATTATGGTGCACATATCATCATTTCTTTTTGAGATTTTTATTGATCAATACACTTCCATTAATTTTAAACTCTTAAAAATTGTTTATATATGTTTCGTGTTTTTAACATCATGTCAATTATACTGGTATGTAAAACAGAATATTAGGGAATATTTTATTTGTGAACCCGGAAAATATATGAAATATGATTACAGTATATTGTTAATACTTACAAAATTTTGGTTTACATATAGAGACAATCCCTATTTGTCCATTATAACAAAAACATTTCGCAACTATTTTACAGCATGTTCGTAAATGAGCTGAAATCGATTAATTAATTCTATAGGTGAATATGATAATAGACATAACGAATCACTTAAACCATAAAAAATAGATATATAATTATAAGCCTTGTATCAGTTCAACTAATGGGTAAAAGCCCTCCCCGGCACCAATCTTTCGAATTATATGTTTTTATCATCCACGAAACCCTTATATCTTTTTGTTCGGTCATATGGCGTCCAGATAATAAAGACAAATATAAAATACGGAAAAAGTTTGTTTAAAACACAGAAATATGCCAAAAAATGATTTCATAAACAGCTTAGATTCGCCACAATTCCTGTTCAAAGTCTGCTAGTAAACATAAATTAGTTCAAAAATTTGTATTCAACTATATACCGGGTATTAAAGCGATTATCTTCAATTTCTTGATTAATGAATAGCTTTTTTATCCTACAATAAATTGTAAACCTTAGAAATAAAGTTCAAATTGAAATAGAAAAAACCAGGTTAGAACAGTTATTTGGTACCAATTGGTATGAAGAATAACTTAATAAAATAAAAAAAAGCAAAAAACTTTTATAGTTAATAGAACATGCTACAATCCATCCCCTCACATAAGACATAAAAATAATTCATTCTAACAGTATTTCATACTTTCTGTGGTACGCTTCCAACTAGCTTGCCTACACAAAATATAGCTAGTGTAGCTAACGCTACTAGTGTGAGCTCTAAAAATCATTTCCGCAACATATTTACTCCAGTTACAGACTGTTTCAATGTTACTATTTTAATGGAGTCAAATGACAACAGAATTCATAGCGAAGATAAAACTTGTAAATGTGAGAATGATTTTATTTGAACTTTGCCTAGACCTTTATAGCCACACTTGTTTAAATTGTATACAATCACTTGAGAGTGTCTTGAGCGGTCTTTTCTTTTTTAAATTTTAAATTTCTGTTTTACCAAATTTTAATTTGTAATTAACACGTTTTTATTGGCTTGACATGGTTAATCTGTGTAATTGCATTTTTAACGTTATTTTTTTGAAAATATGAACAAGTTTTAGGGGAAGATAAAAATACATTAGTACAGTGCTTGGTTTTATTCCATTAAATTTAACAATAAAAATAAAATTTTTTTTTATATTTTAGCCCACATGCAAGGAAAGCGTATTTTCTTGTTTGAATTAAACCATTTATTATTTGACCTATATTTTACTTGCGCTATTAAACGATACGATACAAAGGACGGACTATTACTTCCAAGTCTAGTAACAAGAAACGGTTCTTTTCCGATTTAAATAAAAATGAACAGTAATTTGTCTGAATTTGTCTTGAAAAGTTCATCTTTATGAATACCGATGTCAGAACGAACCGATTATTTACTTTTCTTGCTTCTATAACACTAACTTTGAAATGTAAGTAGTTTATAGAAAATTTAAAACCCGATTTTAATCTCCAACATGAAAAGTTTCCAAGATTTATTGAGAATAAAAAGACAAATATGTTGACAACAAATAAATTGATGTTAGCCGCCAAATTTCCCTCTCAAAAATGCCCAAAACGAATAACGCACATCCTAAATTAAAATTCACCTATATATTGAATTAAGCTTGATAGTAATCCAAAAAGTTACTTTATACAAAAATATATATAGCCTCTGTGACAGCCATATTCAATTCCTATGAATAATATAGTAAGACAAACAAAAAAAAATCTCAAAGAACAAAACCAAATACAAATATGAATAAAAATTCAAAATAACTTTCTGGATCGAAAATAACTGTAATCTTAGATCAAATTTTATAACATACGTATTTCACGATTTTGTAATATATTAGGAATTTTCGTTTTGAATTTTTGGTAGCAATACACTATCCGTTTTGCACTTTTTGTGCATTCTGTAGGTTCAAATGACGTTATAAAAACATTTATACATATAACAGCGGTCTGCATGACTGGTAGTAGCAATACCGGTTTTTCAAAAACAAATGTCTTCCCTTTTTTAATTTTCTTTTTATAAATTCAATTTGCAATGAATATAATAATAATTTTTCCATTTTATTTTGTTTCTATGTATAGATATAACTAATATATTATGAAATTTCCATATTTGAATAAATTTTCATACTTATTTTTAGTAGGTGTTTCAAGAATTTTCCGCTCATAAAAGTAATGTATTTTATTATATGATGGTAGTATATTTTACATATTATTTTGTTTAAAAAATGTATATTATTGAATTTACATTTACCATCATGAGTAAAGAAATGAAGTTTGATTATGAAGAAATTGATGTTTATTTATCTGTTTGTCTTTTTTTGTATCAATATTAAGCATTGTCGTTAACAATACAATACAGAATTTTGTTGATACGAATCTAAGAATAATCGGCTTATGGAACGTCTTGAGTAACTCTTAATTCGTTACTCAAGACCATCCGCTTCTAAATAATTGTTTGAGGCTCAGTGTGGTGTGTCCGAATTTTTCTACATCTATTGCAACGATGTGTATAAGTGACGATGACTTTTCCTCGGTTTAAGCAGGTGGTAGTCAGGTGATAGCTTTAAGGTCGTCATTAACACAGGTGATAAAGTATTTTGACATAAAATTTTCTGTACTTAAATATTCAAAGTGTTGTTTTTCAACAGGATCAAATATCGAATCCTTATTAATATGATGAATAAATACTTTTAAATAAATTTGTAAACTTTTTAATTATAAGAAATAATATCCAAAATATTGCTTTAGATAGTTTAAATGTTTCTAGAATCAAGTCGTTTATATGAGTTAGTCTTGTAAAATACTGGAAACAACAATTCGGTGGCCGCTTTGAACACTTATTTCGAATAATCTACTGCTTATATGTATAAAATACGCACCATTATGGCATCTTTTTACAATATTAGTCTACCTTGTCTCTAAGGGATATTACAGCCAAGGTTTTGCCTTTCATTGCCATGGCTCGTATATTTGACAATATAGTATAGGAAGTTACAAATCGAGCAATGCAAAAATAAAACTTTGTCATTCGATTTCTTATCGTCAATGATTCGTAATTTTATTTTCCAAAGTTTCTGAAAACGTTTTCATACATAGAATGATCAAACAACAATAGAATTACACATGCTCATTATTTTATAGTATGTTCTAATGTTATTCTGTTTAAAAAAAATCCCAAAAAAAAAAAAAAAAAACTTTTACTTTATAGTTTTTCAAATTTTAATATTTGTGCTCTAAAATCCTAATGAGATATTGGATTTATTTTGAATACAAAAATGCAATTTTTGCTGAAAAACAAAATATATTAGTTGCATGCATTCAACGCTGTTCAACTCCATGGGGCAGATTCATTAAAATGTTATCCTTATTCAATTGGAATCGGAGTTATTATTGTGGTTTTTGGTTCTTTTTTAATATACATGTGAATATAAATTTTTTTAGAATGATGAATTGTGTTTTTTTTGTTCAACAAGTATTTTCTAGATGTTTGATATTTATAGAATAAAATACAATTGGAAGAAATGATTATAAATTTATCTGGGACATTCACAACAACACTTAATAGCTATACGATGTATATATATGTATAACACATGTGTCTGTAATATCTTACCAACAACAACCAGTGAAAAGATTTACATTACCTGACAACAACCGTGTTCTAGAATAACTCACTGTAGTACCGAAGAATCCCAATAGAATAAACATTTGAAGCAAATAGAATGAAACTCTATATGTCACAATAAGATAGCACAAAACAACAACCGAACATGAATTGAAAAATAAAAATTGTATGAAATGAAATGAAATTTTTTTTCAAGAAACAAAAAATTAATAACATTTTATTTGAAAACTGGAAATGTACAAGAAATATTTTTGTAATTAATATGAGATATGAAGAACATTTACGTCATTCACATAAAAATATATAAACAAGAGAAAACATTTTTTTGAAATACATTTTAAAGTTGAGACATATTCATTCAATACGAACGAAATAATACGGATGTTCTCAAAGACCTTAATTCAAAATTTTAATTTGAATTAAGGTTCATTAGTGTTTATCAGGAATCATATTGTTTACCAATCTAAAACATCATTTTAAACTGAAAAAGTTATAAAGCACACCATAAACTGAGTGAATTTTATAATTTTAAGTAAGCGTAGAAGATTTAGGTCGAGATAATTTTTTTTTTTTGATTACTTGAGTGTAATTCGTTCAATCGTTTAGAATCCAATGGGCTCATTTAAACTTATTTCATGTATTTTAATCAGTCGATAATGAAACCCTTTAATCCGGAAAAATGAAAAAAATGTTTTAAAAATAGACTAAATTTAAGATTCTGTTAGAAATATCTGAATATTTTTCCTGACTAAATATTTATTAATTATTGTGGGTTTTGTAGCAAAGTATAAGTATGTATCCATTGATATTCGGTTATATTACACAAATAAATACATGTAATCGTTCATGTCACTTAAAAAAAGATTTATATTGAGAAAATAATATAAAATTCAATATCACCCAATTAATAAGCCGGAGAATTCTAAAAAGAGGTGTAACAGCTCCGACTAAAAAAAATTTTGTTTGTGCGTGTTGTTCCTTAGATCTACACCACTTACCTCTGCCTCTATGAAAATTGCGAAAATTAGGGTAATTTTCCACACCAAAATAGATACAGTCATAGATATATATATAAAAATTCAAAATTAAAAAAAAAAATTGAAAATATTTCTTCTGGGCTTTTTGGGGTCGGTGATCACGAATTTGAAGTAGAAAAGCAAAGGAAGATGGGTTCAACCCCAATAGAATTTAAAACCCTTTTTAAGTGACAGAGATAAAACATATTTTAAATTCAAAGTTTACGCTTCAAAGCGTTTTTTATGGTTTTTATATTTCCAAGGTTTAAACTGTAACTGAAGATAGTGGCAACCCAGATAAAACCACCCTTAGCAGTGATAGTGATAAGACAATCTTTGTTTAATTCAAAATTTCCTATCGTACATTGTCTTTTCTGGGTTTTAAGGGTCGCTGATCACTAATTAGATATTAAAAGGCAATTTTCGTAGTGATGCACAGGTTAGAGGTGATAAATGGCCCTGAACATCAAAAGAACATGTACAAACAATAATTGTTTATATTGGAGTTCTGTTCCACTAATTCTTCATATTTCAATGTTTTTTCCGGCTTATTTACTGTATTATTATCAAAAATTATTAGAATGAGAATGTTATATATTTTCGGATGAATATAACTACGGTAAATGTAATAAAAAACAAATTAAATATTTTCCCAAATATGATAAAAAAAAAAAATGTTCAATTCCAAGTGATATTTTATTGGATGAATGAACTTTTTATTTTTATTTCTAGGAAATCAGCTATCACACGCGCTTGTGAACTATGAACTACCTCATACTATTTGATATTGATAGTCTGAAAATATTATGAAAAGTTCAATACAATCTTTGGTTTGCTTAAATACGGACCACCGAGAGTTATTTAATACTAACATACACGTCTTAAGATAATATTATACCATTGGTTAATATGAATATTATAAGACGACTTGGTTAAGGCATCCGTTGATAAATGATATCGTTTGTGAAGCGTTTATGCTATCTAATTTAACAAAAGCTTTAAAATTTTTATTTACGAAATACATATTTATTCAAGTTGAGCAAATAAAATTATTTTTGATATCGATATAAAATTATCTTAGCTTACATAGAACAATGGTGGATTAGCTATCTGTCGTGTGATTTGTGTCTATCAACATATTCAAAATATTATTATCATTAGAAATTCGTAAATTCGCGTAAACATGTATCAACAAAATATATTTACGTAAGATAAACATATTGCGTGAAATATTTCATAAGGAGGAGGCATTATTGACTAGTAGTAATACTAATTATTTTGGGGGTGGAGGTTCTTGAGTTACAAATGTTACAAAGCCAAGAGTCTGTGATTGCTGGAAAAGTATGTTTATTGATACGTTTATATTCTTCACGGAAAATGAAGGAAAATTATTCTGGTAACTGCTTTTCACTGAAGCACGCCTATTGATGTATGTGACTTTTACTTTATTCGCAAGGAACTTTTAATAATTTCGGTTTTGTAATGCATCTTCTGCATAGTATGCATAAAAAATGTAAACATTTTAATTAAAATTTAACTTTCATTAATGCATGTATAACCGTATAATATGTAAATAATAATGTGCATAATACAAAATATCAGATGAAGTTGAAAGATGATAACTGAAAGATCATAACAGCCAATGTATTAAAATTTCACCTAATGTACTCTTTAGAATAAAAAAATGTTATTATGGAAATTTTTTATGAATACGATTGTAATAAATTTTATTAGTATTTATTATAAAGATAATAAATGGATTAATCGCAATACTATTCTTTGAGAAAATTCCACTCGATACTAATTTTTTTACAGACTGTCCAACGAATTCACGGTCTTAGCAACTAGTAACATAACGCAGAATAATCGGGCTAATTTTTGACAAACTTAGCAACATGGAGAAGCAATATTACATATTCTTTTCATGCGCAGTTTTTAAATCGAAAATATTAATGAAGCATTATAAACAATGCTTGCTTTATTTTGAAATAAAAATTCAAATTTCAAAATTTATTTTTTATTTAAAATTGAAAATTTAGTATTTTTTCATATAATTGTGCCTTAATCATAAGTATACTTTATACGTGCAGTATTTGGTATCTCCTGTTTAAGTTTGATTGTATGTGTCACATTAAAGCTATCGAGGTTATGCTCATTTTGAAAACAAGTTTGTTATTTAAGCAAACAAGTTATAACATACGTAAGTTGAATTATTTTTTATTGTTAACTATTAATCACAAGACAATAAAGTTATTATTTATTTTATTATTAGTGTTTTATAAATACACTTGATATTTTGACTTTTGAATAACTGCGCGGCACGGAGTAGTCTATGTCGAATTTGTCATAAATGGATTCCCATTACTTTTGTTGAATGTGTTGAATGCGTTTTTGTTGCAATCAAATACGCATTTGACAACCTAACACACTGCACAACGATGCGCCCAGTAAACTCAATTTTTTTTTATTTCCTTTTCTTGATAATATTTTATTGTTATTTTCTTATTGTTTCTTTTATTTATTTATACTCCATTTTAATTTGTTTATAATGTATTAGATTAATGTAATAATCAATCCCATCGTGTAGCAGGTTACATGCCATTAACAATCGCCGAATAGTTTATCCAACGTTGGAGGCCAACGATTGAATCAAACAGTTGTCGTATCATAATGATTGATGAAATTCATAATGAAAGCTACTTTGTCCATTACCTATTTCTCTAAAGTTTATTTCGCGCTGTAACATGCGATTTGCGTTATACTGTTGCTAGTGTGATCGCAGCTTCAGTTATGGATATATACTTGAATAATGAGAAATCATAAATACCATTATGTATAGAGTGTCAATTCTATAAACAGGGGTTCAAAAACCCTTTATTGTGAAAAATAATACTAAAACCCTACATTAAAAATAATGATATTAATTAAAATATATTCCATATACAGTGATAGTGATTATTACAAATTAAAATATAATTAAACACTCATAGACTTAAAAAAAAACAACAAAACAAAAAATATATCCACATTAGTCAACAAAAGAGGGTGTGGTGTGTCTATCTAAATGCGAGAATGTATGCTTTTAAAAATTTTAATACAATGTAATACTATAATAATTAATTTAATTTAATGGTAATTATGGTAATCATTTTGTGAATATGTGTTGTTTTTTCAACTTGGTTCTTTTTTTATTTGATACATTTTTAATTCAAATTCGTTGTTAGTAATTTGATATCTCAAATGTATAATTTAACTTGTCTGAAAAAATCTAATATATTCAACACCGACTGCTTCAGACTGAATAGTAATAGTTGCATTGTAACGGAAGAATACTGAATGAATTGTTAGTTATCTTAGTAATTGAATTCCAATGTGTTTATTTTAGAATCGGAAAAATGTATGCATTTGTTTAGATACATATTTATTTATTGAGTAAGGATGTCAGTAATTTCCCTCAATCGGTTTGGTTTGTTTTTTTAGTGGGATGTGCCGCTGAATCGTTAAAAAGGTTGATCCGCGAATGCAGGTAGAATACAGATAATCAAGATTCACGAATACGATGTTGATACGGATCTGAATTTCTACTCAATCAATGGGTGTGTGATTTTCAATATAGCACGTTATGATAAGATAGTAATCTATGGGATACTACTAAGGTCACTATAAAAATTTTAATGATAATTTTACTTATTACTCTATATATATATATATATATATATATATATATATATATATATATATATATATATATATATATATATATATATATATATATATATAGTTGACAGTTCGTCGTGAGAAGAGATAAAGAAGTTTTATTTTGAATTACAAAATTAGATTTTGGTTTCTATGGAAATGATGATTTGTAACATGTGAGAATAAGTATTTATGTTTTTGACCGTTGAAACCTTCCCTGAACTTTCACGAATATTTCAAGACCAAAATTAGCCAAATCGGTCCAGTCATTCTCGAGTTTTAGCGTGACTAACGAACAGCAATTTATTTATATATATATATATATATATATATATATATATATATATAAATAAATATATAGATATATAAATAAATTATATATATATATATATAATATAATATATATATATATATATATATATATATATATATATATATATATATATATATATATATATATATATATATATATATATATATATATATATATATATATATATATATATATATATATATATATATATATATATATATAAATAAATTGCTGTTCGTTAGTCACGCTAAAACTCGAGAATGACTGGACCGATTTGGCTAATTTTGGTCTTGAAATATTCGTGAAAGTTCAGGGAAGGTTTCAACGGTCAAAAACATAAATACTTATTCTCACATGTTACAAATCATCATTTCCATAGAAACCAAAATCTAATTTTGTAATTCAAAATAAAACTTCTTTATCTCTTCTCACGACGAACTGTCAACTATATAAAGTGTGCGTATCGCATTATTCAAATATTACCGGAATCATTCTTGGTTCAGGAGGTCCATATACCTTTCATCAAGTGTATGTGTACCACAGCAAAAATTATCGGGTGAACGCGGTACCGGGGGTACCCCAGCAAATACCAGGTAAATACCGGGTGCATATAATTTACCGGGTGCAGACTAAATACCGGGAATCCGATAAGAAAGGAAATTCTTCCCCTAAGGGTAAAATTGCATCCGCATGTAAACGATGTAATATCATTTATTAAAATGTGAAAAATAACACAGCGACGCGTAAACCGGATGGGTATGCTTCAAATTATTAATTAATATCATAATTTATTCTGATTTGCCGCACCTTCATTATTTAGTTATAGACAGTTGAGAATATGTTATTATATTTAGGAGATATTGATGTTGATTAGAAATAATTTTTATAACAAAACAATGTTTACCCGGGTCAGCTATTCAAAATAGAATTTATTTATCTCTTCTTTTCTATATTAGTGGTTCTGGACTTCCTTTTACTATGTTTCATCAAGTATATGAGAACCACAGCACAATATACACGAATTGTGGGTGCACGAGATACCGGGTGTCCCACATCAAACACGAGTGTATATATAAATATTTCGTGTCACGGGTATCCCACACCAAATAGTGTGCTACACATCAAATACCGGGCATCCCATAAGAAAAGGTTTTCTGAAATTCTACCCCTAATGGGATGAAAAGCAGAGGCAAAGTTTGTATGGGACAACGGAATTCCTTCGTCCAATCTGCTTCAAATTTTGCATGCAATCGATGTAATATGAATTGTCACCGAAACGTGTCCGGGTATGCTTTAAAATATATATTAATACCATTATTTATTCTTATTTGCCTTAGCTTTCAGTATTAAGAAATAGAGGAGAGTTGTTAAGAATATGTTATTATACTTAGAAAATGTTGAAGTTAATTAGAAATATGTGGCAAAACGACGTTTGCCGGGCCAGCTAGTTCATTTATAAAGATTCTTTTCCGGATCCGCCAAAAAAGAAACGGATACGGACTCGGATACAGATCTGATCCTCGGATGCGGATACGGATATATCTAGTTTTGACTCTAGTTTGAATATATTCCAGGAGTATGAACCGTTTTCAATTCAAAGCTAATTTCTGGAGCGCCAATCAACAACTTTATTGTTGTATCTCTCACATATATCGCACTTAAATGAATAAACCAGGATCAAATATTTTTCTTTTTTCATAAGCTTTATATTCTGTACCATATATTTGTCCATAAAATATTAACTCTTGGAGTCATTAGACGTAGCCCTTCGACGAAAAAACCGATTATTTTCAATGGCCAATAATTCGGAAAGTATTAACTTTTGTTAATCAATATATGTTTTAATGACACTATTTGGTAAGTATTCATCCTTCGATTGATATATGTTAGTATTTTCAACATAACTTTTCTCTGTAGAAATGGTAACTATCACACTCTGAGAAGAAGCACCCCATAAAATCACATAACTTTATTTTCTACAGGTACTTACTGTTATTTACAAGTTAATACCAGCTTTTCGAAAAATTATAAGATTATATTGATCTTTTTTGTTCATTTAATAGACTAATAATACTAATATAGTAATAAATAATAATAAATTTAATTGCTTATTAAATGCATACATCTAAATTCAGTTTCAAAACCGTAGATAAATATCAAAAATCTCATGATAACTACTTCATTTTTTAAATCTGTTCTGCTCCATTTTGGATAAGTGTACGATTTATAGTCATAAACGCGTTATTATTTAAAAATTATCACAAAAATATTCATAATTTGTGATAATGAATACCATATTGTAGCAGCAAATGTTGGTTTGTATTATCGTATAATGATAAATTATTTGCTAAATTTTCAGATTAAAAAACTGTGCAAATAATTGAATATTATGGAAAGAACATCAACTTAAAATTGAGTTTCAAAATGCTTCCTTTTTCAAAATATAAACTTTTCGTTATAATATCAATAAATGAATAAAATATTATATATTTTTCACACGACATCGATTTTTCGATATTATTTTTATGTTATACAGGTGATTTGTCAATAAATAACTTATTATTTTAATACAACGAGTATGTTGCATCAGTCTTCCGATTGGAGACACATATATTTTTAAGCGAGTAATACATAAAAATTTTTCGAAAAAAATAGAACCAACTTAAAAAAATGCGCTAAAAATTGAAAAATAACTTTAATGATAATAATTATATTGGTAAATAATATCCTGGTGACCAATGAGTTTTTGAAATCGGCTCCAACGAATTAATATTAGCTTAGCATTGATTGTAGCCGATTTCAAAAGTTTATTGATCATATAGATATTATTTATAAAAGTATTTAATTTAAAATTATTTTTACTTGTCAATCAGTAAACATTTGTTTTGGCTCCTCTACCCTTTGGATGTATTTTTTTGAAATTTAAATGAGACCAAATTCGAAGTATAACCATTATCTTATTAAAAAATGTCGTGGCCATACATTATACAAAAAATGTCTACATGGACTTGAGCTCCTCTTCAGTTTTTTTTAGATAAACATAGAGGTTGGATCGTAATTTTGTTTTCCTCTTTTTCAAGGATAAATTTTATAATTGTAGTAAGAACAGATCAGATATGTTATCCAACAATCTGAAAATTGTGAAAAATTTGTTATTTTGAAGTTGGCTTGTTCTTCTGGTTTGTTAGATGTTTGGACAAAACGGTTTTTATAAAAAAAAATTTTATAAATTGAAATTGTGGTAAAATTTATCCGTTAGTATATTGTCTTTATCTTAAGACCAGGTTATTATTCGAAGATAATAGATATAATTTGAATGAAATGCACATCAGAAAAATGAAATCTAATAGACTAAAAGAGACTTCATATTAATGACTTCTTACAAAACTCGATAAAAACACTTTGTAAAGTATATATTTTCAAATTTTAAAAATTCGCAGGCATATATCACATACCGCTAGAAATGGCAAACGTTTAATTTACATACATTTTAATAATCCATAGTAGATTAAGAGAGAAAGTAAGACAATTTCAATAAAAAAGACAGAAAATCACAAATATGTTGAAAAGTCTTCAAATCGCATGATCATAGTAGCTGAAACTTATGATTGCAACACTATGTTTTAGGCCCAACATGTGTTGCTAATTCAAAATCGCACCAAGATATCCCCATTATCGAATGTTATAGCACTTTAGTAGATTTGTGTATTTTTCAACATGTTTAATATTATCGGTGTTTAATATTATCAACCTACCATACTTAGCATTTCTAGCAGTATATCAGCTAAGTCCGCAGGTATGTTCAGATTTAAAACAATAATATCTGGATGACCGACCTTTGCTCGGTATTTTTTTTTTTTTTTTTTATAAATTGTGTTTTTTGGAAATTATATTACGTCGAGGCGGAAGACGAGTCCAGCACGCTAACACTTAGCCACTCCAATGACTTTAAATATTAAACAAATATATCATTACATTATAAAAAATTATCGATAAAACACGAATAAAATGACATTTTCTAAAAATGTCGATTTATCGCCCCCGAAACCCCCTATATACTGAATTTCATGAAAATCGTTGGAGCCGATTCCGAGATTCCAATTATATATATATATATATATATATATATATATATATATATATATATATATATATATATATATATATATATATATATATATTCCGGTGTAGTTGTTAAGAGCCACTATAAAAATTAAACTATGGATTTTTTTTCCAAAAATTTTATTTTAAACCAATCTTTAAACATTTAACTATAAAATATCACAAAGTAATCAACAAAGTCTAAGATGAAAAACTAACTTTTCTATAAATCTCATCACTATCTTTTTTATTTTTTATTTGTCTTTATTGGTTCTTAACTTATCTGTGCTTTTTTCTATTCTGTGGCTATGTGTGTTTGAGAAGTTAAAGTAATACCTACATTTCTTTGACTGCTTTGACATACTTGTTGGATTAGGTATTATTTTTATCGGGCTGCTTAGAAAAGTATATTCTGTTGATGCCATCTTTATCAGACCAAATGTACTATCTCTCCCTAACAAACCGGGAGACATGGCCACATCGATATAAAAATGTATTATTTGACACTGATAATAATTTTGAGGTTAGAATGCAAAACATCTATAATACAAATCAGGGTGAAACAAAAAAGTATGAATTTCGATTCAAATTTTATTACCGCGAGACTAGATCTCCACAAATTAAATAACTTTTTCTTTTGGAAAACCAATTAACTGGCGTTAACTTATATTTTAATTTCAATATTACTTTGCACGCGCTGCTAGTAGTTTATGTTGATAGAAGTCAAATGAGTATAAAATATTACAATCTAGGAATTGGTAACGAAAATAACTTCAATTGATTGAATTAATTAAAATAATGATCTATCTTTTAGTCGTGAATTGAAACAAAATAAAAATATAAAATCCTGTAGAATAAAAGTATATTTTTATGATCACTCTGTATTCGTAAATGTGTACAACTAAATTTAAAGTAATTTTCTATTCCAAGTGTACATATATTTTCTTTTAAATAAAAGTTTTACTTACGTATTGGCATTAACTTATTGTTATGAAAAATGAAATATGGATTTTCTCGAACTATGTATATGTGTTAACGAATTTGTTACCATAGAAAAAAACGAAATTTTCACAAATAATGTAAATTTTATGTTAAAACCATTGTTTTACATGAAAATGGATGATAAAGTATTTTATTTATATCTCTTTATTGTTTGGAGTTTGGATCAATTATTATTCTCATAGATTTACATTTTTTTTCAATTTCAATAAAACTTAAACAATATTTTATTTTAGTTTTGGGGTTGTTGTACAATACAGCAGTATTTAAGCATAGTACTATAACATTTAAGAATCTCTAGTCATGTATATGATAAATATCTCAGATAATTTATTTTAAAGAGTAATATCTGTAGGTAATTTATTTAATCATTATACAACGTTTCATTAGTTTTATTATTATTTCATCAGGTAACTTTCAATACAATATGTCTAATGCAATTATAATAAAACTTACGAAACTTAATATAATTAATAAATAAATACCCAAATTTTTACCTGATTTTACACTTAAAAGGTATAATTTCGTAAAAAAAAAAAAATTTTTTTCTCTTAAAAATTTTCCGATTGGTGTTGGAATAATAGCAATTTTATGAACGAATCGCTGAATTGTGTATTGTATAATATTGTATAGAAATTTTTACTGAAAATAACCGAAAAGTGATCATAAATAAAACCAGATAAAAAGAGCATTATCCGAAATGCTTAATGGAATCCGAAACTCGAATTCACCAAGTGTATTAACTATAAATTAAGTTTCATATGGATAATTTGAAAGATAAGCTTAAAAAATATGTTCATTGATGTTACACTCATTTTAGGATGATTTTAAGAATCCATTATATATTTTTTAGGATTAATAAACATTGTTTCACTGCTAATGACATCTAACAAAACGTTCGCTTTAAAATCGACAAGAGTTTGTATTTAAGTATGCAAGTTTCAACAGATAATTTTTCAAAAATAAGTGCCGCAAGGTATGAAAAACAAATTTCTCTAATTAGAAAACATTTCTACGTATGTGTATTTAAATTTTCTAAATATTTCTAAGAAAACTGATTTTATTGGGAATGCCCTTAAGGTCTATAGAAAGTTTGTTGGTGTACAAAATTCAGTATAATGAAATAATATTCGATGTATTCGCACGAGCTAAATCAAGAAAAAAGAAACTATTGTCATGCGTGAGATTACTGTAAAATGAAAACTAGTATGATAAGTTTGACTAATTATTCCATTTTTATAAAATTTAATTTAAAAATAATATTTTTAAAATCACTCTTGATTAGCATAAAAGGAGACACATTGGCGGCACATAGCCGAAATCCGTCTGTTTTATTTTATGTACCTCACTTAATTAAGATCTTTGCATTTCTTTGATATTATAAATATCAATGAATTCAAAAAAATAATTATAATACATTTTAAGACAACAATATTATAAGTATTGATGCTTAAAGCTTTAAATGATTGACAATATTTAAATATTGAATCCGCTGGTGTTTATGAGCAATCCGATCTTTTATAAACAAGGATTATATCTCAAAATGATTTTAATTCGAAAATTAAATTCGAAAAATTAACAAATTCGAAAATTAACAGAAGGTAAACAAATTAATATTGAGAAGGAAAGTTATAAGAACTGTTTCAAAAGTAACAATTTAAAATTTAAAAAAATACTGTGTTGCAGGTAATTTTGGTAATTTAGAGTAAATTAATTTTAATGGCAGTTGTTACATTAGTCAACCCCAGATAAATGACTCACCCTAATTTCATAAAGCAGTATTAAAATTATCAAAGAAATTTTCGAAAAATAAGAAATTATATTAAAACCAAACATACTTCTTTATGTTTCATTTTTAAATCGTAATTAATTAGAACATATAGAAGAAGAATCAACATAAAAAGTTTATAATTTATGTAAATAATTTTAAAATTTATAAAATATAATATACGAATGTTATCGTAAATGGAAAACTTTTCATGAATTATTAAAAATTTTAAATGAAAATTCATATCAATTAGTTCAATGTTGAAATGTGGAGGATATAGACCAGTATAAACTGGCCTTATATTTATATATCAGAGATGTACCGGATATCCGTATCCATATCCGTATCCGCAGGTATCCACAATACAAAAAAAAGATCTGTATCAATTTTTCAGCGGATCTTAAACGAATCTCATGCATTAATAAGTTTCAATACGCATATGAATTTAGTAGTAAATATAGCAATAAAATACTGTTAATTCCTATTAAAATAGTTTTTGTTTTGGCAAAAATTTAATATTTCAACCCTTATTGTATTGAGCTAAGTGGTAATTTCTTATAGCTGACTACTTGAAAAGAAAAAGCAAAGTTGAACTAGAAATGTTGGAGATCATGGCTAAGGTCGAATTGAAATCCTTGCGAGAGGTTTTTGGTAGGATTTCCCAAGCGACAATTTTTGGATAAAATTAAATTATTAGAATAAGATATGGGAGATACCTTACCCTTTCCTTTACCAAATCTTAGCTCTCTATATGGCGACGCGCGTATAGGGTATCCGATTAGTATAGAATAAAAAACTCGATAGTGGAATTTAATTGAGTGCATCAGATTAATATGTTAGGTTGATTACGTGCTGAAACTGAATATTTTATTAATATGAGGATTTGAGTGTTACGAAAGGGAATGGGAGGGCCATAAACTTTCAAAAAAGACATGGAATCGTCGTTACGCTCAAATCGTAAGGTTGGTTAAATATACAGTTTTCAGCAAGTAATCGACTAACCATATCTTACACTTTTCACTTTTCTGGTCGGCTATCCTACAAGAAGTAAGATATGTCCCATATCTTAATCGAACGCCCTCGAGTAAAAGGTTGTTGACTGATACTGAATTTGCTATATTTCACACCAACATGTCAAAATAGACTTAACATCATAATAAAACTTGAAAATTGATTTAAAAGCTATCAAAGATTTTATATTTGTCTGATTCTTGAAAACGATGTTTTAACATGTAATTTATATCCAGATAGGAACAATTGATATTTACATTTTTCTTTAATTAGAAATTTAAAAAATAAAAAACTTCAGGAAAATTCCCAATTTTCAATTTTTGCTTATATAAATATACAGGAAATAATTGTTTCTTCAACTGAGTGTGAGTAAAACTTATCGAGGTAAATATTATTTGAAGTAATCCTAATAATATTCCGAACGGGTCTGTTTCAATTAAACGGTTGTGCACTTCGTTAGTCTGTCTGTATCTATCTTTCTATCTTTAAATTCGAAAATGAGTACAGGTAATGAATGCGTTTATCACATTCAGAAAAATATCAAAAAATTTGAACTTTTTTTCTATAGACACAAAAAAATGTGGTTTTTTATATTCGGTATGAAATCAGAAATATAGGAAAACAAATTTAAGTTTTTTGAATTAACCCTCTCATTTCGAAAAATCTAAAAACTTACAAATTTTATAACTATGCAAGCGAGGTGAATGCGGTTTAGTGCCATCGGTTTAAAATGAAATGAAGCAGTGCAAATTGGAAAAAAATTGTATTTTCTTTTAAATCCCCTCCGATTCTATGCATTGAAGCAAGATGCAGTTTTTGTTTACTACTAGTACAGAAGTAAACATTTATATCAGTATGTTGATCGGAAATCGGATATCTGTTGCTTTTTTCGTAATGGATATCGGTCTAACATATATGAATGCATGTGTATTATATGTATAAAGCCGAATATAATAATATTATATTGAACGAGATTTTATCATTATTAAATATGCAGTAATAACTTTTTTATGTAAAAAACCTTGTTTGTTTAAAAAAAAATTAATTGGGGGTTTCAAAATATATACTTACATACGAACAAATAATATTTGTATACAACATACACCATATAAATATAGATAGAAAAAAAGATAATGCCCATTCATCCCTTATTATTATTAATATAAAAAGTACTGTATAATAAGCATTCAATTAAAAACAAAAATTTTCACTGAATAATATTTTTATATTCATACAGAGTTTCCAACTGTAATAATTTTATATGAGAATATATGATGGTATATTAAATTTGGTCTAACGCTAGACAATATTAAAGGTATTCACTTTGGTAAAGATGTTCATAGAATCTAACTTAGTACGTTTTCGTTGGACATGTTGTCCGTGTGTTATTATTTCTGTATATGTCAAGATAGCTCAAATATGAAAATTAATATTATTCAATTAAGTCACATAGATTCATGACCTATCCTTTAATCTATAATAAATATAAGAAAGTTCAAATACAAAGAATATTTATTTCTTAAAAACAAACAAATTTTCATTGAAACATTTTATGGTAAACTGTTATTAGCATAGGTTTAGATTTTATATTAAATTCATGTAATATCAATGGAATTATCACGTATATAATAGGGCAATTGCCACAGTAGTTTTATTCAAAATTTTATTTATGGGAACTTTTCATCAACAGCGATCTACGGCATAATATCTGGTGTCGTCCGACGTTGAAAGGCGCGGTGCTTAACATCGCTCATAAGTTCGATTGAACCTGTTTTAATAAACGACTTGTAATTGAAACATAAAAATCTAATATGTTAATAAAATTGTAATATGTTGTCAACGATCTCAAAATATATTAGAAAAAAATTTAACCAAAAATGGCAGTGATTAGTAATATCTTTGATCATTATAATGCAGGATTGATATGAAAAATCATATTAAATTTTCAAAAGAAATATCACGTACATAATCCATTGTAACTATGATAAAAAAGACGCAATTTTAAAGTGCATGAAATGATAATGAAATGAAACATTCATTCGCTGCATTTTTGAACCAAAAACTAAGTTTATGTTTCGATTTTCGTATATATGTACCCTCTTTGTGTATGTTTACACAGGATCGCTATTCTTTATAGCTCCTTCACACTATCTTCCCATGTTGTACTCGGAGTGGTGAGTTAGAAGCGTGAGGGATGGTGTCCTACTAGAGAAAAATTATTCGTTTCATATAAAAACGAAAATAAAATCATTAAAGCAGACTGTTTTAAGTATTTATGCTGAGTTAGTAGACAGCAATCTGATGGTAAAACTTTAGCCAATTTAACACATTTAATAAATATTTTCAGAAACAAGACATCCAGATAAAAGTAACTAAAAAAATCACCAAAATATCTAAATGTAATGATACTGTTTTCCGTGTCGTATCTTTATAAAAAATTTAATTTTAAATGGTTTTCTTCAAAAAATAATTTATGGCAACTTTTCATCTACAGCGTTCTACAATATCTGGCGTCGCCCGCCGTTGATAGCGCGGTGCTCATAAGTTTTAGAGACTCGTTTTAATAAACGACTTTGTAATTGGAAATTTATTAATCTCAATTTGGAAAAAATGAATTTTAAATCAACGAAAAGTAATAAAAATGACATTGATAATATTTATAATTATATAAATAGGCATTTTTTTGGTAAGTTTAAACCATGTAGGTAAGCAAAATAGTTTTTTTTTTGTGTGTCTAGTTCTAAATTTCACAAATAATTTGACCAATGACAGTAAAAATGGATTCGAGTAATTTATAAAAAAAAAAGTATTTGAATGTCATCCAATTGTATAAATTATGTAAATTAGTAGAACAAATTGAAAGTTACCAATAGAAATAGATAAGAAAGTTTTTTAATGATAATTTGCATTTAAAAATCAATTTTCTTTAACTACTTTTTCACTACAGTATATAAATACATACTGTCAGAATGTACAAATTTAGATTATTGATATTATACATATACAAAATATGTTATTTATTATCACAAAAGTTTTATCAAAAAAATGTAAACTTTTTCTGGGTGAAAAATCAAAGGTACACGAAATGAATATTATTAAAATTATTTATACAACGGTGAAAAACTCAAATTGTATACATAAATGAAAATCAATTTTTTATTATATTGTTAAAAGGGTATTTTCATAATATTGAATGTTTTGGAATATTTGAATTTTTTTTTACATTTATTTGTCAGTCTCCCTTTGGCAATCTTTTTACAAGTATATGGTGAATTTATAAATATTATAAAGACAAACTTATTTTCATTCAATGGTATTCACCATCATATTTAAAAAAATATAATTAGGGGGGGTGGAGTCTTAAAGAAAATTGCAAAAGAAAATTGGCTTGGCAACATTGGTATGCTTAATTTTCGAACCATTCTCAAATTCAGTGATAGAATCGCTCTTCAAATTTCAGTAAAGTTCAGGTATCAGCGTTTGCTTTAATATGAATAATTTTTTCCATTTTTGTTTTGCTAAAGCTCAGAATAATAATCATTATTTAAAATGCAGATTTATACGCTTAGGTAAGTGTTATATACTTTCTATTTAAATTTTTGCCAACAATGATAAAGTTTTTGGTCCATTTTCTTGCTTTTGTAATTTGTTCAACACATATATATTAAAATCTCACCCTATTAATTTGCCGTGAATTTTGTATAAAAACCATAATTTCATTGTTTTTTTATTATTAAAATAATTATTTAAAATTATTCAAATAATAATTAAAAATAATTTTATAAAAGTCAAATTTACAAGGTATAGAACCAGAAAGATAATATAATTGCATAATTAGCAGAAAAAATTTCATCAATATTGAGAAAAGTACATAGAGTGGCTAATGTATGTGACTTGCACGTTTAGATCGAGTTTTCACTAAGGATCATACTGTCACATTAATTTGAAATAATGGTTGTGCATTTGTTTTTGTACTCTTTGTCTTCTGAGTCTTCTGTCTTAACATGTACGAATTACATTACAGGTGCTACGTCTTCGATAATAGGATATATTGAGTGAAACTTTTGGTAGAAAAGTTATGTAAAAAAAAAAACATAGTACATTTGAAAGAGAAAATTTGCTCTATAAACTGTAACATTCTTTAATGAGTGTTGTTTATTGTAAGTTATCTTTATACTCTACATGCATTCTATGTCAGAGTAGACTAATTTTAGTCTGAAATTTGTAAAGCAATCTAATATTCACCGAAAAAACACTAGATGTTAATAAAAACACCTAATTAGTCCACTTTAGACTGTTCGAGCATCCGTCCGAT
Source organism: Chrysopa pallens (assembly GCA_020423425.1). Classification (NCBI taxonomy): domain Eukaryota; kingdom Metazoa; phylum Arthropoda; class Insecta; order Neuroptera; family Chrysopidae; genus Chrysopa; species Chrysopa pallens. The sequence continues at coordinate 67,502,548 of CM035591.1, read as the reverse complement.
ATTGATTACTTGTGAATGAGCAAAATCGGTCAATGGATCCTTGGCCTAATTTTTTAACTATGAAAGACAGAAGAAAACTTAATACTATTCGAGTTCTCCACAATTTTAGCTCAAATTTGGCTTATAAACATATGAAAGTAAAAACATTACATATTATTATTATTATATAATTATATATTACTGTATGGACTGGATATTTATAGTATTTTATGAATGATAATTAACAATAGTCCAAACAATGACATTCAATCAAAAGTCAATTATCTAAACAATTAACTCTGTTAGTTATTATCTATACTTTTTTATTTTAAAATTTGGTAATAAAAAGTGTTAAGTAATCTGAGATTGCATCTCAGATCTTAACTGACAAAAAAATACACTGATAATAAAAAACTTAATAGCTACATGTCGGGTACGTCTTCAACGAATATTACGTAGTAAACTCATATAGAGATGAATCTTTATAGAGATGAAAAATTGCATTTTCTACATTGAATTAATATAAAATTTTCTGTGCCATTAAACTAACGAAGCTTATTTCATTTTTTTGTAGTTTTCAGTTAAAATTTATTCCCATCAATATCTAGAATAATTAATTTCAACGAAATATATAAAGCTGATGTAAAACTACATGGTGAATCTACAAACAAAATTTTATTAATATTTTAATCTTAAAATTTGATAGTTCTGGATACATCGGTATTAATACCCATCAGATATATTTACTTAAAAACTTTCTTTTTGAGTCAGATTGGCCGAAATTGAGTTGCAACTTCAGTATGAGGTAAAATACCACATTTTCTAAATTGATCCATACTTCATTTTTGTCACAGTAAGCAGATTTCATTCCGATTTTTCTTTAATAATGATGTTCTTTAACAATTTAACCTAATAATATAAAGCTATAGCATACATTTAAAATTTTATCACAATCGGATGTACGGTTCACGAGACGTAGACATTTAAGTGAAAGCGTATTTTTACCCTTAAAATTTTAATTGCCTTTGTACTATTTTAGTTAATTCCTCTTAACAGTATATGCCCATCAAAATGCAATGCCAAAAGCACAAATGTCATGAAAAAAGAAGTGCAGGAAGTTTTTGATATCGTTATGTCGAATGTTAGCATAGATATAGCATCAATTTTTTGAACATAAATTCCTTTATATCAGATGTAGAACAATGGAATATTTGTCTTCACATTTGTATAAATTTGCTGAAATCTTATATAATTTTTCCATAGCACATGCTGTAGTCATTGGTATATTCATTCATTCATTCATTCCATATTCTCGTTACATAAGTTTTATGTATAATCATAATATGTACGTATGTGAGGAAAACTTACCTGTTTAATAAAGTTTTGCGTTACTCTATATACGTGGAAAAAATAACTATTCTGTATATTCAAAATGAAACTATATTTTTCAATTTGATCTTATATTTTCTTATAAAATGTGTTTTCTGTATGCGACATTATCCGTGCGTATATATAATGAATGTTCCTATTCGTTTACTAAACAATCTGCATCCTGATTTATTTTAATAATAATTATTTTAGAAAATAATTTTAATAATATTAATTTTACTTCTGTTTATAAATCCTGTTATTAAATTTAAGTAATCTAACTAAATAATTAAATATGTTGTTATTAGTATTATGTGAAGTTTACTAAATCTTAAGCAAGTGAAAAAATGCGTCACGTATTGATAAGCGTACACGATAAGCGTTGTAATAATTCCTTCTATTGAATTATTTTTAATGAAAAGTTACTTATTATGTCCAGTATTATATAGTTAGTAGAATTTTTCTCCCATATTTGAATTTTTCCTGAAAAATGTTTCAAATAAAAATTTGTAGAATTTTATCCGTTATAAAGTTTGAACACACACACGCTCACATACACATTGAAAAATTTCGAAAAACCACATTTTTAGATACAGGGATCTCAAAACATGTATTTCCGGTGAAAACTCTTTATGTGAAATTTTGACAGGATTACAGTTAAATCAGGTAATATAAACACAAATTATGCATGTAGTAGATAAAACTTAAAAATTGATAAAACTTAACAGATTTTACTGGCCCCTAATATCATTTGGATTCTTTTTATTCTGTCAAAGAAGTCAAATTTCGTGAGATAATTTAGTTTGATTTTTTTCAAAGCATGAAGATTTCATATGGAAAAATATTTTTTATTTAATTTTTCTTCTTTACACTTTTTGTTCAACAGTACATGTTTTTACTTTATAAGTTGTTAATTTATTTGATGTGTGTTGTTGCTTCATAACATTTTATTTGTTAATAATTCGTTTTCTGTGAAATGATTATTATTATTTTATATTTATTACGTTTATTAATTTCTTAAACAAAATTATTTTATTTCAATTGGTTATAACATCGATTGTATACAAATTCTCTATTAACGTTTTGATTACCATGCTATTGAGTGATAGATAATTGGTTTTTGTGTTTTTAAGTATATTTGAAATGTATATATTTTACGTTTGTTTGGTACATATAGTGATTTAAAAAAATGAGAAAGGCAAAATAAAACATATGATAATATTACACAGATTTTGGAAAGAAATGGTAGTCAAACTATATACTACAGCTAAAATTACATTTCATTCAAATGTTCAACATAAATTGTAACCCAATTTTCTACATAATAATTTTAAATTTAGGTACGTATTCGCCGGTGCTGGTGTATGTAAAGGTAGCAACAGTAAAGGATCTTAGTGATTGCGGTTAAGAAAATGTGTGTATATATCGTTGTCACAAAGTACCAATAACACACGCATATGACATCAAATGTAAAATATGTTTAGGTATATTTCGCATTTCCTTTAGGCATATTCATACAACAACTGTACATGGTTCGTTTTTCACCATACGTACGTATACCTACCCACATTGTGACATTTATCACTTACAAAGTAGTTTTTCATGTCTACATATCATTATTACTGTGAAAACTTGTAGTGTGTGAAAAAAATTTATTCAGTGAAAATTTAAGTGAATTGATTTAAAAAATAGTAGATTTTGCAGAGATTTTATAACACTTTCTGTATAGCACACATTATATCGTTACTAATATTATTTTATATGGAACAAGGACTTAATTTGTATATGAAATTAACAAATAATGTTTTTTATGAATTTTAAGCCAACGTTTATGACAAAACAATTAGCTAGTTAGATAGGAATCAGGGATGTTTCGGATCGTAAAAATGGAGATCCGTGGATACGGATAAGGATAAGGATAATCTCTGTCCAGATCCAAAGATACGGATCTTAGTTTTCTAATTCAATGAATGAGTACGGTGTTTAGAATTTTCTTAAAATGTTATTGTCTATTGAATGAAATGTGATTGTCTTATATAATATTGTAATTACTAATTATTACCTTATAATAAGGTCGTCAGCTATAAGAATTACCAATTACCTCGCTACAATAAGGGTTGTAATATTATTACTTTGCCAAATATGTAATTTTTAACAAATAAAAATTATTTAAATGCGATTTAACAGTGTATATTGCAACATTTATTTATAAATACATGTATTAGGCATGATGACAGTATTAAAGAATCAAAAAATACTGATACTAGGGAAAAATATATTTTGAAACGATTTCAAAAAATGGACCAGTTTTAATAAAAACATTCAGATTAATAAGATATTTAATAAAATAAATGTAAAAAATTCAGGCACCGGCCATTTTAATTGAAACACCAATCACCATCAAACAGACAATAATGACGTCAGAAGGTATCAAATATGAACACTAGTGTCAGTGTCACTTGAATTTTCGTAGATATATTTGATGGGTCACGTCCTGCAAGCTGGAGCCACTTTTAACTCATTGTTATATTCCTTGGAACTTGAATAAACAATTTGTTAACGGTTTTTAAAGAAGTGTTTTTGCACAGAGAGACCATACACCACTTGTAATAAATATTCATTTTTAACACACATAAAATAACATAATATATAAAAAATTTTAACACTAAAATATTTTGTTGACTTGACATATAGCTTGTAAACAATATAAAAACACCATACTACGTCATGTTGAATACCAGACTACGTCACTAGTAACGTCCATCTTGGCTACAACCTTTTTTGTGGTTATTCAAATTACATGGAAAAAATTCAATAATTTACCATAAAATTTAATTTTTTTTTGTTGAATTAATGTTTTTTTCGTAAATAGTAGACGTTTACTTATATTTTAGAAGGGCTACGTTTCTTTTTTTCTTTCGCATATCCATGGATACGGTTTCGTAACATCTCATGTTGGAATAAATAAAACCATAAACAGATTCGAAAATACAGTTGCAATGTTAAAGACAACTGATATCCTTTAAACAACTATCCTTTTAACAACTATCCTTTTAAAAACAATTCAATAGATACTTGAATACTTAGTGAGATATCATTGATTTTTCGATTTCGAACCATCAAAAACACGTATTTCCAAAATCTAAGTCAATTACTTTATTCACCAATCAAACTTTAAATCAACCATTACGTATACATCAAATTATGGTTATTTTCATTTCATACATTGTGTTTCTTTGTTTGTATTTAATGTGCTACAGTTATTTTCTGTTGCATAGTAATGAGTATTTTCACAATCTGTTTAAATTTAAATATTTTAAACCGAATTCATGAATTTTTTTTTCTAATTACTTGTTTTCAAACAACGCTCTCTGTGTTTACGTTTCAGATTTGTTTACAGACTGAAGGGAAATTCAAATAAAGAAGGTCATTAACTTGTGCTTTTATAGTTTGCTTCCACCTTCAATATTATTATTATTGAGGATGAATTGATATTATAATTGATGTATATGTGCAGTAGGCAAAAATAACTTTTCATAATTATTTAATTTTAAATACTTTAACATATTATTAAACTTTTAAGAGGGATTAACTCAAAAATTGGGACCTGTATAACATAGACAGCCTCTAATATAATATGATATTTTTTCAATTTTCGCACACAAATAACTAAAAACATAATAAGCAGGTTATGGAAGTTGGCATACAGAATATTGACATGAAAACGCAGGACGTTTCGAGGAAAAATATTTTTAATGTAAAATCCAATGTGTTATTTTATATGTAAAAATGTTTTTTTGCGAGAAACTTTTCGTAAGACCCCTGTTTTCGTGTCAATATTGTGAATCCCAAATTATTTATATATATATATATATATATATATATATATATATATAATACAATGTACAGTGACAGATCCAAGCGGGTCGGTTAGACTGCTAGTAGGATATGCAAGTGGCCGGAAAAATTAGTTATATGATAGGTGCGTCTTGATTTGTTGACGGGGGAGGAATTTTGCACCGGGCAAATTTTAGAGGTCTATTTTTGTGTTAGTTCAGTGAATGTAGAGTTAAAACGGTGGGTGAATCATTTTTTATTTAAAAAAATTAAAAATCATTTATATACTTTTATTTACATATTTATTGTGAATAAAATGATAAAATGTTTGATAGATTGTTATATTTCATTTGAACAAATACCTATAATTTTATCACAGTGAAAATTATATACGTGTCAATCAACCACCTCAAGGAAAAACATTAAAAATCAAAATAATAAATATATAATGAATCTATCATGTTTATATATCTTGTTGTTTGTTTTTTTTTGTGATGTATGATTATAATTTGTTATTATCGATATTTATATCCTATTTTTATTAAGAACGTATTTTATGTACATCTTAGAAGTGATTTTTGAAAATAAACTGAAAAACATGATTTTTGAAATTCTGAATAATCTGTATTAACAATTTTAATGCTCATGGATTCTACACGAGCTTACATATTATTAATATCTTATATATATATATATATATATATATATATATATATATATATATATATATATATATATATATATATATATATATATATATGTATGATTGATATATATATATATATATATATATATATATATATATATAGATATATATATATATATATATATATATATATAATTGGAATCTCGGAATCGGCTCTAACGATTTTCATGAAATTCAGTATATAGGGGGTTTCGGGGGCGATAAATCGATCTAGGAACCATTTTTAGAAAATGTCATTTTATTCGTGTTTTATCGATAATTTTTTATAATGTAATGATATATTTGTTTAATATTCATAGTCATATAGTCATTCGAGTGGCTAAGTGTTAGCGTGCTGGACTCGTCTTCCGCCTCGACGTAATATAATTTCCAAAAAACACAATTTATAAAAATAAAAAAAATACCGAGCAAAGCTCGGTCATCCAGGTACTTATTATTTATCTTACCACTTACTACAGATGGTGGTTTTTCCTCGATTCCAAGTATTTGATGATACAATACAGATGTATCTAAATACAAAGGATTTCACAAAAGCTACTTTGTTTCAATAGTACAAATATTTCATAGCATAACAACTATTATATCTGCGTACATTCTGATATATTATTAATAGGCACTATTCTTTTTCGTAATTTTGTAATTTTTCAATTTCGCGTACAGGTTTAAAATTGACAAGTATTATGCTTATTATTTTTGTCATTGTAATAGAAAAATTATTCTATAATTAATGTACAAATGTGATACGTGAATGGATAATCAAAATATTGATAGAATAGAAATAACAACCTTGAAAAATTTCTTATGTTTTCGTTTCTTCTAACAAACGAATTATTTTTATGCTATCTTATTGGTATTGTGTAATCGGTATTCGTACCGTATATAGTATTTGTAAGTTACTTCATAATTGATGTAGTAAAAGTGTCTAAAATTTGTAAAAAAAACACTCACATTCTAGAATATATAATTATTTGTAATTATTTGTTTTTCAATTATTTGCATGTAAACTGTATAGAAAATGTCATACAAATATTATTGAATAATTACAATAAATTACATTTTATTGAAGTTATTGGGCTGGAAATGATTGAAGTAATTGTATCAGTAATTATTTTTAATAAAATATATAAATAATTATTCATTTAAATTAGTAAAAAATTTGAGAATCTTCATAGACTTATATATCATTTGACTGGAAAACTAGTATTTCGTTACCATAATACTCTTATAAAGATCCTTTTCAAGCGTTTTTGGATTGTTGACTTACTATTTGATAAGACTACTTGTTTATAGAGTGTCTTTCATTGATTGTCACGAAAGGTCAACCCTTATGCGATACCGATACCGATTTTATATAAAACTTATTGGCTCTGAGTATAGACATTAAAAATTTTCCCACAGTAAATAAAAATAAGAAATCATTAACAAAATGAATAAATACATTATTTTTTATAATAATATTGAAAAGTAATAAATAATTAAATAACAATTTATCACAGATAATGTCGGTAATATCCAAAGTAACAAAAATACAATATTTCTTCATGCAAGGTACGTTCGATACATACTTACTGTAAGTAAACAAGTTATACATCCATAATAAACGAAGTTTATATACAAAGTGTCCCATTTTAATCTTTCGGTGCAATTTTTGTGAAATGTGAGAGATTCCCGAAAGTAAAATAACTAATATCTATGAAAACTAGTTAAAAAACGATGTTGACCAATTTGTAAACGAAAATTTGGTGATTCAAACATCACAGAGTTTCCATTCTGATGAAAGATATAGATACAGATTTCTTTCTGATGAAATATAAATAAATAGTAATAATTTTAAAAAAGAAATTTACTTTTATACTGATGGTGACTGCTTTGAAATCGAAATACGTATTTAAAATACCAAAAACCGATCTAGGTATTTGAAGCCAATGCGATAAAAACACAATTAATTCTTCGTTCAAATGCCATTCAATCTTATATTGAAGAAGTGGGCAAAATTTGAAAAAAATCCATTGCATTGTGTTAAGTAAGTTGAACCAAAACTTAACACAATGCAATGGATTATTTTCAAAATTTGCTTCTTTATGATTCACTTCTTCAATATGAAGGTAAGTACCTGGAATCATCGAATTTTTAATTGTCGGTGAATAAAAATCGATATTTTAAATTTAAGGGACATGACCTCATCAATTAACGTTTTAGTTTGTGCAACTTTTAGGAAATTAACAATTAATTGATAATTCCATACAGATCAATGAACAAAATGGTATTTTTATTCGTTGAAAATATAAGAAGCGTTCAAAAAAATTTATGTTATCCAAAGCTACATGCTTTCTCGTATCTTAAAGCTTTCTGAAATAGGAAATTAAAAACATAATTCTAAAAAAGTAATATAAGTCTTATTTCACAAGATATAATTTAAGTTTTAATTTATAATGACTTATAATGTGCCAAGTTGTGATTTTTTTTTTTACAATTCCCACTATGTCAAATTCGATATAATTGTAAGTTTCAGTTTAAATTCAGACCATTTGTTTTCAGAAATTTTTCTGATGAAATCTTCCCATTGTTAAGCTATAATGGGACATCTGGTATAATATTATATATCATATATATCAAGTTTTTTATCTAGAAAAAAGAGGGTAACAAAACAATTTTTAAGGGTTATTGTTTGCTGGTGGGAAGAGTGTTATGAGAATGTGTGGATGAATTGTAGCAGGTGGTTACGCAATAAACAAAACGAAAAAAAAAAACGTACAGGCATTTGTTCTCATTTTCCTGCTTGAGTTTTCTTTTCTATCATGTTAGATATATGTTGCCATGGTTGGTAAGATATGTGCGTTAAATTTATTGTTATTCGAAAAGACATTATGAATATTATATAACATATTATTATTTTCTGAATGTGTTTTTTTAGAAGACTTCTAAAGTGCTGTTTACAATGGCATAATTAATTTATTGACTTGTGCTGTGGCTCAAAATTATTGTTTTATACAATAATAAACAAGTGAAAAAACAATTAATAGATTTAATTGTTTAGATACTCGACATATGATTGAATATCAATGTTTTGGCTATTTTAATTAACATTCATAAAATACTATAAATATCCAGTCTGTACCTACAGTTATAAATACATGTATAATAATAATATGGATTGTTATTACCAATATGTGATAATTAGCTAAATTTGAGCTAAAATTGTGGCGAATCTTAACAATTTACGAAAGTTGTTTGTTTCAAAGAAATAAACATTTTTTGTATTTAAATCTTTTATAGTTTAAAAGTTGTATCAAGTATCCATAAGACCTAATGTACTGATCTTGCTCATTCAAGAAGTTCTCAATTTTTATATTTAGAATACGCTACCAAAATTACAGCTCGTTATCTCTTTTTGTTTTTGATTTATCGTGATGACGGACAAACGAACGGACAACCGAAAATGAACTAATTAGGTGTTTCTATATTATGTCGAGTATAAAAATTGTAATTTGTTACTTAAGCTATTAGTTTATATTAAGTGTAAGTTGTTTCAATTTTAATACAAATAGTCGATTGTTTCCATATTATCTATCTCAAAACTGTTTTGCAGATAAAAACGTTGTTTACAATCTATTAAATACAATAATGGGAAAAAATCATACAAGGAATTCTAACTACGAGTTTTCTACTAATTGAACGTCACAATTATGTATGTAGATCGATTAACTGTTTGTATATTATTAGGAACTATATGCCAATATAAAATTTAAATATCGTTGAGATAATGCAAGATTTTTTGCCTTATTGTAAGAAGTGTAGTACTCAGTTGTGGACAGGAGACATATGCCTGCCAAGTAGAGATATCTAATCCTTTGTTATGTGCGTTCTTTTATTGTCATATTGATATATTTAACTGGTCTCCCGGCAGGCAAATTTTGAATAAAAGAAATTTTTGTAATATTCCCCGTTTTGTAAAAAGACAAAAGTATCCCATACAGATTTCATAGTTATTGATCAAAGCATAAGTAAGCAATATACGAATTTCTAAAGATATCTTTAATGGGACTAAAAAGTTGTGTAGATCCCAAAGCCCAATTTTCTTAAGTTCATTTGTATTTATTCCTTTTTTAAGCATTAAGTGACTTCACTTCAGGAAACAAAAGCTGTTGTTGAGTTAGAAAAATAGTACGTAATATTGTCCTTATATATCACCCTTGATAGTTTTGTAAAATCCTGTATGATTAAGTTATTGTTAGAATTATAACTAATGACTGTTTTCATTCATCCTAAGTGATTGATTCTAAATTCATTTAACAGTCTCTAGAAATTTAAATCTTAAATCTTCAAAACAACTATCTAAATTAGAAATTTATCATTGATTCTAAAATAAAATTCGATATGCTCATTTGAGCGTAAAATATGAAGAATACAACAATGTAGATTTAAGATTTTTCTGAAATAATCTTTACGTTGAAAAGTTGAAAAATATAGGTTTCGTATAATAAAAAATTTGGACGATTCTGAAGACTTGAGTATAAATTTTAGTTTGTATATAGAGGTGACAATTTGACATGTGCTTCTCCTTAATAATAAGACACAATGGTGATTTATGTTTTATAGAGTTGTACTTGAAATATTCATATCTGTTATAAAAACTTATCTAACGACAATGAATATCGAACAATGATTTATTTCTCAGTTTTTTTGCTCAAATATTTTTGTCATCTAAAGATTTATAAAAACATAATAACCTGAAGTATTGCAGGTTTTGATACGTATTTTGTTTCCACTTCATTGTTCCCTGTATAGATTTTGCTACTTGTAAAGCAAATAAAAATACAATTAACACTACTTTTTTATTGAAAAAGCCAATGAGAGTATTTGATGTAGGTAAAATATATATGTTTAATTTATCTTAGATGTGTTAAGTAACTATTGTTATATTTGTCAAAGAGCTATAAAGCCAAAGAGCGGCGGAATTTCATTTTTACCAAGATTTTCTTATAAATTATATTACCTGCGTTTCAAAAGTATTTCATTATGAACATTACTTACTATTGATGACATCCTATGTGGATGCCACCCATGATTGTCAATGTGTACTGAATCTTAATTTTTTTCTAAATTTGACATAGCTTTGTAATGAAAAAATAATTGTTTCTCATAAAATTTAAACATTATCTTACTAATTATTACAAAAATTTTTATATATGAAAATTATGTCAAGTTAGTCTTCATTACAAATAAGAATGTTAAAAAGTACAACCTGAATTAGAAAGAAAAACGTCCAGTTTATAATGACCTAAAACACTTATTTATATGATGCCTCCTAATACACTAGCTAGGATTTTATAATTATTAATGAAAACGCTAGGATTTTTCGAATAAATTTCGATTTTTTCCACAGTTTCCTAGATCAAATTATTTTCTATTTTATAAATACGTATTTCGACTACAAAGTAGTCATCATGAGTATGAATTAGCTGGTTGTAATGATTCTCTGAGGAGATGTTGCTCGTTGCTAACAAAATTAGCAACATCTACTCAGAGAATCATTACAACTAGCTAATTCATACTGATGATTACTACTTTGTAGTCGAAATACGTATTTACAAAATTCAAAATAATTTGATCAAGGAAATTGGGGAAAAATCGAAATTTAAGCTAGGAATACTTTATAACGGCAATACAGCTGTTTACAAAAATACATAATTAAACTCTGATTAAAAAAGTAAACCCGTAGATATTTAAATATAGTTATAGAAAAATTTTATTGATTTTATTGTACTTTTGGTACTTAATATGGGAATTTAGTATTCGATTTATATTTAATACATTTTATAAATAAATGAAATTGTGTCACCATAAAATTTTCAAAATGCTATATATAAATGAAAACATTACTGTAACGCACAATAAATTGTTTTCAGTAACATGTTTTAAGTCAATAAAAAAAAAATGTCATTGTTGACTATGCATAAAATATAAAGTCAATAAATGGCAGTATATGAATAGGTATTTTCAATAAATGGGAATAAAACGAAAAAACATTTCACTAGATACATCAGATATTAGTTTTCGGAACGAATGGAGAAGTTTTTTCTTTTCCTAAAAAGTGTCACATTCATGTAACGGAGTGCAAAAACTAACAAATAAATCCTTACAAATAACGTTTGCATAACCTGTCTAATGTTCCTAAACTGGCCAAATTTTGAAACCAGTAAAATTCTACCAACAGAAAATTCTTTATAATTCCTTTTTCTCGTAAAGGCAATTTGTGTTGGATTTTTTAGATTAGCCGTTAGTTTTCGTGTTCAAAAAATAATTGCAAATTTTTTCAAACATACTATTAAAAATTATTGTTTAGAACACGGATACACAAAGCTTATCTGCATTACACAAACCTTGCTGTCTATTTCGACAGATTGAATTGGTTATAGCTATTTGGCTTTTGTTAAAAATGAAAGGAAACTTAGTTAGATTCCTGTTGGGTGAAAAAATAATTTTAATACTTATGAGGTTTATGTAATAATATGAGCTCTGGTATATACGTCTATAATATATGCCACCCACATCATTATATTTATTAATATACATTCGTTACACTAAATTCATGATGAAGGAAATGATATCGGAAGACTATCCTATGTCGTCATAGGTTTGGAGATGTGAGAAGAAAAGCGAAGAAAGCTTCCACAGGTATACCCGATTATTCCGTTCTTATCCATGTATTCAGTGTTTAGTCGATTAATTTAATTTCTAACTGTCTGTAATATGAATCTATAACATCCCAATGAAAGTACCCAAACGCGTAGATATACGCCTGAGCTACCTCGGTAGCTCCTCTGGTCGTTGTATGAAAAATTATGGCGTAATCATTATTTCCTTATTTTGCATAAATTAAAACCAAACGTAGGTGATATTATAAATGTATGCTTGATTTGTATCCCGGGAATAAATCTATTCTTATTATTTAAATAAAAATATCTCAAAATAAACCTCTTATAATGGGAACGTAACTGAATATCTATTAAACAAGTGAAGATAACAACTAACAGAGTTAATTGTTTAGATCTCGGCATATGAATTTCAATGTTTGGTGTTTATTATATTACGAAATGTTTGAAACAAAAGTTTTTTGTTTCAAAAAATTTTTGTATTCGAACTTTTTTCTGTCTTTTATAGTTTGAAAGTTAACGATCAATTGGACGTAATTGACCGATTTTCACCAAAATTTTAGCTTACAATCTCTTTTTGTTTTTAAGTTAAATAACGGTCGGTCAGATGGATGGACAGTCGAAAATAGACTAATTAGATGTCTTTGAACACTCATTTAAAATTTTCTTGGTACGGCCAATATTAGGCAGCGTTACAAACCTTAAAATTAATACAGTCTGACATATTATGTGTTTCGATGACAATCAAATAATATCAATTGTAAACATAACTTTAACCATGAGTATAAACTACACCAATAGGTATTAGAAATTATAAAATACACATCTTATTTACAAATCGTACATTAAATATACATCGGAGGCAAATAATTTTATAACTTGACAGTTCCCATAGGTCATATTAATAAAAATAATAATGTTCAAGTACGTAATGTTATAGATCTGACTAGAATGGCAACACAAGGCAACAAAAAAAAAAAAAAAACAATACTCTATCAGCAGCTGTAGGTACAAGTATACCGACTGTGCTAAAATCTATAAACTAAGTATAAAAATAATTCTATGTTATATCAATCTAAAATCTATGGAACTACAAAAATTAAACATATATATTATCCCCTAAAATATGGACAAGGAAATGTATCGATAGGGTGTTTAAATACCACATAAAAGTAACATTCTACACGGTTCCATTATAATATGTTAAATTACATTGTAATCAAATATTTTCTTTCTTTTAAGACAAAACTCTGAAATGATGATATTTTCAGGGGATACAACCAATTTTAAATTTCATGTAAATAAAAAATTTTGTGACTGTATACAGCCCTCAAAAGTAAAAATAAAAATTTTCCAAAAAAAAGAATCGCCTTCAAAAAAACTAAAAAGTGCAAAATAATTCTAAATTTAGAACTTATCATTACCAAAACATTGATTGGTTGACGTCGACAGTGCAAGGTAATTAGTTATGGAAGTTTTTAATTTATAATAATTTTTTACAGTTAATGCATTGTTTAGAAGGCGGTTCGTTCTTTATATTTGAAACATTTTTATTTACATAAAATTTGAGAAAAAATTAAGAGAAAAATTCTGTTACTTCTTAAATTATGAATTTAAGAAGTAACAGAGATAAGTTATATTTAAGAGAGTCCATGCAAGTGGTCAATTGTAATTTAAATGGCTATTAGATTTTTATAATATCTGAAGGTATGTATAATTTGGAATATAATGAATCTAAAGCAAAGTTTTATTGTTCTATGTAATCAAATCAATCCTCGAATTCAGAATGTATCTTAAAATAAAGTGTTTCAAATTGGGCTTAATAATGATATTGATCAAACTATCAGGGAATCAGAAAAATTGAATAGTACAATTTACGAAAGTTTAATATGGTGATGCGGTGAAATTAAACGACGACATATTAAAAATTTTAATTTTATCACTATTAATTATCTTTATGAATTTATTATTAATTAGAGGAAAGCTCAAAAAATATTATTTTTAAATTACATGAAGAAAGTATATCTTCATACTTTTATAAGCAACATAATCTTGTTTGTAAGACTACAGGCGGTCAGAAATGGAAAAAAATGAAGATCATGACATCTTTTAATAAACACTATCTTTTAATGAATAAATAGACCCTGAATACAAATACAATAGGGAAGAAGGATACATTTTTTTTAAAGAAAGTGATGAACAATCTTCTAGAGCTTATGACTTTCGTTTTTGAATCAATTTTAATTTTAATTTAAATTTCGAATTTTGTTTGGCATTGAGCGTAATTTCACATTTTGATCAGTAAAATAGCAATTTTTTTATTGCATTTTCCTATTCCTATATTTTTCGTTTATACAGCATTTTAATTACATCTTAACGCGAGGAGTATTGCGAAAAAATCTAAATGAGATATGTTTGAAAATTTGTGTTAAGCTAGTTTAGCTCAAAAAAATCTCGGAAAGTTATTGTCTATAAAAGAGTAAATAATGGGGTTTCTCTTCTTAATAATTCGCTTATAAGAATTCTGATCATTAATTTGTATTTGATACTGATATTTTCCCATCTACCATAATAAACAATTTTCTTTCTGTACTCATAATCATATATATCTGATTCTAATTCGAATCTAAAATTCTTTAAAAATGTTAATTTTTCGTAGTATATATGAGTGTTTAAAAAAAAAAAATTGACAACTTTTAACACTATGAATAAAAAAATTACATTGTATAAAGATAAAGTTCGCGTGTTTTGAAACAAGTTGTGTAAACAAACCTAGTGGTAAGGTGTCAGGTGTAACAAGGTTGTAGTATAGTTATTTTATTATATGAGTAATAATGTAGAAAAGCCGTAGTATATGGTAACACGAACAATGATAAAAAGAAATATTACTAAGAGAAACAATGGTGGACACACACACACACACACATATATATATATATATATATATATATATTTATATATATATATATATATATATATATATATATATATATATATATATATATATATATATATATATATATATATATATATATATATATATATATTATAAATAGAGCTTTACGCGATTTTGTTTGTAAAATGAAAAATAAAAAACACCTTTCATCTAGTTCTGAAACACCTTTCTTCTTCATACGCACATTTAAAATATATTATTTCTTGAATAAAAATTTCTCCTTTGGGCATAATTTTTTGAAAATATTATACACATTCATATTTTCTTACATAAACTTACGAGAAAAAAGCAACACAAATCATCTAAGCGTTCATGTATTGATATTAGCTTTGGCTCGGAGTAAAATAGGAAATCAATATCAACTTTATTATGATCCTTACATCAATATTACAGTTATTTGTTAGATAGTTTTGATAATTTATATGCAAAGTCTTCTGAATAAAATAAAATATACCTATTAAGGTAAATTAATCGCACTTAAACTACTATAAAGAAGCACTTAATGAATCATTGATGAGAAATAAAGAACTTTATATTGAACAAAATATACTGCTGAAACTAAATTGTGCTAGAATAACTTTCCTCCAATTGGGTTTAACTTTAATTATCTTTCTGACCAAAATTTCAAGAAGCGAGAATAACTATTAATACTGAGAACTGGATACATTAATTACAAACAAACTATAGGTCTAGTGTAATAAATATTATTATATGTTGTATGATGTCTTTAATTAAGCTTCTTTCAAATGTTCACATTGTTAAAATTTGTAAAAATAAAAAAAAAAGTTTAATAATTATAATCATGAAATATGTAAATTAAAGTACATAAAAGAAAGATATATGAATGAAAAAGATGTTTTCGGATATAAATACGTGTCATACTGAATAAAGGCATAAAAATGTTTCCACACAACACGCTTAAATGACGAAAGCCAAAATACAATTTATTATTTATTTATTTAAATAACAAGCTATGGTAGAATGCTTTAAAATCTAGAGGTTTAATATCTGAAGAAAAACTAGTAGCAAACTACCCCGCTAGTGGTTATGGTTTGTGAATATTGATAGATTTGAATATGCTTTATAGGGGATTTATTAAATACTACATAAAACGGCTTATATCTTCAAGAACAGTTCCAATTTTCCTGATTTATTTTCCAAATCTTTGAGAACGGTAAGTTTTTGGGAGAGCAAGCCTCTTCTGGAGGATTTTCACAAAATATGTACCATCAAATTATTTCGAGACGTCAATACTTTTTAAGAGATTAAAAAAATACCATTCCGGTAGGGGTCGCAACCAATCCATGAAAAGTTACCCAATCCAAAAAGTTTCTAATTTTTACTAAAACAACTAATTTTACAATATTATCGTGACTTAAGCACAGCAAAGTATTAAAAATTGAATTTAAATATGCTCAAAATTAGATTAGATTCAAATTTGTAATTAATTAAATTGAGGCATTACTACTGCCGTGATATCACGCTGTCAGAGTAGCTATTCTTGTATTATTTTATATTATATAAGTTTTTTTTCCACATAGATTTAGCACGGCAGATGTGCATGAAAATGACTCAATTTTATTAATTAAACATTTGAGCACCTAATTAAATTTTGCAGCACCTAAATAGCACGTATAATTTTCAGAATATTTAGTTTAATTTTTGAATACTTTACTCTGCTAGCTCGACAAGTATTATACGGACTTCTTCTTTGATAAGTTTGTTGGTATGTCAGATTACTATAAATTACTTTTTTATCACCGATATCTTACATAATCTAAACTTATTTTTTTGTTTGATGTTATTTTTGTTGATGTAAAAACAAATAGAATTTTAATTACTGCCTTTGAAAAAATGTAAAACTAAAAGTGTGTAATCTTTAACAAATTATTTAAAATTTGGTCAACGCATTTTAAGTTGTTTGAGTAAAAGCCGTATAAATTATTAATATTTTATAACGAAATGACTGACAAGTATAAATATTTCATCCTACTTTCGTTTTTTATGTTAAAATGTTCCTTTTACAATGAATGTAGAAAATGTATTTAAGTATATAAAATTTAATAATTTGAGTTATATTGAGGGTTAAAGACCCTAATTATAAAAGGGATTTTATTTAGTAAAAAAGGAGGCATCATTGTGTATTATATTCTCTAATATATACCACACTAACAAAATTAACATGTTTTTGTATTTTAAAAGTTTGTATTAAATTTGTGTATGAAGTACTTACTTATACAAGGTGGTATACCAAAAAAAGAAACCGGTTAAATTACGACAAAAGTTATGTAAATACTTACTTCAAATTCAAATTTCCCTGTAAGCTGTGCGGGTGCGCGTACTGATATGCCATAAGTAACACAGTCGTTTTTGTATGCGTCGCAACAATGGGCTTGTTTATCATATTAAATATTATTTATGGTTTAATTACTTTTTATTTAATTGCATTTGTTTTATTTAATTTATTAGACCTGGCGCCTATTGCGGCACCTGTGGCACAGCGTGATGAGAAAATTGCGTTGTAAAGAAATTTTTGATGCTATGCGTTGTGGGATTAGAATACTATTTATATATTATCTTATACTGGGCGAGAGAACTGTGAGACAATATACGTTCTCAAACACGACGCGTGTGACGTAATCGCGTCATGTCTCGCTGTGCCACATGCACCGCAATATGGGCTTATTATAATTCCACTAAAATATTTAGCAATTAGAAATAAAATATCCATTGACGGTAAAATATAGCCAACTTTCATTAATTAATAAATATATAAACTTGTCTTAATAAATAAACGGTTTGTGTGTTATTAAGATTATTACTTTTTTACTGTGTGCTGAGTTCTTCCAAGAAGATACACTCCTGGGATTTTGTATTGTTTTTTTAATTTCATTTATAGTATTTGAATTGAACGAGTAGCTACAGTTTATTATGAACGCATGTATTCTAGAAAATATTATTATTCGTCAACAGTTTGCACATTGTTGATATTATATAAAAATTTTTTTAAAATTCTTTGCAAAGAAAAAGAAGAAAGGGAAAAAATGACAAAGTATAATATCATTTAAAAAAATGTAATTTGACAATTTATTTGAAATAATTAGTAAATGTTGATATATTTTTATATTGCAATAATCTTCCATGGACTTATATAAATACCCATAAAATGTTATAGACTAAGTAGTTTGCCGTTATCGTAGTTACGTTTGAACATAGAGTAATGTGTTATGTGAATAAATAATGTGACAGGATTTCATATTTTCATTCAGTATTCAAAGAAACATATGATTTCACTGAAGGACAAACATAGATAGACATATAGGTATATTCAGCCTAAGAAAGTAAAATTGTATATAACAAATTTGTCTATAATGATGGTATTATTATTTTTAAGAAATTCTACGTCTTAGAAATAAAAATTTTTTTTTTAAATTCTTATAAATGAAATACTTGAAGAATATTATATGACGATTGTGGTGTAATTAATAGAATGGCAGATTCGTAAGTCACAGTATCAATGTTCGAACGCAGCTTTATCTAGGATGCCTATCGACGTCTTCATTGCTTCTTAAAGGGTTCTTTTTGAAAATGGACGGATCTGACGTCCAAATAATACATAAGAATTCTTTAAGAGTTCTTCCAGAAGTTGTATTGCTATATAGAAAATGTTTCAAATGATAATTAAAGATATGAGTAATGCAGAGATTGTAACACTTACGATATTACAAATCTATGAAGTATTAAAAAGTACTTTTTACTTAAAAAAAATTTATATTTTTAGAAAAATGTTTATATACTGGGAAAAATATATATACATTTGTTTTAGATATGTATTTATGTACAATGATTAATGTATCATTCTTGATAGACAACCAGTATTCCTTTGTGGACTGAGTTACATGTTGTGGAGAGAATTAGATAAGTTGTGGAGGATGTAATGGTTTTGTTGTAATATGAACGACAACAAACTACCTTGTTTTTCAACAGTATGATCATTTTTCTCGCTAATTTTCTCTTGTCTGCTTATTACATATATTTTAGGGATCAGTACTAGTCTTGGAGACAGAAACAAATACAAAATAGAATTATATGATACAAGCACAACCCTTTTGTTATTATAATGCAAAAAATTACGTATTATATAAGGATTTTTTTAAACAAATAAATAGTACTACCAATTACACGATGAGATTATTTTATTACTAACCGGTTCACGATAAATTGAGAATAATTGACTGTGGCTAAATGCTTGAAGAAGCTGATTCATTAACGGACCGTTTCAAAGGGAGTTCACGTTTATGAATTTTACATCTAAAAGAAGTCGATTTTCTGTCTACATTGAAAGCTTTTCGCTGTTATTAAACGTTTAAAATTTGTTATCGCAAGGGCTTACTATGAAAATTTGGGTAAACACATCTCATATCAACGACATTCTTTTAAATTTAAAACTGCAGTTGTAAATGTTTGCACCTTTTTCATTTTAGCTTTAAGTGCACAAAGATCTATAATCGTGACAAAGAAACTGCAAAAAAAATAGAGCTTATTAAATTTAATAACTTACTAAGCTCCTTAGACAAAAGTTTAAGTCGATTCAAATGGCTGAGTTATCATAGAACAAATAAACCAAACGAACAATAAAGAGGCTACCGTTTTATAAGAAACGATTAAAGAATACCTTTTTGAACTCTAAGCTCTCTAAGGACGGGGAGGTTCCGTTTGATATGTATGAAGTAAGCACCACAAAGAAACAATTGAAGTTCTATGAAAATCAGTTATTGAAATTATACATACCAATCTCAATTTGACCAGATTTTGAGAAAATAGTAAAGAAAAACATTTCAGAAAAGATACTAAGAGACCTCTATGCGGTAAAAATGTCAAATAAATTTCAAGTTGATTTTGTTTCAAAACCGTAATTGATAAACGTGTGTAGCAAATTTCATAAAAATCCGTTCATTGAAAGGCTCTGTATATATCATACTAAAGCCTAGCAAATGGTTGATTATTTAACAAGAAATAACATAGATTGAAAATCAAAAAGCCCAACTACGTACATAAAATTAACTGATAATACTAAAATAATGAATGTAATATATAAAAATGTATTTGTATATTCTTTTATATATTTCTGTTTCACATCAAAATTTGTATTTGTTTTCATTTAATATAAACAGGTTACCATAAACAGTGACGGATTTAGCAGTAGGCTGAGAAGTGTGGAGTATATTGCGGATAAGTTTACTATGTAATAATTTTACAGAAATAAAAAAAAGCGTACATGTATTCAAATCCTTCTAATAAAAATTAATTACGTTTACCAAATGTATATTATTGTGTAAATTGTAGAAATATACCTATAAACTATTTCTTGTGCAATCGGATAATCGTAACAAAAATGAGACCTCTGTAGTAAAAACCATCTCGAATAGTATATCTATAATAATGAGATTTTTGAATGCAATATGCATTGTATTTTTTCATTTTTTGCGGACAAATACTCATAAAATTATTATACAAATGAAATTTGGTATGCATAATGTTGACAAGATTTTGTTTGTTATTTGTTGAGTTATTTGTTACATAAAATTAGAAAAAAATACAATGTATTCGATATTGTATTAGAAATAATCTTTATGATACAGGTATCAGTTTTTGTGCCAATTACTCTTAATTAAATCGTTGGGTTTAAAAAATAATATGGGAACTGGCAGATAAATCTCTCAATCAGAATCGTAATAATGTAATTATGTTGATATAAAAATTATAATTTATATGATTGTGAACTAAGGTTTTAAAATTCAGTGGTCGTTGATAACCTAGTTGTGTAAAACGACCTAAAATAAAATAAAATAAATAAAAAAATAAAAATAACTAAGGTTTTGAGTTTTGGAGTTTGCTAAGAGCGGCAAAATTTGAAAAGCCATTAGCGGAAAACGTGTAAATCCGGCACTGACCAAATATCCCGTTTAAATCATTTCTTATTCCAAATTTTTAATAAGTTTACTGTTTATACGCAATCACCAAATTTGAAACCATATCAAACAAAAATTTTGAATTAAATATTTTGGCACTGAAAATCCGCTAATTTGTATTCTATCGAATCCGGTGTCACATACGAGATAAAGTTAATTTGAATATCATATCATTCCAAAAAATTGGTTTTGTCATTTGGTAGTAAAGAGGGAATATAAAGATTAATATATACAGGTCTGACACAAAAACCTGCTTAATCAAATTATTATATAAATGATTTCTAGGCACGGTGGTTGCTCAAGAGCATAAAAGCACCTGCATATTTCTATATGAAGGTCACCTGATATTTATAAATATACCTATAACCTTTCCATTTCTGAAAACTTTTAATAAGAGTGTTCGTAGAAGGATATTCTGTCGTATATTTTTATATAATTATAATAAGATCATCAAATACCATTAGAGTGGAAAATTTAAACAGGAAATTGACTTAAAAGTATTTTGCAAATAATTCTTTTTGTTAATAAAAGAGCGTCATACTGTCGGCTTTCGTTTTAAAAAAGTATTTTTTCCCTTTTTCAATTATTAACCGGTAATAAATAATTAATTCACATTAATAATATTAATTATACTTTAAAAAAAAATACTTTGTGTTGCTTTTTAATTTATGATTTTTATATGAAGAGATAAGTTTTTGGATATTGGTTATTGATACTGTATTTTGGAAATTATATAATGTATGCGGCATTCAATACGTCGAACGTATTTGTACTTATACAAATCAAAATTGAACAGCAAATTTTGGAGCATAATCTTGTGGCGGAATTGTTAAACATTATGTATCTTTTTCTCATGCTATAGAAAAATAATTTCTAAAGCTATTTATTTTAATTCAGAGATTTTAACTGATGGTGAAACAAAACATTTTATTTTCGGAAGAAGTTTCCCAGTTAGCTATTTCTATCATCATTATTAACATTAACCAAGCTATTTCGATCCTGGAACCAAAACGAACAAAAATATCTTTCTTTGCAAATCTTTCGTTGCAAAGAGTTTGCTTTGCAAATTTTATCAATTATCTAAGTTTTTCTCATGCTGACTATCAATTCAATTTTTTATTCATTTTTTTTTCTTAAACAATACTTAAGTGTACAGAATAGGTAAAAAAAATACTCATTAAAATATTTAATATATCGTTTATTTCGTAATGAATTTTTCCACAATATGATGCGATCTCATTCATGTTTTATATCAATAAAAAATTAATATGACCCCCCCCCCTCCATTACTGACGTAACGTAATTACTGCATTTTGTGTGAAGAAAAAAATAAAATAATTATATTTCATGGTACTGGAAAAAATGTAATCATCGCACTAGAGGAAATATTTTTTAAAATAAGTGGATATCAGTAATTCTAGAATTAAACTCCTAGGTTGTTATTTCGTGCTCAATACCAGTTTTATGCTATCGAATATTGGTCAATACCGTAGCTGTTTGTCTAGAGGATATATGAACTAAAATAAACTAACATATTTTCTCTGTAAAGTTAATGTGAATGTCAGTTTGTACATATCAAAGATTCTTTTGTAATACTATATTTCATAAAAAAAAAAAGAAAATAGGTTGGGTTTTTAAACGCTTGAGGAATTTCTGTAAACATAACATGAATTCTTGTAAAAATGAACTCTTTATTTATCTTTATGTTTGATAAAATGGATATGTATTTTCTTTTGTATATTATTAATGGGAGAGGTATTCAAGGTCATGTATATAATTATTATGTTAGGTATTAGTTTTTTTTTTCAATATTTTTTGACCACGATATTATTTCCGTTTTACCTTCTTATCTCATTAAGGTAAAGAGTTTATTTATAATGTAGTATTATTCCCCAGAGATGTTTACGTACGAAATAATAAAACATAATAGCATCTAAAATTTAGTTTGAAGTATGTAACGTTAAAGAATATAGAAATCACTTTACCAAATCCATAACAAAAATTTTGGTATGAAATACATAGAATCCCTTTATTAACCTATTATTTTATTTCTGCTAAACCGTTCCTCGTCATGTTACTTAGATATTTGTAAAAATTATTGTTGTGCTAACACTTTAAATCCGTTTTACAGAAGTAAAAATGGCATTTGCACCTGTATAGATAGAATGAATATAACGTTATTTAATTGAAAGATATCGGATATAATATCTTAATACAACAAAAGTTATTCAAAATATCCACGTTGTAGAATTTGAATATATGGTATTTAAACAATTAGCTCTGTTAGATATTATTTAAATTCTTTTTAACTAAACAATTTTCCAATTAATTTATTCAAGCTGTTCATTTGATTTTCCCGCTGTTGAACTGATAATTTGAAAATTTATAACCCCTTCATATTCTATTTTCGAAAACAATTAAAAGTTTTCAAAATCGTTTACCAAATATGTAGACAAGCATATAGTTTATTGGAAATATTGTTATAAACAAAGTATGTGATCAAAAGATAGGAAGATTATTTTTTACAACAGTTACCAATAAATCCTGATGTTAGTTTATTTAAATTTCAAACTTAGCATTTTATTTTCTAATAATTTATATTTTTTTTTTGTTCTAGGTATGTATGCAGTGAAAATATAAAAATAATCCAGTTCAATTTTTTATAAATTTTTATTAAAACAAAACGAGTAAGTAATTGCAGGTAATAGTTACAAAGTTCCCTCATCATTTCACATTGATTACAGGAATCAACGTTCCCACATCATTTTGAATTTTGTTTTCTCCAGAAAAGAGGTGGGGTACGGTAATAAAATTAGAGTTTCCTTTTTCTTCCTTATTATTTTATCTTTCTAACAGTTGAAAAAAATTTGATATTTGTTGAAATTATAAGTTGAAATTTTTAAAATTATACAGATAATTTTATCAATGTGATAAACATGGCTACCAAATTTGATCAAAATCGAATAGTGCGTTCGAAAGGTACAGCAAAACAAACATAGGTAGATATGTAGAAACTAGCGAAATGCAAAATCGCTCTTTGTGTACCATAGACCTCCATCGACTTCACTACGGTTGGTTTATTAATCGAAATTTATCTATAAACATTTAATTCCATGTTTTATCATATACATATATGATATTGTAATTCGTTCAGAAAATAGCTCCCTTTTTATTCGTCCTGCAGAATCTGTCCTTAAAAAAAATTATATTATAATTTTTGAAATGTGACATCTGCATCCCATAATAAAATAAATTGCTTATGTTCATTATGTAAAATAATTGATATTCAATTTTGTGTTTAATAAAGTTAAAATACCAGACCTATTAATAACAACACTAGTGTTTAATAGATAATCGTAAACAATAATTTGTTTATTTATTTATTTTTTTTTTGGTGTGTGTAGATGTTAGCTACTTAACAAATAAAGAACAGGAAAAGAAATTTTATTTCTACATAGAAATGAAATTTGTCGATTTTATGAGTAACCAAGAACATGAAGGCTAAGTTCTCTTCTCTTTGAGCTTTTCGATGTTGAATGTACATTGATACTACAATAAAAATTGTTTGGTCACGTTCAAACACAGTTAAATCATAATGTTAAATATTTCTCAATAAATGTCTACAGTCTTATTAGTTATTATTTTCTACCATCATTCATTTTCAAAATTTAAAAAAAATTTTGTTTTCATTTTTTAAATGGTAAAGAATTAACAGGACTTTCCAAAGAATAAATTGGACTCCATTTTTAAATATTTCAAAAATATCATTTTTAAGTAATATAGATCAGGTTAAAACTATATTACTTAAAAATATCATTTTTAAGTAATATAGATCAGGTTAAAACTATATTACTTAAAAATATCATTTTTAAGTAATATAGTTGCAGGCGATAAAAATGGTAAAAAGTGAAAAAAAATTATAGTAAGATGAAACCCATTGGAAACATAAGAGAATATAACAAAAATGTAAGGAAAAATAATTTACAGATGATCTAAGCTCGGGAAGTAAATGGAGGTGAGTTTTAAAGGATAAAACATGGTGCTTTTTCGATTTCATTAGGGTAATTTTTCGATATTTACTCAAAATAAAATGGAAAAATATATTTTAAATAAAAAAATTTATAGTGTATTTGGAACATAAAGGAAAGTTTCACCAAATTCCTTGAAAAAAATTTTTTTTTTTTTTTAAAGTTAGAAATTATAAACCAAGAACTTGGTTATTTAAATTTTTCACATAAATTTTGAGGTTTTGTGAAAAAGTGTAAATACAAAAGTTGTTGAAATTTTTTATAACCTACAACTTTGTAATCTTTAATAGGAGTTATGCAGAAAATTGAGAAAAACCGTGTTTTACATTTAAAAACTCACCCCCATCCACTTCTCGACCATCGCAGATCGCCTATTTTTTCTTTTATTTTTTTTATATTCTACTATGATTTTTTTTGGTTACAAAAATTATAGACCCTAGTCTAATATAAGGTTATATGTTTGAACTACATTGAGCAAAGTAAAAATTGAATGAATCTCAATGCCTACCATGTATAAACTAAATATGATGAAATAATGTTCTTTATTTTGTAATATAACCATTTCGCAATATTAATAATAATATAAATAATAATATGAGATTTAGTAATGTTATATTATTATACCTATGGTTTATGGTTTTGTTATAATGCTATGTTGTATTGTTGTGCGGTCTAGGAAACCATTTCTGTGTTGACTTTATTTTTCATTTATCTTCATATGAAACACAGTTTTATTCTATGCGTACAGAATGTACATGATTTAAATTTATATTTAAATGACAAAAACTTGTAACATAGTTAATAGTACGATGTACTTTGTACCATCAAGGTTTAAAATAATTTTTTGATCTCGTACAGAAGAAAAATGGGAACAGGGAGCCTAATTCAATTATTTAACATTATTTTCATGTCATTTTTAATATAATTGTGTTCGTTGACATAACCATTAGTGCCCGATAAACATAACTAGCGCTTTCTAAAATTTTTTTACTGAGATTTCTTTTTTGTCGTTGTCCTACAGTCACTGCGAATAGACAAGACTAAGAAAAAAGTTTGGTATCTTTTTTTAACCGGAGGAAATATTTGAAATGTTTACTCGTTTTTGAAATGAAACAGCCCATTAAAACCTATAGACTTATAACATTATAGACAATACGACATTCCAACTAGATTAGTTTATTTTAATAATTTTTTTTAAATTTTATTTATTTAATTTTTTTTAATTCTAAATATTTATGTTGAGCTTTTCATAAACAATTATTTATCAAACAATCGCGTTGAGTTACAAAGCTGTAAGATCAAGGTTTAAGAAAAAGACAACAAAAACTTCTTATCAATAAGTTATTACGCTGACATTAAAGATGGAATATATTAAATATCCATTAATAGCAATAAGTGATTTGAAAATATATGCTGGTTGCTGCAAATATCATCATGTATCGTTTTGATACCATTTATATTATTTAAAATCATTTTCTAAGTACCTTACGTCGTGAGTGAGTCCATATAAAGTAGTTAAGTAGTTAATAAACTTGAATTCGTCTCACAGAGGTAAAATTCACATAATTATGGCCAATATTAATAGAAATGAGTTACTCTGATTAAGAAGTAGAAACGTAAATTTGTAACTAGACATAAACGCCATCTATTAATTGTATATTTAATTATCCACACGTTTGATTATAATAGTGATTGATTATGGAGTAATTTGTTGAAATTTAGAAGATTTGTTTAAATAACGTATAATATATTATTTAATGAATATTAGAATTAATGTATTATGGATTCCATACTTTCAGGAAAATATATTATTACTAAAGACCTAAAACGTGTACATTACTTGAGATTGTAAAGATATGTTTTATAATACTAAATTTGGCCGCGTCTTCTGAATCTCTAAAGTTATATCAATATACAAGCGAAAACACAGTTAATATTGATTGCTTTTGTGTGAAATTTCACCTATGTGTGCCTTACTGAATCCTGCATTCAACAATACCATAACCATTTTGAATAGTTACTCTGTTAAATATTGGCTAATACATATCTTTGGAACCAAATATTTCTCGAATAAAATTATTTCAGACATCCTATATAATGTGATGGTTTTCTTACAAATTTAAAGTGATAAATACAATGTTGGATGATTTAGCTAGAGCTATATGTTTATGAAACTATGTGTAAAATTACAAAACGCATATATGAACATAATAATAATATTAAACTTCATTATAATACCATGCTTTGTACACGAATATACATACATAATATTATCTGGGATGATGACGAAGACTTTATTTATACAGTATATACGTTGTAATAATGTAGGATATATTATCTAAATATGTTCGTTCATGGCTCATGGTATTTTTATGATTTAAGTACAATAAATTGTTAAAATTTTATTAAATTTTGGTACCGGTGGTTTAGAAAGGTACCCATAAACATGTCATTTACAAATAAACATCATCAAATTACTGTTTGACTGAATTACATTTAGAATTGTAATATTTTTTACTATATCAACTCTGAAGTGAGACATTATGTTTTTAAGCAACTCTTAAAAATTTCGATTACTCCAACATATATTCATTATTAAATTACTGTTTGACTATTTTATGTTATGAGATACAACAGTACTTTTCATACAACTTCTGAAGTAAGACATCCTTTTTTAACAAGCACTCAAAATTTTCGGTTATGCTGACAATATTTTAATTGTCAGATATTGAATGTAATTGTAATAGGAATATCAGATAAAAACAAATGCAAGAATAATTTTATCTTACATGTGATAAAACGAAAAAACCGTTGGGTAAGAAGTTGAAAATTACTATTTTCAGGTTACAGGTCAAAAATATAGTTGTTCATTCATTATTTATTTATCTTCCTATCACAATAATAAAATTAAGTATAACTTACAATTTGTACACCCAATCGAAAATTTTACGATTCCGACAAGGGAAACAACCTGTTTATCAGAATTTTGTTAGAGTATTAACTCGTCAATAACTTTCTCATTATAGTTAGTATTTATCATTAATGATAAAATTAAACAGACATTCAAGTCTTGAAGTGTTTAACAAGCAATCGTATAATTCATACTCGTAAATATCGTTCTTATTAAAAAACATGAAAGCAAAATGTACTTTCTTCATTTTAAAATATAGAATTAAAACAGTCCACTTAGTATTAATCAGAACATTTTAAATTTTGTATTTCAACTTAATAATTATTGCTAATTCCAACTCTGCACAGGTATTTCGAAACTTTAATAAAATAATTCTAGCTTAAATAACATGAAATTAAATATACTTATAAAATTTTTATCTACAACCAAAATTTCTCTGTAACTTTTTTGAAAATTTGTCTTTTTATAAACATATAAAGCTTGGATTCTACATTTTTTTCTACATTAATAGGATCTAATTACTTTTCGTAAATTTTCATTTGCCCCTCCGCAAAAGTAACTTAGTGGTACTTGTTACAGGATAAATAATTGTCCTCCAGCAAAAAAAAACTAACCACAATCAGACATATAATTTTGAAGTCAGCATGGGTAGGCACATTATATATATGGGAGTTATAAACTAAGTCCAGTATTTGTAATCCATTGGTGAACCAGAAAATATCGAAGTCATTAATAAACTATTCAAAGATATGTTTATAGAATCATTTTTTATGTGATTATTATCTGTATGTTCGTCCGCCGACATGGAACTGAATAACGATAAGAAATATGGAGATGAAATTTTGATAACATGTTCTAGACTTAAATTCATAGCCCATATTTTAAACCATAACCAATAAAAGAAACCTTTTAATAAAATAATAGAGTATTTTTAATTACATTTGTTCAGTTTTCTTTACTATAGAAAAAATAATAATTTTTTGGTTTATAAGACAAATAAATTATATATTTATATTTCTAAATGAAAATTTTATATGCATTTTAAGACAACACCATCAATTACCTCTGTTAAACACACACAACAAATAGTTATGTAATCAGGTTTAAGTCTTAAGTATGTGTGTAAAAATGGTATAAATAGCAATGGTATAAACCTGATTACATGATTACATTGAGATGTTGTTGACATACGTTATACTTTGTAAGTATAGGAAGAACAACAGTAACTACTAATCCATATATCTTATATCTGTGTTTAGTTAGCACTATCTTGTTATTTCTATTTCAATTTTTCAAGTTTTGAACCTGAGTACATTATTACGTTGTGATATTGTTGACCTACGCAATACTTTGTGAGTATAGGGAAAACAACATTGACTACTAATCCATATCTCTTATATCAGTGTTTAACACTATCTTGTTATTTTTCAATTTTTGAAACGTTTTATTTTCTGAACACTAACAAACAATGTAAATATAAATATCAGAAAATATTTCTACAAATTTTTAATTTCAAAATAAAATGTAAACAAATTATAAAATTTTAAATTAGGATATCCGAGCTCATAAAATGCTAGGGCATTGCTTAATTTAAAAATTAGAATGTATCAATTCCTAAAAATGTAGTATTTAAAAAAAAAATATGATTCTTTTTTTTTTTGAAATACTGTTAAATAATATATCATTGAGGACTCAATAAGTAAAGAACTATACGTCTACCTTTGTTAGTGTTTATTATAGATACAACAATGTACATATTTGCAAAAATTGATATTATGTGTTTCTTACCACAACTAAAATGTCAAATTCATTTATATATACATTGAAAAATGGTTTATGTACTTGCTTCATAGACATATTAGAAAATACCGCGAAAAGGTAACTGAAAAGCGAATAAATATAAGACGCTGCATAAGATAATTTCTAAGCATATTGACTAAGCATATGCGTTTACTATACTCTAGGTAAATGAATTTTAGGTATATGCAATAATATCCCTTATGTAGCGCTAATTTTTTTTGAAATAATTCGCATCCATTTATGGTAATACTTATATTAGTATCGTAAAGCTAACATTATTCAAATTGAAATATTAAATTAACTCCTTATTGTATAAGATTTATTTAACAAACTTTCATTATATAATTATATTATGAAGATCTCTTGATAATTTTTTACAAATAATCTATGCCATATTTTACGGATCAAGTCCCCATATTTCACGGATTTTCAAGTACCATATTTCACGGATCATTATTTTTTCAATGTTGCATTTCATTTATGATATTTTTAATATTTTCGAAGAAAAATCGAAAAACATGAACATTGAATTTCTAGATTTGCATTTAGAGACACACTTGAAGCCTCTGTTATTTACCTTGCCTTTAAAGCTCATACTGCTTTAATGTTTTTGAATTACGCTCCATGTTTATATAGTATCCAGTTTAATATCACAAAGCTTGGTACTGAAGATGCAGTGATCCTAATTTCTGGACACGTTTTAGCTTATGAAAAATAATTATTTTTATAAAATTTGGCAAATGAACGAATTTCACTTTCGTGATTTTATGAGGGATTCTTCAAAGTTGTCCTTTTTCGAATTGAAAACAGAACCATTAAATTAAAAACTTTCTTCAGTTGGTAACATTTTTGTTCTATAAATTTCCCAATTAAAGTCTAACATATTGTTGATTATCACGACACAGCAACTGTAAATTTATAATTAATTTTTATGAAAATATCCAAAATATAATCTTCTAATTTGAAACAATTAAAGCTTGTTGAAATATCCGTGCTAAGCTCATATTAACTATGATAATATTTACTGTATGCAATTTGAATTACTTAATACCCAAATTTGCTCACAAATAATATAGTAATACCTACTATCGTAAATGTACTACCAAACATATAGTAAGTAGTATCTTGGTAAGTGACCCTTGAAATAAACGTTGTTTGGTAGTAGGTACCAAAACAACCAACAGTGTGCTTGAACACATCTAATTCTATCCAACCCCGTCCCGTTATAATAACATAATGTAGCTTTACTTATATATGGTATATAAGTCAGAACCATATTTACTGACAGTAATGGTATGTGAAATAGACATTATTTGTGACAAATTATATGTAATAACTATGCTACAGTTAGTTCACACTTATATTACACAGGAGTAGATACATATTTGTTTCGTTGTTAAACCATGTATACTAAATACTACTTACTAATGGTAAAACAAGAAACATCATTCCAGACTATCATCATTTTAATGATTATAATAAGTATTATAATCATCTTCATTTAAAAATAACAAAAATATTTAGGTAATAGTAGTGTGAAAATTAGTATGCTATATATATTGTTCCTTGTTATGCGTAAATTTAAATGTTTTTTAAAACATACCTTAAAAAAATAATATGTGTGCCGTTAACACGTGATAGAAGTGAAACTTCAAGAGCCAAATATCGAATTTCAGAAATAGGAGAATTATAGGGTTTATTCATATGATATTGATACAAAGTATAAAAATATTATGCATTGTAATATTTATATATAGGTTCTGATAGTTAAATAAGCAATGTGATTCTTTAAAGTAGTATTGTATTATTTTATAATATTTACTAAAAGTAACAATGACTAGTGTGTGCAACAATACTAAACACCTTGTTATACACACTTATCTGAAATTGGATTGAAACCCTCTCAGATCTCTTAAGACATCTTAGCTCAAAAACCTATTATTATAATCATAAAAGGGACTTAAATATTCCAAAAACTAGTCAACCATACATTTTCCATTAATCGCCTAAAATTTACCAAACCATACTATACCATACCATTTTCCGGTATGTTACGACTATATTAAATGTATTACAATTGGAGTTTTATTGAACTATAACTCCAATCGCACTATAAAATAGAAAATCTTGGAATAGATTAGATTCCTGAATTGGTACAACAAGTACGAATATTCTAGCTATTTAGTGTAACACAAATTGTAATTATTTTAGTTTAAATACTAAAGACGAAATTCAAAACCTTAATATACATTTTAAAGATGTGTTGTGCTGTTGTATATGAATATATAAAAGCAGGTTTACGTAGTTTAGATATTTTATGTTCGAATAAAACGAGTTATAGTTTTTATCTAAAGAGAATCTTAAAATATATTCCAGAATGTTTTAAAAGGCAAAATTGTGTGAAATGTTTGTTCACACATGTATGCTGATGTATTGCAACAACATGGACAGTGTTTTTGATTTAATCAAAATGTTCAGAATCAGATCCGTACCTAAAATTTCATGCTTAAACTTAATTATTTTGTTTTAAATGCTTCTTTCTCGTAAAAGCAAATTTCTCATTTCCTTGCCAAAAATTCAAAAGACTGTGATTTAAAAATTGAAACATCCTAACTATATAAGAATGGTTTTTACTAATCATGTAAATACGCCATGTGCCTTTTAGAATTTTTTTTTTTTGGGAATATAAAAACTATAGGTACTATTTCTCTGCAATTCAGATTTCATATTTCATATACCATCCTATATATAAATTGGTATTTCATATACTAGCCGTTCGTCATATGAAAACACTTCCCACAATTGTAGTTATTCATTCATACTGAGATTAGTGTTGGGTGGTTTTGAATGACACTAATGAAATTATCAAATTATAACTACAAATAATATTATTATCCACGCTTATATACAGAACTTTCTAGTATCATGTTGACATCTATGATATTTAATGTTATAAATTAAACTCCTTAAATTATTAACGAATAATGTACTACACTGAATTTTAGTAGTGAAATATGTACCATCTACATTTTAAGATTCATATAGGGTAAGTCCGGGGGAAATGACCGAAGTTTAAAGGAGCCGTTACAAAATCAAACCGTTATAATTATTTAATTATTAAATAACAGAAAGTAATCAATAAACTATAAGATAAAATAAATTTTATTTATTTATTTATTTTTTCTGGCTTTAACTACTACAGCTATATAGCCATTAACCAAATGGGATTATTATTTTTATACAACAACAGTACACAACAGTGCTAGGTGGTCTTCCATCCAAATACTGACTGTGAAAAAACAATATTATAAATAAAACTTCTACAAGGGTAGAATGCTATGTTAGTTTTATCATCCTTATTTTTTCTAACTCTTATCCGTTTGACTCAAGTCAACTGTCAACCCTACACATATATCAAAGCTGATAACATGCATAGCTGATTATTGCCAGAACGTAGTACTTGAATATATAAGTATACAAGGATTCATTAGTGAAAAAAATTACTACCTTACAGATCCTTACTCAAATCGCTCACGAGCTCTAAGTTTAAGAAAATACTGTATTTGGATCGTTTGTAATACTGTGTCACATATCGAATTAATAATGTTAAAAGTATGTTAGCGTCATTGAGTTTAGAACCATTAAGATAATAAATTTTCTGTAGGTATTTGTTAGTACGAGTTTATATGTGGGTGTGTGTTTTGTTGTTGCTGCTGTATGAATCATTTTCATAAATAAATGGTTTTTAAAGATATTACTCTTAATATGTATTTTCAAAACAAATTGTTAACGTTTTGAATATACATATAGAGTCATGAAAAAAATCTTTTTCTTTTCTTCTAAAGTATAATAACAATATTTTTAAATCATTTTATTTGTATACTAAAATAAAAAGTGAGATGACAGTGTTACTGGTTATAATCATAAATTACGTTTTGTTATATTTCACTAGAAAACATACAGACAAAGAAAGACCTATCTAGTATAGTGTGTTTTTCACGATATATTTATTGTAAAGTGTTGAAATTGAGACTATAAAGTCGTCGGGTATATTTATACATATATAGACACACATATAACCACATTACAACAATGTTTAGAGAAGTTTGAGATATCATTTACGTACAGTGAAACATATCCATTTCAGAAAATGAAAGGCAAGTTTTTGATTCCAAAATAATTATTTTATAAACGTTATATGAATCTAAACAAGTTATAAATAATTTTCTATTTTTATAATAAATAAATTCACAAGTTCTCAATGAGTTTACTTCGTAGGCGATTTCTTAGATGCGTCATATTTCAACCTAATGTTTGTTTTAAATAATTAATTAATGTTTTTTACATAAAATAAAATAAATGATAAGATATATATTTATTTATGAAAAATGATTTTTCAACCACCTTTAAAAACATGAACTAAAAGGTAAACAATAATTTTACATTAAAAAATTCTTTAATTTTTAATAATTTTTTTGCTAAGAATATGATTTGCAGCGACTTCGAATGGTAATTTGTTATAAGGGAATTATATATAGAAATTTTTAATTTAAAATTATCTTTTACTTTTTAGTTCATTATTTTGAATTTTCATTTTTGATAAATTGTCATTTTTTACTTTGAGTGTTGTGTCGTATTTAATCACAAAAAAATTATTTTCTCTACCTCTCTCTCTTGAAGCTGTATAAAGTTCAACGCAAAAATAATTTTTAAAAATCTGCCCATTAACAGAGAAGAAATTGGATGAAATATGAACGTTCGAAATTGTGAATTCATAGCTCTAGATATGATATGTAATGATAAAGTGATAATCATTTATGTATACTCATTACTTTTTTCATTAAATAATTAATTCTAACTAATAAGTTTTGCTTGTTTTGGTGGATATTAAGTAAATCGATTTTCAAATTAAGATGATCTAATAAATCTTAATACACAGTAAGAAACGAAGTGCAATGAATCAATTGTAAAACGAATTTGAGTCATTTTAAGCGATACCAACCTTTTAACCTAAGCTCGAAACTTTATTTTAGTTTTACTTTACAAAGCCTGCCGTCTTGACAAATCTCTTATGAGCAGCCAGGATGAGGGCATTTAAAATATTTTTGCGCATGTATATTGATTGTTCAATAAGCCTATTTGTTGATAATTGCTATAGGAATGGTTACGGACTCAAAATCGTCGTAAAAACCGTCAAGATAGTATTTGTACAATGTCTAGAAAGAAAATCTATGAAAAGTTAAAAAAAAACGTTAAGAATACCTACTATCAAAGATAAAAAGCCGGTTATTATCTGAGTATTTTCTATTCAGATAATTACCTTTGAAAAGCTTTATAGTCAGTCAATTGAGAGTGTTGACTGTAATATTCATTGAAGGAAGGTAGATAAAACTGCTACTCTTTTAGATGTATGTATACATATAGGGGTTGAAATAAGCTTAACTTGTCCTATTTTTGATAATGTTATTGTTGTTGGCTGTGTGTTAAAATATCTACAACAATTTCTTATAAACAAACATACAAACATACATACCGCAGCACATAACACAGAACAAAACAACAACAGTATAAAATAAGATTTAGTGACGCGAATTGTATTATTTTTTATTATATGTTCTTATTATTAT
The DNA here is from genome assembly GCA_020423425.1 of Chrysopa pallens. Lineage (NCBI taxonomy): Eukaryota > Metazoa > Arthropoda > Insecta > Neuroptera > Chrysopidae > Chrysopa > Chrysopa pallens. Next base: position 67,466,708 of record CM035591.1, on the reverse strand, counting down.
ATTATGTGGATATATATATACATATATACACATATATATATATATATATATATATATATATATATATATATATATATATATATATATATATATATATATATATATATATATATATATATATATATATATATATATATATATATATATATATATATATATATATATATATATATGTTGTAAGTGTATTTAGAATATTTTCATTTTATGAGAAAAATATAATCTTCAGAAATATCAAAGCTATTTTATTAATAATTTTGGAGAAATATGTGGTGGAAAACAAAATATACGCAGAATGCAAAAGGCCCATAATCATTTCTTCTTTTATTTTACTCACTCATTCTAAAATATTCAAAAAATCCCAGAATTAACTTGTTTTTTTTTTTTTTTTTTTAATTTTGCATTTTTCGTCCAAACATTGCAATTAAAGTATTTTAGAGATTTTAACAATATATTAATAATCTTAGAAATGTTTGAGACCCTATCTGCGCAAATCACTCTACAAACTAATCGAAAAAAGTTGTGTAAAATTTTAAAACAATTCTAAAACATCTAGTCTCAAGTTATTGAATGAATAATCGGTAAACAATTTAGAATGTTTTAAACAATTAAATTCCCATTCTTAGTATTGATGATGGTTTCAGTGGAATAGAAAGTGTAATTTTTTCATTAAAATTTGAAATAGTTATTAGGAAAAATGCTACAACGATATTCCATGATGATTACATAAGGAGAGTCGCAATTCAAGCTCCATATGTAAGTAAATTTTATATTCCTTAAAATATATCCAATATATGAGGACATACTAAATTTAGTGGAAAATATATTATTGTTTACCAGTTCGTTCACCAGACCGTCATCAAGATAACTCATAAACAAGAGCAGACAGTAATTTGAAATGTTTATGGCGTATTACAAATTAAAATATATAATTTAAGTTCCATACTCAACTTCCTGTAAGGGGTACAAAAAAAATTTAAAAACAAAAAAATGTTTATTGCATGAAGGCTAACAACTCTTGTTTATATCATTTTTCCTAATCTGTTTAGATTTTTCTTCATTTGAGCTCAAATGCTGATTATATAAATTATATGTCAAAATATTATCACTAAATGGACTGCATATTTCGTGTATTTTATGAATGCTAATAACTGAAAATAATTTAAAAATTGATACTATATGTCGGATATTTAAATATTTAATACTGAAAGTTGATATATTCTATTGGAATTGTTGTGAAGTAAAGCAAGTTTCGACGATTTATATTCAAAAAACTGTTTTTTTAGAATTCGAAGCAGAAATTGCTTTGTAGAAAATCAAACACCGCACAGGTGAAAAGCGTTAAGCCTTTTTTTCATTTACGTAGATAGTCTTGGTAATTTTTAAACTTTGATTATAACGAAATATTTCAAACTTAACTATTTTACTTCAAAACAGTATACAGAATATTGGCTGAAATTTTGGTATTCGAACGACAATATTGGAGTAAAATATGTCATTTTACTGAAAAGTTGCCTTACTCGTATTCAAAATATATTTAGTTTTAAATGTATAGCACCTACTTTTCATTGTGTTTTCAATTCGTTTTTAGAAATATGAAATACAATTGGAATAATATAGTAAATAGGAAAGCAGACCACAATAAATATTACATAGAATACAAACTATGCAACCACATAGCTTCATACAGTTTAGTTATTTTTTTTTTTAATGTTTTGTTATATGACTATTAGACTATACTTTTATTATTATTTAATACTATGGTTCCCTATCTATTGTGTGTAGATGATAGGCTAACTATTTCTATATAAAAAATAATGATATAAAAAATTAAAATTGAAATCTGAAATTTTTATCTGGGTTTATATGGAGATGATTTAAAAAGCTATACCAAACTTTACTCCGATCAACTTTAAATTCAAATTTAACAGAATATTCTTGAGATATTATGCGCTGAATTAAAAAAAATAAATAAATAAAAATTTTAAACCTTAGATACTCTTATTGTACATATATGTATATTAATTTTAAATACATTATCGGTACCGTGCATACTATATGGAAGATGCTGCTCATCGTTTGACACGATGCGAATGGTCAAATAAGAAACATAAAACATTCGTTGTTCACGATATAAATACTATTAAAATACATATAAATTGTAAATATTACGTCGATAATTAAAAAAAAACTGGAAGAAAAAAATGTCAATTTTAGTTTTTCAACTGGAAGTTAAAATTTTGAGATATATTATGTGTTACTGTGTCACAAAATATATATTTTTTTAATTGTTGCAAATCTCACTAAAATATTTGTATCAAAGGCTTTTATATTTGCATATATAATTTTTTAATATCTGGATGACCGAGCTTTGCTCGGTATTTTTTTTTTTTTTTTATAAATTGTGTTTTTTGGAAATTATATTACGTCGAGGCGGAAGACGAGTCCAGCACGCTAACACTTAGCCACTCCAATGACTTTAAATATTAAACAAATATTTCATTACATTATAAAAAATTATACAATTATAATAACAAAATCTTATTTGAAAAATATTATTCACTTTATTGTGTTGTTTTGTTGGGTTGGGTTGGGTTTAAAATTAATAAAATTTAAAAAAAATTAATTTGACTCGTCGGTCGATCCGGGATACGAACGCGGCAACTCTGTATAAGAGCCACGCTCGCTACCAGTTAGCCACTCCAATATCTATATTTCTATAAATAGTAAACAAATATATCATTACATTATAAAAAATTATCGATAAAACACAAATAAAATGACATTTTCTAAAAATGATTCCTAGCTAGATCGATTTATTGCTTGCCCCCGAAACCCCCTATATACTGAATTTCATGAAAATCGTTGTAGCCGATTCCGAGATTCCAATTATATATATATATATAAATATATATATATATATATATATATATATTTATATATATATATATATATATATATATATATATATATATATATATATATATATACAAGAATTGCTCATTTAAAGATATAAGATATTACATTCTGCTGCTGAATCACCATGAAAACACTAAAACGTAGCGATGATATTGTTGAATTGATAATTTGATATCGGAAGATGACAGTACTGGCTATATTGAAACGATATTCTCATTTGTTTAAAAAATCGACAATGAATAAATCCAAAAATATTTAATTATGTATTATTATACATAATCATGAAATTTTAAAATTAATGAAATGCATCTGTAATAAAACATTTTTAGAGGCAAGTGATTGTTTTATATTTCAGCCATAGAAAAATTCGTATACATTTCTTTTATAGTGTTTGTTAAATTATTGCTAAATAATTTAAACTTTTCTTATTATAAAAATAGCTTTTTATTATTTTAAAAAAATATTTAAATAGTATTAAAACAACAATTAATAATTTTATTGTTGTCAATTGTATAATGTATTGCTTTTATATTGCAAAGCACATGAAGTGTTACTGCCTATAGACGTCGTTTGGATCTGCACGGTGCCGACACCCAGGTCAAAAATTATATTATTATTGTGTTTTATAGTGTAAAGCTGCCATATTGAGCAACAAGTTTATCTCTTTTAATGTTATTTGACTTTGTTAATATCAAATTCGTTAATATGAAATTTAAAAAAAAATAAAAAAATAAATAAAATTAAAGAATTAATACAATATATATTGTTAATTCAATGTATATTATATCTCTTTTTGTTTTGTAATTTTTAATATGAGAACTTTTTATTAATTTTGTTTGATAAATATTTGATCGTTGTGTACTTTTCACCTACGTTCATAAATTAATTTTCGATATTTTCGATTAATTTCTTATATTATAAAACTTTAAAAAAAAGTTTATTATAGCTGATACCCATCACCGTAGAAGTACAAAAACGTATCACATTTTATAATATTTTAGTTTCATTGTTAATTTTGTTTTTGTTGATTTTTATTCGAAATATAACATAAGGAAAAAATGTTTGCGAGGAGGGAACCTTTTTTCACCATATAAAGTTGTTTCGTAATTGTACTAACTTTTTTCTGAAGTGTCTGAATCAGCCAGCATAAATATTTTTCTGAAGTTTCCTCATAACTGGCTACGCTTTAAAGTTCCAAACTTAAGTCCACTTATTAATTTTCGAATCTATTTATCTTCTGCTTCTGGGAAAATTGTTATGAACTGCTGTTTAGTTTCTGTTTCATCTATATCCTAAATATCTTTAATTGTTTTAATATGCAAATAAGTTGCAAATAATTGAATCTTGTATCTTCTGAATTCACTTACGTTTGTTTTTCATTTATCAGTTTTTAAAAATTTTGTTGCCACACAACACATCAAGCGATTTTTATTTGTATAGATTTTTAATGTTATAATGAAAGCTTTATATTTTGAACAACAGAGTCCTTTCATATATATTTTGTATGTGCAATATTTTTATTCTGCGATGAGTATAAAAATTGCATGCATTTGCAAAATTATATGTACAATATATATATATATATATATATATATATATATATATATATATATATATATATATATATATATATATATATATATATATATATATATATATATATATATATATATATATATACGTATATTCTTTTTTATTTTAACAAATATTTCTTGTTCAATAAATAATCATCTATTCAACCATTATATATCTATATTATTGATGACAATACATTCATGCGCTCTAAATATTTTATATTGTTATTATTTTTCAATGTAATTAATAGCATGCTATTATATATATGTTTAAAGTTATTGTACTATGTCAAATGATTACCCAAACAATTCTTAATAGATTTAAATAAACAGTACAATAAACCTGACTTGGGAAATTTGCAACTTGAATATGTCAAGGGTCAAGAAAATTTCAAATACAAATAATTTTTGTTCACATTGAATATGGCTTTAATCGATAAATTTTAACTAAAAAGGAAGCGGTATAATCGGGACCCCTAAAATTTTATGTAAGTTTATTTTCTTTGTTCGATTGCTTGAAAGTTTAGTCATATAAAACCATTCCAATATAATCTATTTGGAAAGTAAAAGATAACACTATATATATTTTCATAATAATTCTGGAACTAGAAGAGAAAATCAACTAATTTTCTTTTCAAATAAATTTTATAAAAGAGAGCGTCGAATTTTATGTTATAACTAGAGCAAAGAGCGTTAAAGATAATTACCAATATAAAAAATTTAGTTTTGCCTATCCTTACAAAATTTTGTTAAAAAAATTATGAATATACCTTAAAGAATATTTGCTTATTTAGATAAAAAAACATCGATAATTTGTTCTTACAGAAAGATCATTTCATAATAAATGAAAAAATCATTGTGTTTGATACAGTATGAGATTCCTGATACGCAAAGATTATTGCGTCAAGTATCATGTAGATGACTCCCGGTTTAATTGACTTTCCAACAAAATAATTTTATGTTGTCACGTTTCAAGTTCTTAATCGATTATGATATCTCAAAATTAATAGTTTTCAACCCGCCCAGCTTAATTTTTACCGTAAATGACTTGTTTTACGAAGTTGTAAAAAATACATAACTGACTCTAATTTTATAAATAGCCAAAAATCAAAGGATCTTTAAAGTAAAATTCTGTATTCATTCTGTATTCATTTGAAAATTTTTTCTAATTCTTATCGTTTTGAACTAACTAAATTATCAACTCTTTCAAATGCATAACGTACAGGTTTGATTCCTCCCAGAACGTTGTTTCTGAATTTCGCATTCTATGATCATCCATGAAAACTACAGCCAAACAAAATGACTGTTACCCAAACAATCACGAGCTCTGCGCATATATTATATACTAGTTGGCCCGGCAAACGTCGTTATGCCATATATTTCTAATCAACATCAACATTTTTAAGCATACAACATATTCTTAACACTATTTATAAATAATAAAAGCTGAGGCAAATCAGAATAAATAATGATATTAATTTATATTTTAAAGCAGACCCGCCCGGTTCATTGGTTGCTGTGTTAATTTTCCCATTTTATTAAATGATATTACATCGATTACATGCGAATTCAATTCTACCCTTAGGGGTAGAATTTCAGGAAATCCTTTCTTATCGAAATCCCGGTATTTAGTGTGCACCCGATATTTACCTGGTATTTGGTGGGGTACACCCGGTACCGCGTTCACCCGATAATTTATGCTGTGGTACTCATACACTTGATGAAAGATATATGGTACTCCTGAACCAAGAATGATTCCGGTAATACTTGAACAAAGCGATATGCACACTTTATATAGTTGACAGTTCAACATACTGCTAGTGAGAAGAGATAAAGAAGTTTTAATTTGAATTTAAAATTTAGATTTTGGTTTCTATGGAAATGATGCTAATAGGATTTGTAAGATGTGAGAAAAAAAAAGACAAAAGATGTTTTACAGCTGGGAACATTTTGTATTCGAAAATTAAATTGTCGTTTATAGTATTTCCGATACTTATTATTTATGTTTCTCACCGTTTAAACCTTTCCTGAACTTCCACAAATATTTCAAGATCAAAATTAACAAAATCGGTCCAACCATTCTCGAGTTTTAGCGAGATAAACGAACAGCAATTGATTTATATACCTATATATATATATAGATTATATATAGGGTTAGTACAATTCTACTCAAACAAAAAATCAATTATAAAATAAAGTAATTATTGAACTTTTAACAGAATAATGAATTGAAAAACGTTATTATTAAAAATAATAGTGAACGTGTTATAAATATGAAAAGTATATTCTATGCAGAAAATAGACGATGTGCATTTTCTAGTTAACGAAATATAATTTATAAAACTATATTTTAACTTTTAATACTTTTTCACTTAGATACAACAAATCACTCAAACCATATTTATTATATTTGTAAGACCCACTTCAATCCCAACCAACGATCAGAACACACTGTAAAAGGTATTCTATGTAGGTATTACGTCGTAAGCAAGCAAGAAGCAAGCATTTGATGAAAACAAGTGTAAATATTGTAATAATAAAAATATCATCATATATCTAGAAATAAGTTTCCTTTGTAAATTATATACAGACTGTTACTTAAAGCGATGGAATAAATAGTTCAGCTTCTTCTGGAAATACGTTAAGGGGCCATTCAATAAAAATCATAAAATATATCTATATACTTATAAATACGCATATACTTTGTATTGTAGTTATATGGTGTGTTTATTTGCTAAATTTGAGCTAAAATTGAGGCGATTTCAAACAATTTTGCACAAAATGTCGATGTACAGAGTTTGCTCATTTACGAGCTTAAACTCTCTTTTAAATCCGGAATAAGCCATCAAAATATCAACTATCTATTTCTTTTCGTTTTTGAGTTATCTTGGTGATAGACAGACGGACGGACCAACAGAAATGTACTAACTATGTGAATCTATGACCGTCCATACTAGCGCCCATAGAGATAAGATAGTAGTACTAGTATAAACTTTCACTGTATGCATTATTGGAATTTTATCTGACCGACGGTCAATTAACAGATACGGTCATCTTTTCCAGTCGCTTTAAAGCTCCCAAAAAAAAAAAAAGAAAACAAAGAAATCTTACTTGTATTCTCAGATTTGTTTTTTACGTATGATACTATTTCAATACCACCTATATGAGCAGACCAATCGCTGGGGCCAATAAATCATTGTCTCAGACACATAAATCATTACAATCAAATAATTCTGTTTGATGAATTTAAAGGAATTTTTTTCTTAACATCTTGTTTACTAATTAAAACTGAAACGTGTCTATATCAAAATATGATGGAAGCGTCAGGAAACATAAAAATAATAAGATAATATTTTCTAACGGTCTTAGTGTTAAAGCTTCATCTTACATTTCGACGCAGATGGAACTTAATTAAAGTTAATACAAAAAAATATCTGTCAAAGTTGCAGTTCATCCTGTATTTACACACTAGATATATATTGATAAAGAGTTGTTAAACAAGTTTATTATCACATCTTTTATATAAAACTTTTTATAAAATTCAACCCAGTGTGAAAATATAAAGTGTTTGTAATTTAAATTTCTATTCACCCTCCAACTGTTTAGTACACGGGCTGAGTACAGGATGTTTATAAAGGAGCGTGTGATGAAGTAACAAATGGATATCCTACTAAAATGATAAATATGATAAATATGAAGTTTGAATTGATGTTTGTTTGTTCAATCGAGGTTTTTCATATTATTCACTATTTCTATAGGGTGACCCTCTAACGTTTAAACAACGCTTTCAGATAAAATAGTTGGAGTACAACACGCCCATCACAATTTTATGAAACCTACCAAAGTTTTGTCCCAAAGAAGTCAAGAGATTAAAACGGTAAAATCAAATAAAAAATCTTTACAAATCGAAGTATGTTCCTTTGTTCAAAATATTCTTTGGGTCTTTGCCTCAGAAACGCTTAACATTGTGATGTATAAATATAATATGGTGTCACAAAGATTGAATTGAAGAAAATTGGACATGATTTGACTTTTTGAATTCATAATTTTCTAAGCCAGTTTTCATTTGTCAAAACTTTGAGTAATCTGTTCAAAAAATCAAGGTGGACTTTTTGTTACAAAGAATGTCATACAACAATTATCTTTCAGATAAACTATAGCTCATGGCAAAATAATTTGGTTAAACATGTATTTTGTTGATTTTCAAAACTACTAGATCTCTACTATTTCCAAGCATATCTTGTGATTTATAAATACACCTCTAGAAATCTGTTTAAGACTAAGTAATGTTTAGGAAAACAAATTTTTCCTCTACAAAAGTTCTCTTTTTTGCAGTCCATAAAATTGAAGTTGTAGGGAAAATTTTTTTACATATCGGATAAAATCTGTTTTGAATTTATATTTGAAAGAATTATCTTCCAATAAATGCTTGAATTACCTTTCAATGATCATCCATACAGACACAATGAGTAAAAATGGTACAAATGGAATTTGAAAACCTTAACACATAAAATGATATTCAAGAATTAAGCAGCTATACAATGAAAAATTATACATTCTAAAACTAATCAAAAAATGGTTAAAAATGAACTGCAGTTTTATAAAGCAATAAAATAATATCTATGAAAGTCACAAGGGTTTTCAATAGCGTATAGCGTAACTTTATTCTATCGTAAATCGACAATGCAGTTGCTTTTTGTATGTAGACGATATATAAAAATTCTTAGTATTCGGTTGGCTCTTGTAGAAAACCATAAAAATTCACTCATATATTTATTGAGTTGTAAAAGTAATTATCATTGCAAATGGTATTTTTAAATGCAATTTGGCAACACAATTCAATTTTTATTACGACAAGTGTTAAAAATGTATATTACTCTTGTTCTTCTTATATATGAAGCGCAATGTTATTATCTGAACTACTGAAATAAACAAATAGAAAAAAAGTACTGAAATGAATCTTTTGTACACAAAATCTACAATCATAAATATATGAATATAATATTCTGTAACAAAAACAATTATAAATAATATAAAAAAAAAACAACACATTGTGGGTATAACTAAATTAGATCTGACCATTAACATTCTGATTTAGTAAATTAAGATGATTACCATAATCAAAGATACTTTTTGATTTATTGATTAAACTTATTGATTTGATCCAGAATCAAAGTTGTTTAGATTATTATTTTCACGTCACAAGTAGTAAGTAAAACATGAATATAAATAAATGTACTCTTCTGGACTTTTTCAACTTGCTCTATCAATAATAGTCGATACTGTCAATAATTATTATGAATAAACTGTGCTTACCTTTTATTTTTATGTGTAAGACGTACTTGTCTAGACCAAACCCTGTGTATCCATCCTCCCTTTCTAAACTAATACATTCCCATTTCACTCTCTGAAAGCGTTATAAAAGCTAATAGAAGTGTGGTAAATTAATTCAGTTGCGGTTTAAAATAATGATCTTGTTATTTAAGATGATGGATGAATTTTATTCAAATTTACTAATCAAAACTTAAAAACGCCCCTGGTCAAAAGTTTATATTATTAAAATAAAAAATTTATTTATTTTCTGTTATATAATTAAGGTCAACAACAAATTTTTTATTTATTTATTATGATTGAAATTAAATAGTTCAATATTTATGTATTCACTAAATTCCAGAACAAATTATACTAAAATTATGAACTTAAGCCCTAGAAAAATCTCGAACGATTGATAATTTGATAAATAAGTAGTTTTATAACATTTTTTACAAAAAAATAATAATGGTTGATTCTTGAAAAATCCAAATAGGGTAAATATAGCCAGGCAGGTGGATTGTTAGTTTAGATTATAAAATATGTTGCTGAGTTTATAAATAAAATAAAATTAAAAATAAAAAGTGCTGATAACAAGTGAAGATAAAAAGTAACAAAAATCTACAGTAATTAATTCAATTATCTGTAAATGTTTATTTGTGTGAATTTTTTGTATAATTTGGAAATCAGGATTTTTTATAATTAGAATAATTAATTTTTAAATACAAAAATTAAATAAAAGTCGAGATTTAATTAATATTCCAAGTCGGTAAGCTGATTAAATTTCTGTCATTATTTTTATTTTCCAATTTAAATAATTTGTGCGTATTATTCCAAGTGCAATACCAATACATTGAGTTTTCTTGTTTTGTGTTGCGTATTGCAGGTCTGTTACAGAATTTGCCAACTGAGCCAATATTATTCACAACAAAGAAATGATTCTGATCAATAATATAATTTTTTCATAAAAATTTCTAACATATTAGAGTTACCGGAAAATTCCCAAATTTGTTGTTAAAGTTAAAATATAAAATTATGGATTCATTCCTATACTACTTTCTATTAAGATATTCTTTGACAGTAAATCTTACAGAATCAATATGAAGCATGATCATTGAACAAAAATTCAAATATATATTGCTACTATATTGATATGAAGTTTGTGGTGTTTTGGATGTTCGGTATTCAAACAATAACTTTACATCTGAATTATAATAAAATTACTCGGGTAATATTTTCTTCTATGGATACAAGTATAATACTATCGTCACACAAATAAATATACATAAATAAGATTTAAGTTTACGTATATCAGTACTATTACACTATTTTGTCATATCATTTATATAAATATACAATGATGCTACGCCAACAACCATTCTTGAGAATGTTATACAAAGAAATAACTGTTTTATATATTTTAATAATGGCAATACACAAAGTAGAAGTGTTTTATAACAATGTTTTTATCTAAAATTATTAAATATTGGATGATTGATTACGCCTAATGTAAAAATTTCTTGAAGAAAAAAACTCATTTCGGTTGCATATATTTTTTGTTGTTGAAATGTTTAGGTTTTTGGATATTTTGGATACCGAATATCTTAAAAACTATTGGCATTTTGAAAAAAAGTGTTCTTCACTTTATATAAATTTTGCTAAAAAATTATACGTTAACTAGAGTCTATTCTGTTGCCTGATATTCTAATTAAAATTAAAATGTTATTATAATTTTGTCTTAAGTTACAAATATGGAGTTTTTGAAATTGGTGTTCTAGTACTAAACTGTTTTGAGCAACCTTGTTGATTCTAGCCTGTTCTGGCTATATCAATTACGCCAGCAAATACAAAACCGCGTAAATGAATGAAATTGTAAAATGTTGTATACTATTTTTTTAATAGACAAAGTCTTCACAGGAAACTGAAGAAAAGGAAACTGCAGAAAATTTTAATAAAAAATACTAATTCTATAAAGTCAGTGGTACTTTGTTGTGATGTTTCTCTCCATAGAGAATGTGTGTAAAATAAGAATCAGTTATAAAATATATAACCTGAAAACTTATATCTACTTCATTTTTGAATTAATTTTAATTTATTTTTATATATTTTTTTTAATTTTTGAAGTATTGAATCTAGCTTCACATAAGTAATGTGAAGTATAGGTAATGTAGTGGTATTTAGAATGGTCCAATTTTAAAAATGCCTCACAAAAATGTATGAATTATCTTACAGGAATAAAGTGCAGGATAGTGACCTATTTTTTTTGCTTAGGTGCCCATATCGCTGAATCCATTATTACGATTTTGATGATATTTGGTATTAACATGTGCGGACTTATATAAGTAATTTATATCGTGCTAAAACTGATTGTTTTAGAAAATCGTTCATAATGAAAAAATAGAAAAGTGAAATGCAAAAACCTTAAAATATTACGTAAGCTTAGAGTCACAAAAAATTTTATGTCATACAAATGATGGAAATGAATTTTTTTTAATCCAATTTCAACTCGTCGATCATGACATAGGTATTAAAGTAATTATATTCATGATGTAGGCATAGCTATTTCAGTAAATATATTCGATAATTGGTATTTTATCTTAAATGACAATGTATCGTGGACCATTCATCCGATCTGGATGCTATTTTATATGAACAAACAATATACAATTTTAGACCAGGGATTTGAATTTTGTAAAATTCTATTGTTAAGGAAAGTAAGAAAATAAAAGTAATAGAAAATCGGAAAAAAATGTAGGTTGCTTAGACAATTTACAGAACTTACTTTTACAGAAAATTAAACCTGATTGAAATGTAAATAATGCATTTTCAAACTGTTTAAGTACCTAATCATATTCATACTTCATGATGAACTTCTGTGTCCAATATTGTCAGCGTATTTTTACATTCATTTTAAATCATTTTTTGTTAAACGAAGTAAAGTGCAGGCCCTTGCTATATATAAATTGTCATTATAACTATATGCATGCATACTATAGTACTGTAATGTAATGTTGCGGTTGGCATGCCTGTCTATACAATATGTATTATATGTGCATATTATTGTATAGATATGTTAGTTAATATACAATTATATATTATCAGTGCTGCCAATTGTGATAATATACACATGTAGAATATATGTTTATTATTATTATGATTTTTATTATTATTTATGTTTATTAATATTTTATTTATGTTTTAAAGTGCAAATAGATTTTATTTTATTAATTAAGTAAATCAATTTTTTAAATTTAGAATAAAAAATAACAAGAACAAGTTTTGGAAAATCTGAGAGCAAAACATGTAGGGATTATAACGGACGAAGTATCAAATATGCTTATATGTGAAGTAAATGGCAATTTCAGTTGACAATGGTTGATCTCACATAAATCAACTTGAAGTCCAATTCTTCTGGAATCTTACTAGTTTGAACGATACGCTTTTTGCATTTAAATATTAAAAAAATTGTTGACATTTAACGAAAATTTAATGTAAGGTAAATAGAATGAAAGTAAAAATAATACAACTGAAGTTTGGGTATAAAAGAATTAATAAAATTTAAATAATGAATGTTATACATAAAAATGAGTTGTGAATCCAAAGTTATTGGTTTTAATTATTATTATTTCTATCATTTACTTTAATGGTTTACATCTGTCGGTTTCATATTTTTTGTTTTTAAAATAATTTTTAATTCCAAATCTTGAGATTATAATTCCAGTTGTGAAATCACTGATTATTTTGTAAAACGTTTCAATTTTATAAGACATTCGATAGATTTGCATGTATTAAGGCAAATCTAATGATGTGCCATCCGATCAAAATCGGTGCATTCGTTTGGCTGTTATGATGGAACATTAAACACAAAAATACATATATACTTAAGTATATGCATACATATCTTTCGTTTTGGGACTCATGTTGCGTATTGATGCTTTTTAATTAAAGCATTTCTGTAAAAAAAATCATTTTTACATAGTTTGAAACGTAGTTTTGAATCATTTTGCGATTGGCCTTGGCTCTTGTGTCGTGAAAAAAATTAAATTTGTATGATTTCAATACGGTACATAAATTAGGACTTAATTGAGGATTATTTTTTAGTGATCTTTAAATAACTTTAATAAAAATTAAGCTTAAGATGTTTTAAATAATAAATTAGTTATTAAAATATATTATAGCTTTAATATATAAAAAGCTATAATGTTGCATTTTATAAAAAACGCGGTAATAAATCGATGAAATTCTATATAAATAAATTCTAGTTGCTTTTTAGGTGTAAAAAAAAGATGTCAACAGTTAACGGATACTCCGAAGAATTATAAATCTTAAACTATGAAGTTGGGAAATTCTTTTAATTAAATAATAATAGTCGTTCTATTTTATTAAATATGATTATTACTTTTTTTTTGTTTGATTCATTTGTATTAAATTCCGTCTTTGCTGTATTTAATATTATATATGAGTGAGAAAATATATTCTTTTGCTAAATATTAACGAACTAAAAATGAAGAGGATTGATGAATAATTGTTTACAAAAATAATAATAATAATAAATAAATGAAATAATATTAATAATAATAATAATAATGTTTCTTATAGATATTAGCAAATGTTTGCCATTAAATCAAGTTTTTTAACATATTTAGTAATAGTCGAATAACTCTTAAAATGAAATCAAGAAAAAAATAATTATTTAAATATCGTTTCAAAGAATATATTAATAATTAATGAACGATCCTTTATAAATACTGTTGTATATGAAAAGAGTTACTACATTCATTAAATACAGAAAAGAAACAAATTTTACGAAATATGAAAACAAAAAGCAAAATAAATAAAAATAAATTCTTGGTTTTATTGTTAATTCTCTGTTTTATTTCTTCACCTGGGTGAGCAATTTTGATCTCAAATTTAGTATTGAACCTGAAAGGTGTTTCGGATAAGATTGTCGCTGGTAGTTACTCTTTCCTAGTTTATTTAGTCACTGTAACTATTAATTAAATCGTTGAGTGCCAGGGCAAAAATGGTGCTTAAGATTGCTAAATTTTTTATACGGTACATTTCTCGTACATGAACTATACCCATCAACTAACCGCTTGAATCTGATTTTTAAATTTAGTTTTAAGCGAGTAGTAGAAATACAATCAAGCGCCACGTTAAATTTGTTACTGACCCCATGGCACGACTATTTTTTTAAATTTTATTCTGTTGCCTTACTATTGTACTTTCCAAGTAACGGCTTCAAACTATAATCAACGTTTTTTATTGAAAAAATACATTTGTACTCCTTCTATTCTATTGAAAAATGCCTGGCACAATAATTTATATTTCTTCAATTCCTATACTATCACTAATTGATCCAATTTATGGTTCAGAAAGCTTGGGTTTTGATCGAATTTGAGAGATCGAATGTTTTGTGAAAAATGTGTTTGTTTATGGGAAGAGAATTATAACGTACGTTTTCTAGTTCCAGATTTGACTGACACACTTTCTATCTTCCCAAAAAGAGCTTTTTTTTTTACATTTAAAGGGCAAATTTTCACGTTTTGATAAATTTTTTTCCACTTTCTTTATTCGTTACTTCAAGTATAAAATTGGATATACAAGAAGTGGTTTGAACAAGCGGTTACTTTGGTTTGAACAAGCGGATTGGTACAGTGCATGTACGAAAAATATCCCGTAGCAGTGGCAATTTTTTGCACAATTTTTGATAAACGATTTTCCTAATAGTTACAGTGAGTAGTGTCATTTAATAAATACTTTTATTAAATTTAATAAAAATTATTTGCTTAAACAGTATAAAATTAACGAACATAATCAAAGGAGTTTCTTCTGTATCATTAGTAGCCAATAAATAATGAAATCTTTAAACTTTGTCTAATTTTAAAAAGATTTTTAAAATTACGAGTAAACTTTTGACATATAAAGTCATTATCAGTTGTAAGCACATTCGTAATTTTTAGTGAAAATTAGACAAAGTTTAAAGTTTCTATAATTTTATAAAAATAGAATTTCACAAAATAAATAATAGATACATTGATTATTAGTTAGCTATACTCAGATACTAAATTCTAGTGGTAAATATTGCAGTATCAAACTTTAAAAATAGAATTCTTGACTTATGGTAACTATAGTAACTACGTTACTTTTTTACCATTTCACTAAAAGAACTTCGATTTAATAACCTGTGTAAATACGCTAAATAACTCAAAGTCTATTTGGTATTATGAATACTGGTAAATTGATTCATTGTGTGCGGGTGACAGATTATATATCATAGATTTGACGATTTAACTTTATTATATAAACAGTTATGACACTAGTTTGAAGTGAGAGAAGTAACAAAAATACTATATACCTGTCGAGAGTCGAATTACAGTTACTACAGCAACCTTTCAATATGAAAAATTATACCACCTTCTTGAGTTGATTTTGTGTTGTGTTTGTTCCAGCGAGACAAATAAAAATGGCAAAATTAGTTGATTTTATAAGTATCTAAATCGAAAATTTGATTTTTATACATAAAACCGTTACTAAGCTAAAAATCAACCTATTGCTCATATATTTCTTGTTTTATACAGTTTGTTTCAGAATTGTTGGAAATTATTCAAAATTATCGCAAATGACTTTTTTACACAAAATAATGGGGCAAAAATTGTTCAAAATGGTCATCAATTTATTGAATTCTTCTTGACAAATCAATACTTATAAGATAGGTACCTCGTACAGTATTATTGAAGCTTCACGGTTTTGGTTATTTTCTCGGTGAAACCTTGATTGTTTTTTTTTCAAACGATTTTTAAAATCATATTCAAGTCAATCAACAACAAATGATACTAACCTTAAGTGATTCTTTTTTATTTGGTAAGTAACCCTAATTTCTCAATATTCAAATAGTCTATTATAGTTACTAACTGACTACTACCATACATATGGGGGATTGAATAAGTATACAAGTAGATAATTTATTAATTAAATACAATTTAATATTCATTATTCAAAAACGTAAAATGGGACTAATGATATTTTCCAAGATTAATTTAAATATTTTAGAGATGAGATGAAAAGACCTGGTATTTTATTCAATTGAATTCATATGTATACATAGTAAGTAAAACACATACGAATAATAGTTGGACTTAAAAAAATTAAACCACTGTAATGAAAAAAAAAAAAACAAAAAAGTTTTAGAAAAGCTTAAATTTTTACAAACTTATCAAGACAACTAATGTATATGAAGTCATGATATTTGAAAAATCTTCCGATTATTTAAATTCAAATGATCATTTCCGTGAGTTTGGAGAAATGTTTAACAATATGGGGAAACCCAGTGGCGCTATAAAGGACAGAATGTATAACGGAAATAAAGCTTATTATATAAACCAAAACCTATTTAAGAGCAATTTGTTTACCAAAAATTAAAATATATAAAATCATTATAAGTCCAATAATTATATACGTTAAGCGAAACATGGACTCTTACTAAAGAAGATTCGAAATTAAAGTTATTAAACGAACTTACGGAGATATAAGAATAAATGAGACAGACTGGCGTAATAGATTAAACTGGGAATTAAATGAAATTATTACTGGGGAAGTTTATCAAATCATAAAGGTTAAGATGGTTTGACATGTCTAATGGAAGAAAGAAGATAGTATGCCCAAGAAAATCATACAGAGAATGGTCTACACAACCAGGAGAGAGGGAAGTCCACGGCTCAAATGTATAGATGATATAATGAGTGATTTAAGTACAATGCAAATAAGAGGATGATAAGAAAAAGTCAAAAATAAAAGGAAAAGGCGGCGAATAGTTGAGGAGGCCAGGGCGCACCCCGGGCTGTAGTGCCAATAATGAGGATTCTTGTGGGTTAAAAATTTCATTTTTATAAAATATAATATGTCTCTCTTTGTGGATCCTCTTATGGGGATATATTATTTAAAAAATATTTTCTATGCTGATATAACAGTCCATTTGCTGATATAACAACTTGATGAAATAAAAAATTTCTTAGAGATACGAATTTTGTATGGAACTACATTTAAATAGAATAATGTTAGAATAGTGCAAAAATAAGAAAAATAAATCATTAAAATATACTTTCTTGGAATTATTTTCTTCGTGAAATGGCATGTATTACGAAAAGTGTAAGTTAAAGCATATCTCAGTTTTATGATATATTCACAACTCTCTCAATACGGGTATCACATGAAACGACTTGTAGAAGACCATGCACTCACTGCAGCAAATTTCAAATCCAAGATAGCCGACACCCCTAAATGGCGCATTCTGTATTTTTTTTTCATAACTGCGTTAATGGGTATCAAATGAAATGGATTGTCTAGTAGAATACTATACACTATGACTAATTTTAACACCAAAATATGTCGGGGGTGTTTTAAATTTTTACTTTATACTTGTTTATTTTAAGCTTAATAATGACTCCCTCATTATTCTTATTTAAAGTTAAATATATGTGGGTTTTCAACCAATTAATGGAAATATATCGAAAAAAAATTTGTACAACTTTTAATGTTTATATTTTACTTAATATTAACAAAATGAAAAAATATTGTTGATTACATATTTATTATAATGGTAATTAAAGTTCTTCTTTGTTATTTTTCGTTTATCATAAAGATAATAAAATTATCATTAAGATTTTATAAAAATTTTATACGATAATTGGATATCGAATTGAAGTCATCGATGTGTATAAAATTGAAGCCAAATAAGTTTTCCATCAAATATCAATAGGTTATCAAAATATTAATAAATTAACAAAATATTAATGCACGCTATTTCAGTTGGTTCAAGTTTTTTGGTCAAATGCATAGGTTTATACACGTGTATATGTAAAGTGTGCCTATGGTTTTAAAACCAGAATAAAATATATGTTGAAAGTGTACAGCGTAATTTCATTTCCCTATGGAAGACTATCTACTTACAAGTTTTACTTTCAAAATATTAAACATAATGAACAAAATGTTATGCAATGATAATATTTTAATATCGGTAAAATACCACTAGAATAAAACTTAATATCTACTTATTATTTTCCTATCTATTCAGCGTAACGTCATTGTTCAAATAGAGTCATAAATATCTTTAACTTTAGTTTCACTTTGGTTCGAAGAATACGCTAATTTTGCTATGAATACAAGCAGCAGTTTAATTGGCCAGGTATGCTCGTTCCAGGCCATTGACATGCGGATGCTATTTTCTTTTCTCTTTCACAAATTTATATTTTTCCCTCAAGTCACCAAAAATGACATATAATTGTATTCGTGATTATATAATAGAGCTTGAATTAAATTCTCAGGGTGGAAAACGCAAAATTTCTTGGACATTTAAAAATTTGATGTTCAATTTAAGAAAAAAGGTTGTCTTGAAGAATTAGTTTATGTGCTTTGATTTAAGAAGATTTAAACAATATTTCCATATATTTTTTTAATCAATAAATTTATAACAAAACTATAGATTATTGCAGACGTTAAATTATCAAGAAGCCTGTTTGGAACAGTTTACTTTACCAATGTTACCGTTACCAATGAACACAGTGTATACGAACAAACTGAAATATAGTATAAATAATAATCTTAAATAACCTTTAATTATATTTAATTCTGTGGGGAAAAGCGTGTTTTCTCGTATATAAACAGGTACTATAATATGGTAAATATAACATGTAATAACTGTATAATTTTGGTAATGTTAGGAATGAAGAACCTTTTGTTACGTTATAGATACGCTGGTATAAATTAATTGTAAAGATGGACATAAGTAATATTAGTAGCCAGTTTTATTATACAAAATATTTTAGGTGAGAAATAATTGTAAATGAATCGAGTATCATGGGTATCATTCTAGGTTATTTCTCTCTGCTGAAAAACATAACAATAACGATATTTATTCAGTCGAAAAGGTAGATACTCGTAGTTTTGAGGGACACCTTAACTATGTGTTATGGTTTTCACAAAATTAAATTAATTTAATGAATATTACTAATTTTATTTAATATATTTGGATTTTTCAGAAAATTATATGCTGAATACTTTTTGTTTTTTTGTCGTTACACCTTTGTTTTTTGTTTTTTGTTTTTGTTTTTTTTTAAATCAACAGAGGCTATTTCAAAGACATGAAAGTATACTTCAGTTTGCCACTTGTTGCCATTTTTTTTTATTTGACTTCTTTCTAAGTCTATTGGAATTTTCATGTTTTGAACCAAAGTTTTCCATGCGCGCGTGTGTGTGTGTCAATTTTTGTGCGACGATTGCTATTGCTCGTATAAAACAAATACAGTCGGAACTTTTGAACGCAGATAGATGTCAATGCAAAATCACAATAAACTTTGAGCAAAATTTGGCAATTTGGTTCCATGAATCCATGAGCGAACTTTTGAATTGTAACAGAGAATATTAAAGTTATTATGCACTTTTATACTGTTTCGAGTTTTGAACTATTTTTAATGATTGGTTCAAAAGTTGGATCATAGATCATCATGTATCCAATAATAATGGATCCAATGGGCCGATATTGCTCATTCGCGAATTAACCTTACTTTTTTTTTTTTATAATTATTAATGAAAACTCTAGGGTTTTTTCGAATAAATTTCGATTTTAGCCCCAATTTCCTAAATGAAATTATTTTATATTTTATAAATACGTATTTCGACTACAAAGTAGTCATCATCAGTATGAATTTGCACAACCGTCACCAAATTAGCAACGAGTAACATCTCCTCAGAGAATCATTACAACTAGCTAATACATACTGATGATGACTACTTTGTAGTCGAAATACGAATTTATAAAATAGAAAATAATTTGATCTAGGAAATTGGGGCAAAAATCGAAAAAAAAATTTAACTTATCTTACGTTTAATGCTTAAAGTATGTCACCAAAATTTCAAGTCGGTATCTCTTTTTTTATGAGTTACCTTGTTCACGGACAGACGGTAGGGCATTGACTAATATGATGATTCTATGAATATTAAAAAAATTATATTCCTGCGGTCAAAATTTTCTAGCGTTACAAACTTTAGATTAAAAAAATTAATATACTCTGACATATTATGTATGTCGAGTTTAAAAAGAACCATAAAGTGCCTGTAAAAAATTTTACACATGTATTGAAAATAAACGAATACATAATATTCTACATAACATAATACATAATCCTTATACATGAGGTTATAGTTTATGGAATGAAGAAGTAAAATAGATATTTAACCAAAACCTCAATGATATAAGAATAAGCTGTCTTAGAATAAGCTGGAATTTTATTAATTTAATCAAATAGAAACTTGCATTTTAGTGGTATTTAATTTGTGTGTAAATTGTTTGGCTTTACTATTATAACATCGTTGTATTTGTTAAGGAAATTCATTGATTACGGTTGACTAAAACTTTGGTTTATAAATTTTGTAGTTGATTCAATGGGCACAGCATGATATGTAGTAATATTGTGTCCTAAGATTTAAACATTTCACAACGGGGTATCTCTTTCTTACAATTAAATAATCCAACCACCTTCCATGGACCTAGTGCACTGTGTAATATGTCTCTTCAGTTATTAATTACCGGATCACACTCTCATACTGACCGTAGTAACTGTCTTTAATTCCCTTACATACGTTTAGTTCAAGAGCCTATATCAGTAAATAATATGTCATATTCGAATTACAACTAAAAAGGTGAAAACAATACCAAATAAAATAAGAAATATGATATAGATTAATATAATGGAGATAAATTCTGCTTATATTTTCAAAAATAATTCAATGGCCTTGATTTTATAATAATAGAACACAAATTAATTTTAACTAACAGTATGGTTGTCTATTTACATCTACACGTTAAAAAAGAGGATTTTATAATGTAACTACCAACGCAGTCTTGCTTCCCACGTGCTATTAGAACTTCGCCCAAACATTTTAACTTAAAACGTTAAATGAAACGTAGGCTAAATTTAAAATAAATAAACGGTTTTCCAACCAATAAAATATAAAAAGTAAATTTATCTTCAACCCAACATACTATAATATTCTTTTGCGTTTATATATAAAAAAAATTCTTTTGCAAATCAAAGTATATCAAAAAACCTAAACAATTGAAGATACCTGTTAATATAAATCAAATCCTTTTGTTACCGTGGTTACGAAATACTATTTTATCAATGGAAAATGTCTGAATGATAGTATATGATGTAACATAGGAAATAACTTAAAATTTGTTACAAAATTTAGAATATTTCTTTATATATGCAATTAAAAATGATTACTAATGCAATATCTTCGACCATTCTTACAATTTCCAATAGATACAATGCCATTTTTTTGTATTTATTCAATCACATTTATTTGATTTTTGATATACAATTTTCATGCAAACAATTAAATAATTATATTTTCTAGAATATATAATTATATCATTGAAAAATCTCCTGGATAATCCCGAAAATTGTATGGTATTACAGTATGAATGCCTCAATATGTAATGTTTAGGGTATATAAGTAGATGGGCTTCCTTTCACTTACATTCACTAATATTTTTGTTTTCAAATATCAGTTTTCATATGTTTTGTTTTCAAATTTTTTTTAATTTCATATAAACTGTTATCATAATAACAAATTAATTTCAAAACTGCTTTACAGATTAAAATTATTCATTCGTGATTTATACAGAAATAATCTTTTCAATTTTTCAATTTGGTATTTATATTGTAAAGAGTTTATTAAGAGGGTAACCGTAGCTGCGTCCCTTGTACAGAGACTTTTGGACCTTCTTTTAGAACACTCCATGACCTGAAGGCAAAGATGCCTTCAAACACAAGATGACAATAAAATTGCTATTAAGTTGTTGGTGGAACCGCTTACTGAGTTTATATTTAAGCGACAACAGTTTGATCAATCAACTTACTCTTACTCTTTTATTGTTATTTAAATTGACCAAACTACCGCTTTCTGGATTCGAATCTACCAGTCTAACTAGTCAAATGGGTGAATGTAATAATGCCCTTACTCATTTAGCCACTGAGCCGGTTTTTTTCATTGTATTACTATAAAGCAAAAAAACTCAACTCCGGAACTGAAAAACTTCGGCATTGTATTTTTAGTATTTCTCATTTCTAATTACATTTAAGTTGCATATCTTTTTGCAATCGACTTTATGACCCTCCGTTTTTAATTCAACTCCAGAAGTTTGCGACACACACTTCGGTGCCAAAAAATAGCCATTTCCATTTTTTGTAATTTTTATAATTAATATTACCAGTGACACTCTTGTGATAAAGATGAATCTTACGAAATATCATTGATAATCATCCTCTTGGCTTGATAATAAATCATCTGTTTGGCTTCACCGCAGTCGGGAAATATCTAATAGAATGTTAAATAAATAATTTATCTATGTAAATCCTTCCCGTGAATCCCGTGAATCAATCCGTTATTCCATGCATGACGAATTGATTTGTAAAATCAATCGAAATAGTCAGAACTTTGAATGGCTCCTACAATGTCTCCTTTCACACTACGTTAACAAAGAGCCGGTATAGTTCATTTTAACAAAATTTCGTAAAAATCAAGAGAATGTTATCGAGAGTGGCATAATATATAACTATCTTCTATGGATAGCTTTCACTATGGCAGCAAAAATTTGTTTTTCTTTAAAAATTTGAAACTAAGTACAAACTTATATGTGCGTCATTCTAATATTTTTCTCGATAATGATCAAGGCAATCATATTATTTATTTTGATAGTAGTTCAGTTGGTACAGCAGTAATGTATGCAATGAGCTTGAATTGTGAGGAATTATTAAAAAATTTGCCAGAAATTATTTAATTTGTTATGCGAATTGAAGCGTATTATTATTTATTTATTTGTATCTATAATATTCCTTTTTTTAAATGTTTATTATTATTTTTATATTTTGACCTACCTACAGATCGAAATTATTTTACCTGTTTTATTTTGTTCCAAATTTACTATTAGTAATTTATTTTTACTTATGTATATTTATTTTTACTTAGTAATTTATAATTTATGTTATTTAAGTATATTTTTTAAATTTGAATATTTTGATTTTATTTCGAATTGTAAGGATTCTTATTTATTTGCTGACTTTATAATTCTTTATAAAATATTCTTATTTTTTGGACCGAGTAGGCCATAGTACACTTTCATGGCCTCTTTCGAGAGATATTATTTATAAAGCCTTTTCTGACATGGTTTCCTGCGGCATGTCGTAAAGTTTAATACCGGAATAGTTCCCTTAAATGTCAGCCGTAGTTGCACATACCTCACTTTGACTCTTTTTTTATTAACTTTATTATTTTTATTTACTAATATATTTATTAATTTTGTTTCCTACATTGATAAAAGAAATATAAGTTACTTTAAAGTTACTTTTGATATTTAATTGGTTGGGAAATCGCTTATTTGTTTTTAATTTTGATTAAACTATATTTAACTTTATAGATAAGTAAAAAACAATCATCATCATATTATTGTTTGTTCATAATGAACAATATATATACCTCGATTTCTTACACATATCATCATAGATGTTAAAGCAATGAGACTATGCTCAACGACTACGCAATGACGTATTTGTTACTGGCCAACAAGGTGGTTGCTGGGGTATTATATCTTACACCAAACTAGTTTGTTCAAAATAACTGAACAAACTAGTATAATAGCTCATACAAAACGATAATAATTTACGGTTCAAACTGTTTTATATAGAATATGTGTAGTTATTGGTTCAATGTGACTGTATATACCTACATTATATGAGGTTACAAAAGGGGAAAGGGTAGATAAAGAGTAAAACTTGACGCGGTATAGTTTTATTAAGTGTAATCCATCTCAATGTTCAACCAAATAAGAAAAAGACAAAATGCCATTATTTGTGAAAAGTCGTTCGTTCTCTACCATTTTCTCACTAAAAACACTAAAATTTATTTCTATTTATTTCTACAGTGTGTACAAATAATGTCGTTATTTCATAAACGATTAAAGTTTTACAAACAATCAAATTATTTGATTACACTCACACAGACATCAGGACAAGTTACACTTAATAAATGCATGAAAATATTGTTGTAATAACTTTTGTTGAATTCGACGTTGAATACAACTTGTTTTTAGCTGAGATCAACGCACTGTCGGAAGAAAATCCATTTTCAGCAATCTTTTTAAAAAAAAAAACCTTAAATAAATCAATTACAGGAAAAGTTAAAAATAACAAGAAACTTAAAATTTATTTCATGTGAAACATTCCGTATAACAAATACCGTTATATATTGCTTCAGTTTTCACGCTTCTCTTACGAACGGGTTTTCCTTATTTGGTATACCTACGTTTTTTTCCTCTTGTATTCATTCATTTCTGTTATTCGTTCATTTTCGTTACTTAATATGTAGAAAACGTAAATTCCGTGTGAATACCATATAACTCTATCTATGTATTTCATTTGCTTTCACGGTTTTTTCCATGTATAGCCGTAACATAGATCTCGATATACATAGACGAAAGTTTTTCTATAAATATCTAGGTTACTCGATGAGACACATTCTCTTTTTTATGCGATTTAATATTTTTTATAGAAATTTATTTCTTTGAAAAAAAAAAAAATGAATAGTGAATGGAAGAAGACACATTTTGTATGAACCGGAGCTATTGGAAAGTATTTCTTTCTAATCAGTACATAGAAAAAGCCTAATAACTTAGCAAGGTACCTGAGACCAATAAGGAACGATGTGTTAATGAACTGACAATAATTGTATCGTCTTATAACTTTTAATTAAATAAAACAATAACTTTTAAAGTTTAATTGTTATCTTAATATTAAAATTCTTGTTAATATTGGACATAAGGCTAAGCACTGTAGGATACGATAAATGTGCTAATTTACATATAGATTCATATTAAATTAGCATTTACGGTTTTTCCAATATTCAAGATACACTATCCGACCAATAAGGTTCACTGTGAACCTTTTTAGCCTACATGATCTTATCGCGATAGAATAACCACAAATGATCTGGAAAAAGTCTATAAGCGTGAAATATTTGCTTCTTGTTTCACTTTTGTTTAATGTCCAAAAAATGATTATGTTGCAGTGATGATTCGTTACGTGGAGGTACTGATTTATTTGCATACAATTATTTCAAAATGGCTTCCAGAGTATTTCCAAGAATTGAAAAAACTGTACGATACGTTTTTCATTGAAAATATTCCATAATCAGTTTATAAGATCGATGAAAATCATACATGAAACCTCATATGCGTTAACGAAGTTAAATATATATCCTTCCTTTGACCATATTTAATATATTTTTAAATAATTTTTTATTGTTTAGTGAAAGAGAAATTGTCACATTTTTTAAGTTTGATTTGCCTTACTTCTCTTAGAAAACACAATAATTTTTGAGATTTTATGCCTAACGCAGAGTAAATTATTAAAGTAAATAAAGTAAATATTTTTTTTTTTTTTTTTTTAATTTAATAGCAGTTTTAATGGTTTCTTTTGAAAATAATTTAAGGAAAACTACATATTTAATAGATAGGCCTTATGATGCGGTGGTTTAATAAGCCCCAAAAAGAAAGTTTTTTAAAAGTAAAATATTTTTTAAAGTATTGTCTTTTTTTTGTATTTTTTAAGTCATTTTTTTTAGTTTTTCATGATAAATCAAATTGGTGAACTTTGTAGAAAACTTGATTTGAAAATAAAGCATTTATAGCACGTTTAAGAAATGTGGGCCTTTTATGCCATATATATCTAAAATTTTAATTTGATTATAATTTAGTGCATGTGAAAATTTTATATTAATACCACCAAAGGAATTTAATACAGTCACAAAAAATTAATACGGTTATCGAAACACCAAATTTCATCTATTAATGACCTTTTCCTCCACAATAATTTATTAGATGTGCGTCTCTTTCAAAAATACTGCAAACTATAGAAAGATTTGAAACTGAAATGATACTCAGAAAAATTATTTCAATCACTCATAAAATTTTTTAAATATTTGATATAAGTTCTTCTTGTCTTGGAATATTGAATTTCTATTTTTAAATTTGCTGCTTAACTAGTTGATTAATATCGTTGTTAATATCGGCTTCGTTGAGATATGGTTCGCTTCATCCATAAAATAATATGTTTTGAAAAATAATGGTGTCATCAGTTTGAAAAAATTATGTGCTATTAATCAAGCTTTCGTATAATTTTTGATTTCCTCAAAAATTGAATAAAAAATTGATAATAGATATCTTAAAGAAGGTTTTGTCAACGCACCAATTTCTCATGATGTTTTCCAAAAAAAGTAAAAACGATTGAATACCATTCAATTTTCAGTTTAATTTTATAATAAAAACACTGACACACCGTGTAAACATAGACATTGATAAAGACATCGGTTGTAACTGGAAAAAAAGTTAAATTACATCTTAGTCGTTTTTATTATGTAACTTCTTTAATATCTACATTTGCTCTCATTTACTAGGTTTTGTTTTTTTTTTCTGTTTTGGCTGTTGATGAACAAATTTCGATAGCAGAAAATATACCAAAGATTTGTTTAAATGATTGTTTATATACATATGGAGTCAAAAACTTTTTAACACTTGTTCACACTTCAATTATTGTTTCATAGCCCGAAACATTTTCTATGATATAAATTAAGATTACTTTCTATACGAAACGAAATAATGTATTTGAAAATTTGATTAAGCTTTTTATGTATTTCAATGTTCTGTATAATTACTTATTGTTCACGGGTATATATTGCTTTCTGAAAATTATTCTATTTCTATCTGAAAATAATTCAAACATTGGAAGTTCTAAAATATTATCGAGAAATTTAAACAAAAATGCTTAGAGTACTCTATATCTTTTAATTTTTGATTTCAAAAAATGAAGGAAGAAAATAATATTTTCAAAATTACAAGATATTTTCCGATTTTAATGTTTTGTTTCAATTAAATGAATTAAAATATAGTTAACCTTTTAGAAAGACTAATGAAAAAATTTTATTTTATTTTTATTCTTAATTCGTTAAAAATTCTAGTATCACCCAAATTTCCGCCTATCGAAACAAATTGCAAATAAAAATTCTACGATTTTGTTCTTAAAATATACGTTTACAACAAAAGGCTATCAAATATTTTCTCTGTTAAAAAAAATAAATATAATATTTTAATCTTATACATCATTTACAACGTGTTTTAATATTTGTACATTTACGATATAGAAAAAATTTTTAACCAAATTCAACAACAAACTGACAATCCGAACGTCGATATCATGAGAGATGGGAAAAATTATATTTCACAAATAAATCATTCATGGTTGTACATAAAATAATAGATAAATTAGTGCCTATATATTCAAAATAAAGCTATTAAAAACACATGTATAAGACCAGATAATAATAAATAATCAATGATACTTTGATTCACATATAATATGTATATTGGTAACATTAATATTAATATTTTATAAATAAAATAATATGTAAATTGCTGTTAAATTCACAATTTATATTCTATTCATTAAATATTTAATGGATACACTTTTGTAATAGAATTGAATAACGCAGAAGTATGTTATGAAACTCAACCATGTTATATAAATGACATTTTCCCGATATGAAATTTAAATCAAATGCTTTATGCTTGATGTAGTGTTCAAATAATTGTCATAGGCCAGTTATTTCGCAAACTACAATCTACGCAGTCTAGCCTGGTTGTAACTTCGATTTCAAACGACGCAACTAATTATGCTTCGATGAAAAAAAAAAACTAGTAGGTAATAAAGAACGAAAAAGCAAAATAAACCTAAACACATAAAGCAATCAAAATCAAATTATTAACATGGAAAACTGATGGAAGCTGAATATGTTAAGAAAACTAACGGTTTAACCACGTCTTAGTTTTTTTCATAGAACAATCACATTGGACCATTTGCGAATATATGGTATAAAAAAAATGGCCAATGGATCCATGACGATCCGTGACCATACTCTTAAAACATTAGGCATGGCACAGCGCGATTTTTCGTAAGATACACAAATGAATAGGTCAACACAAATTGACGAAATAACGCTACGAAACGCGATTGGTGGGACTCGACAAACGTCTGGCACAGTGCGCGAAACACAGAATCTCGATATGAAAACACACATCATTGTTTTATGACAGAATCGTTTTATGAAAACTTTTGTTGGAAACATTATTGCGTAAACTATTTAGATTTACCACAATGTCTGCTTGTAATTTGTAATACATATTATTATTGTATATGTATTCATAACTGTATGTACTGCATATTTAGAGTATTTGATGGATGCTTGTCATAGAAAATAATTCAAACATTGATTCTGAACCATATGCCGAGTATCTAAACCATAAACTGTGAAAGTTAAGAAAAACATTGATAACAAATACAGTATGTACAAATATGGTAGCTAACATTGAAAATTTTCTGATTTTTTTTCCATACTGAGCTATTACTTAAACAAACGAAGTGAAATGATGCAATTAACACAATGACTTGATCATTCCTTTAAAAGAATTAAACATATTCAACTAATTTTTACGTTATTCTGTCATTAATAAAACATATTATTTATAATTCCAAAACAAGCAGTGTATGAAAACGTTTATTGTACAACATTTCGTGTTATAAAATATGTCTTTTTTTGAAAAATCTGTTGACGTGAACATGAACGTGCAATATGTTAATATAAGGAAGAATTTGTTTAATTAATATTTTAGTCTATACTCATAGTATTATGAAAAGCTTACTACTTATCCCAAAGTACACTTAGCAATGCGGGTGCTGAAATAAAAAAATTAAATTTTTTATACTTTGAATTTTCATTTTATTGTACCTAAGTATTTCATAACACCTATTTCAATCAGCATTGTACATAATACAAAAACTAAGGTATTAAATTATTTAAATATAATCAAAAATTAAATACTATTCAATTAATCTATTCTATTAAATATTGTGTTAAATATCAGCAACCAAAAACTTTATTTTGAGAGGTGTACAAATTTGTAATTAATTAAGTATCTGATTCATATTCACTCATAATGTATGTAATTGGTTATACCGTGTGTGTTATCAAATATTATTTATAATACTTTTATTAATATTAAGCTTATAAATTTTATTTAAGTATTAAAAATACATTTCTCCGATCTTGTTTGACAACGCAAGAACAATTTTCTTTAGAATAATTGTACGTCATTTAACATTTTAGCTGACTGAGATTTTTTGCAATCTACAACAATTAAATTTAATATTAAAATATGTCTAACAAATATATAATATTTTATGTATTATTTTTTATTTTTTACATTGATTTATTACAAAACATCATTTAAAACGAAAATGAAAGTAGAAAAGCATGAATAAAGCCTAGTGAACATTGCAACTAACAGTGATAATTGTTTGAATATCCACGTATGATCGAAAGTATGATTGAGTATTGTGTTAACTAATCTCAGGTTTTGGCATTAACGAAATTCACTTAATCATGTATTCCATAAGGGCACGGGGAGTATGTGTATTATAACTATTACTACATAATTATAATGTATATTATTTTGAAGTTTACTATTTTAATCGCCAATAGTGAACCTCCTGATAAGTGTATTTCTTTGGTTGTAAACAAATTAAATTTTTTCGATAATTTTTGTGTAATTATATTTTAAGTCACCAGTGTAAAAAAATGGTAATGCATTGAAATTAATATAAAATAAAAATGAAATGGTTACTTGAATATACGAGACATACATAATATGTCAGACTATATTAATTTTAGTCTAAAATGCATTATGTTATTTCTTAGTATCCGTCCGTCCGTCATCACGATAACTCAAAAACAAAAAGAGATTTCGAGCTGAAATTTTGATGACGTATTCAAAACATAAAAATGAAATTTAAAGTCGTGAATGAGTCTCCATTGGGTCCAATGGATCCTTAACCCAACTTTTAATCATTAAAAGATCAAAAGAGAAAAGTTTAGTTACAAAAAAAAAATTTTTTTTTGAAACAAACAACTTTTGACTGAAACATTTTTTCGTAAAATATTTTAGTTCTCCACAATTTTAGTTCATATTTGCTTAATATAGGTAATAACACATAAAGGTAATAACAATACACATTATCATACATGCATACGTATATAGCTTTATAAATTGGATATTTATAGTATTTTAAGAATGCTGTTTAAAAATAGTAGAGAATTAACTCTGTTAGTTGTTATTTTCACTTGAATAAAATAATTTTTATTTATGTATAACCAAATTTTATTATGCTGAGGGCAAATATGTCTGTTTATGGATACGATTAAATAATAATCATTAAGATTTAATGGCGTTATTAACAAAATTTGTTCTTAGCTTAAGACTTAAAATAATATTATTTAATTTATTATTTTCATTTTTGGTATCAAGCTGATTTACAAGCAAACAGCAAACCTTAAACATTCCGACTAGAATTTCTGAGGGGAAAACGATTAACATATATCGTTTCCGATTTACTGAAAGAATATTTGTTGTGTGACTTTTTGGTGGTGCTTTTTGGGGGAAAATCTCACACTTATGTAACTGTCTAAAACCATGGAAATATCCTGTTTTGAGAGGACGATTGGAATCACTTTAAGAATTAATAATAACCCTATTTTTCTTTTTTCAAAGTTTCCGTTATATCAAGTGTAGTTATATTGTTAACATTTATTTCTTTTAATTTTAATATACCCAGACCAGTTTTTTCTTAGACAATCATTGGAAAATACAAGTTTATCCAGTGCAATTGGCTATTCAAAAAACTATCCAATGATCGATGACACAAATCATAACGAATCTCATTGATGGTAAATGCACATAAACTATTAAAGAGTCTAAAATCAGACCGTTATATTTTATTTATAAATTGTAACAGTTTGAACTGGTGTGTTGTTATATATAATAATATATATTGAAAACGTGTATATTATAGTAGATAGAAATGTATAGTTGAGTAAAATATATGTATGTTGTCGATACATGATGTTTGCATCAGCTGTGGTTTTGAGTCCATGACTTTCAATTAGTGATTCCAATACAATATAACTACAACCACAAAAAGGATATGCCTTAATAAACACAACAACAAATAAATTTGTGTATGGGTTTATGTATAATGTGATTGCTTTCATTTTATCGAATGATTTTGGTCGAAATCTAGAATAGGAGAAACGAGTTTCAAGAATAGCGGAAACAAGGTGCGAAGTGGAGTTAATAGACATTTATAATATTTTAATAATAATTTTTTTAAAATCGATTTCAAAAGAGCCGTTTTAAACTATTTTTTTAGTTTGGCAGCTTTAAATACATGAATTGCTTTCTAGCATTCAAACTTTCAAGTTACATAATTCTGTAATTCAAATCGATGTACGATGTAATATGTGTCTTTTATTATTTGGTTGTTTTAATCTCACCAAGACACGTTCAGGCCTATTTTGATGAAAAGTATTCAATTATAAGTTACATAATTACGCGTCGAATGAGTGTGATACCACGTCGATATCATTATTTGATCTTAATATAATTCAGACAATAAATGCCGAACGCACATGTATACACGCGTACATACATATATACATATGCATCTTTTTTAAAACGTTGGAAGTTGGTTCTATTTTCCATCAAACGTAAAGATATGTTAAACTCAATTCACAAAATCGACCCCATTACAAGAACTCGCTGAGAAATTAGTAAATAACAATCAATTTATAAAATCGTATGTATTATGAAGGGATAATTTCGCATTAACTTTACTTTGTTCACTTAAGTATACTAGATTCCAGTTACAACGGTTGAAATTCGATCATAATCGCTCAAAAATCAATATCACTGACTTTATTAAACAAAATAGTATGTATGCATATGCGTAGTAGTGTGTGTAATATAAGCCACACCTATTATGCATATGTATGTCAAAGTGTGTGTAATGTTTTTTTTTATTGATTTAATGTATTTTTTTTTTGCATTATTAAAAAAATATATTAACATTCTCTCGCCTTTCTCTAAATAAACTACTAGTGATAGATTTAGATAAGTATCTGTAAAAAAACACTAGTATTCAATTATAGTAAAATATTACTGCCGCAATAATGTAGAACAAAATTATATAATCTTACGTTATAAAATGGCTATCAGGATTTTAAATATAGTGCCATCCAAACTGTCGAGAATGAACTAATTTGCACTCAAACTTCTGCAAAGTGTTTATAGTCAGATATAAATTTGAGAATAATTAGAAAATTATATTTGTGTTTATACTTACCTATGTTGATTCAAAAATTGTGTTCTACATTTTATCGAAATATATTCACCAAAAAAAAAAAAAAAAAACAAACAAACAAACAAAATTATTGCAGTAAAATAAAGCCTTAAATTAAATGAGCCTGTATAAACAAGAATACCTGTATTCATGCGAACAACCATACTGCCTAATAAATGAATGACTTTGAATTCAGAGAAATGAAATCTGAACAAAAAGGTGACTATTTATCTATATTAACTGACCATCTACTACCGTTCATTGTGTTTTACTTAATTGATAAATTGTGCGTAATGCATTGGCTCGAATTTATCTGGTAATATCCAGTTATTTACAATGTATTTCAATATAAAAAGAAATACTTTCATGTATTACTATCAATTCGAATACATTCGAAAATACCCTGCATAAATATATAATGTAGTACGTACAAAATACACAAATTAATACCTTCTGTTTAAGTAGTTTTTTAATTCATCTATGGTATGTCCATTCAACTAAATGAATAAAATATGTGCAACCCCCAAAAAAT
Organism: Chrysopa pallens; assembly: GCA_020423425.1. Lineage (NCBI taxonomy): Eukaryota > Metazoa > Arthropoda > Insecta > Neuroptera > Chrysopidae > Chrysopa > Chrysopa pallens. The sequence goes on along the minus strand of CM035591.1, from coordinate 67,433,034 downwards.
AAAGATTTTTTTCAGAAGAGGTAACATTAACAATAATTATAATTTTTATGTTTCAACCTCGTCCAATATTTGTTAAATGATTAGAAATAAGTTTCGCTTCACCAAAATTTAGAAATTACATTGTGCGTATTCGGATCATGATTACCAATTCTCTTATGTCTGTGACATAGTGGGTTTTTGTTTCTAAAAAACGGAAACAGACTAGAAGACACGTAAATTTTATTATCATCTGGTGTAATGATCAAACTATATAAATATTTTATACTATTGTTAAAATATGATTGGAGTAATGTATATTAAAGCTACACCATATTATATTCGTATAAGAACTTCAGATCAGAAAATCTGAAAGTCAGCACACACTGTTAGACAGTAAGATATGAAATTCGTATAAGTAAACCTGATCATACTCCAGGCAGTGTCTTGAGAATGTCGCTCATTATAAGACGATTGATTATTACCTTACATATTTGTACAAAAGTAAACGAACAATATTCAATTCTTCGAAAAATAATTAATTACTTCTTTGGTTGATAGAAGGCCTAAATCAAACGAAACTACAAAAATTCGAATGATACTTCGGCAGCTTTGTTTCAAATTGCTATAAGAAATTCTGATTTTAATTCAGACATCATTGTATATATACAAACACCAACAAATAGTCCAATAAAAATTTCTGATCAGAAAATCAGATAATGTGTGCTTGCTCTAATACCCAATCTATAGTAATAGTACCTTAAAAGTGTTACAATTTAGTGGTCTTAATCTGTTACCCTTGTAAAATTAAAAAAAAAAAAAAAAACCAGTTAAAATTAATGTTTCAAATTAAAACAAAACAATCTGTATAAAATAAAATATGTATAAAATTTATATGGAAACATTTATGAAAACATCAACTATCAGTTATTTTCCCACACAAAATTAGAATGGTTTACCAATTTTATTCCAATTTAAAATCAATGTCTATTATTTATTATTAAACAATAACATACTATCTACAATATATAGCATCGAAATATATTTTGTAATAAAAAAAAAATAAAACAGATATTCACAAAAAATATGTTTTAGCAGTTTTATACTTGTTTTTTGTTTGAAAATATATGGTTTTGTTGATAATTTTGACAAATAAACATATGTTTAAATTAAGCCAATATATCTAGACTAGAAATGTTTTTAAACAATGATTTTTTTAATGATGGTATCTGACTGAACGCATTTTTTCAGATGTGATAGGCATGCCATTTTGATTAAAAATTTTTTTAACGTTTATATACACATTAATATTTATAACGATTCGTTTTTAAACATTTTTATTATGATTAATAGTTTAAAATACGTTTTAAGTGGCGTAAAAATTAGGTATGTGGATAATCCTTTTCTCTAAACAGAACCAAACAATGAACTTAAAGCATTCTACAGTGCCAAACATCAGTTTATAATTAGAAAGTGAGAAATATAATTTCAAAAATTGTATAATTTTATCATTGACAATGATTCATTTCTTAGAAATTAAATGTAACCAGAATACTTTAATGAAAATCGTTTTTTCCTGTTAATTTCATTTTATTTTGTTGACTGTTAGTGGGATAAACATATCGAAATTAATTTGATTTACAAAAATTTTGAGAGACATTGAATCAATTATGAAAAATGTGATTGTTAAGGTGTTAATAATAATAGTCTCAGTTTTCATGGCTTGACCAGCACGATTTGTCCTTCACAAAGAAGTTTATATACTTTGATATTTTGATATTTAGATTGCTAAGCACCTGTATTAAGAAGGCGCCTTTGTACTTGTATAAAATATTACTATTTTGTATGTTAAAAATTTAGGATGTATGCATTCTCTAGAAGAAATCCTAATGAAAAACACTCGTTATTAATGATAGTTAAATTCTAACTCAAACCACAATGTGAAGACTAAACAAAACTGAACTAAAACAAGTGTAACAACAAATATTATCTTCATATTTCATTACACAAATACACAGTGATATATGAAAATGTGAAATAAAAACATTACGAATTGCAATAATTTATTATTTTTTTGTTTCTAACAAATAAGTTATGCTCCGTGGCTTTACAAAAACTTTAAATGTGAACAAACTATGTGAGTTCAAATTACAGTGTTTATGTTTAAATATTGATTTGCTTGTAAATTTTGCATGCCGTGTAAGAAACTGACCAATTTTTCCAGTTTATAAATAAACGGAATATTAGATAGTTTTTCCACGTATATAATGCCCAAGTGACTTAAAACAACCCTGGTTATTGTGAAGCATTTGCTGAGCAAAATTTGCAAGAGCATTCTGATACAATGAAATAAAGAGATTTTAAGTCCCTCCCGCTTTCAATTAAACTTTTCTTCATAATTTTACGTAATTTGATCAAAGCAGCATCAGAATGTGATTTAAATGCCATTGATGTCATCTGTTGGAATTATTTTTTGTGTATTACTACAAGTTTTTTTCAGTGTTATATCATTTTATGTATGAATTTAAGAACTTTGAATTTAGGTGACAGAATAATAAGAAGTAATAAATATAAAGACATAGACTTTTTATAAAATGTATTGGATATCTGTGATCGTTGATCGTCTGTGAGATGTTCTAAGCAAATAGAATATTAACCAACATATTTTATTTAATATGATATTTTGTAGTTCAATTAACATATGATTTAGTTTTTCAACTAAATACACTTATTTTTACTGGTGAAATATAAGAATTAAAATATTTATAATGATTGGCTAAGCTGACAGTTACTCTGTAAGCAATAGATTTGATTCTTGATGTACGTGCTTTATCAACTTTCATCTAATTTAAAACTTATTGGCTATTTTTATCAAATTTAATATTGAGGTAATAAACATTTGATTAACTTCTTAAAATATTTGCTCTGAGATATCATTTTTTCCCATTCGACTATCGTATAAGTATTGACTCACTACTTAGACCAAGTTTTTTTCTTGGACTAACGATAACAGTTAAATTTTGAAAGAGATTTACAAATAAGTGTAGTTTAAAATTGTCGTTTTCACCGGTCCTAGAAACAAAGAACGACTACTCTAGTTTTGTTTTTTTTTTATAAATAAACTCTTATACATATTTATTATTGTTATTACAGAAAATATCATCATATCAACTCAACGAAATATAATACGAAACAAAAACTCATTATATTAAGTAGCATGAATTCACAAGCACCTACTTATATTTTCTATACTATACTACTTAAATGTTATTAACACACTTTAAGCAAAAAAACTGAACCGATATAGAAAACTTTTTGATTTAGTATGAATAACTGTCCATTGGGAAGCTCTTTAAATGAGTTCGATTTTGTGAATCCGAAATTATGTCATATATTTACGTTTCATGATGATGAGCTCAAATTCAACGATGAGAGCTGTCTGTGTGTCTGTATGAATATGTGTATGTCTGTGCGCTGATTTTATTGCCTTGCTTATCTCGAGAACAGTTATTGCTCCCACTACAGACAAAGTAAGTACAGATCTCAACCCATCACCAAAGTTAAAGAACATTTGACTCAGTCAGTACATGAATGAGTTACCGCCTAGGAATGCTGTGTGCTGTTGTTGTATAGAAGATGTATCTACTGTAGTCACTATATGACCTTAGTAGTTTACTAAGTGACTTTAAATTTAAAAAAAATTCAAAATTAGTATTTTCGGTAAGGATTTTTCATCAAGTTTTTTTGATCCAGAATGTACTATACATCAGACCTTGATTGGGTGTACATATAACTGAACGTTTGTATGCTCGTACCTTCAGAAAATAATAACACAACAAACAATAACAGAATAGAACATTAAAATAATAGATATATTCATTCACAACAGTAGAAGAAAAGTAGAACAATAATCATGTAATAATATTAATATCTCTACAACAATATAAACATGTACTCAACTCGATGTTATGTTGTACGTACGTACATGTGAATGGCAAATAAGTGAGCTTCATGTGTATGTGGTTCTGTGGTTTGAAGCAATTCTAAAAACTTAAAATATTATACATATATTCAAGAAATAACTTTGTATGAAGTGATAGTAATAACATAATAGCATATATGATTATCAGTAAATCATTAGTTTTATTTTTAAAATGTGACACGACGAACAATTTTATATAAATAGTATCGTATAAATAAAAAGTATTTTATACATATAATTTATTACTGATAAATTAATTTATAGTTAAAATTATATTCCTAGTTTTGTCTACCTAATTGTATGACCATCAAAATATATATAACATAACATTTTAATTGTTTTTTAAATTTTGTATTATTATGCAAATATTTAAGGTGAAATAGTGAAATTTTTTTTTATAACATGATCAAATTAGAACATTTTAGGGTGACTTTATACGTGTCATGAAGATAAGACAAAAATGAAAAAATGTAGCGATCAGAAATGGTGATACTGTGCTTAGACCTTTAGATCTAGAAATTGGCCTGCGCGACTTTTAAGTCGCAAGAAACAAAAAGTATTTAGACAAAGAACTTTCATACATTTATAAATAGAGTATTTCGATTTGCCTCAATTTCAACTGACAAACAGCAATTCATACATAAATGTTTATACTACATATTGTTATTTAACAAATTTTATATAGGCTACAATGGATGCAGTACATTTTTTGTTTATCTTAATAATTCTATAAAATTTAAACTTTGATACAGTACTATATGCCGAGTAATTAAACAAATAACAGTACTAGTTGTTATATTTACTTCCTAAGTACATGGATTATGTGTTTATATAAATAAAAGCCAAACATCACTTAATCATCATTGATGATACTCACTGACGAAAGGCGATTTCACTAACGAAAAATTTCACTTTTTTTTCCTTTTTATTTATTATAAATTAGTGGAATTTCTTAAGCAAATCTAAATAAATTTTTTATTATGAGAAATGTTACACTTATTAAAAATAACGCCATCAACATTTATGTAAAATTAATTTTAATATAATTCTCCCTAATTTGTTAGAAATAGAATAAATTTGCTTAAATTTCCAAAAACGTGTTTTAAAGCTTAAGAATTATATCGTCAATTGTGCCATGGGTAAATGGATTTCAAAATCATTTTTTTTAAATCTGCAGAAATAGTAAAATCTGAATAACATCCGTTTGAAACATATTCTAGAAACCATAATTTCATTATTTCAGTTAAAAGGTTTATAATAAGGATTATTCAATCTTCATTCATGGGGAAGTTTGAGGATTTTTACGAATGCTCAATTCATTACAAAATTCACCAGATAGTAAAATCCACCTTAACCAAAATACTTAAATGCAGAAGATACCAAAAATATCAAAATGCCGTCTAGTTTTTACTTTTCATGTGGGTCCACGCTATAGAATACAGATAAGTCGAAAATCAACCTTAACGTTGAATTTAAAACTGGAAGTTATGTGAACGGGGATACTGGTTTATTAATTTCAAGCTATAACTATCGAAATTTCCAAGTATTATGTTTTTGATTGTAAATTTATCTTTGTTCTAATACAATTTTTTTTATATAGGCACACATCTGGACGTTTTGTAGTCTCTAAATCTGAAGTAATGAACCTTCAATGTACCACAACTTTGATAAGTGCTGTTCATTTATATCTACGCTATTTTCTTGTGATTTCCACGATTTTAGATTAATATGTCATTTTGTGTTCGTCATTCTGTCAGTATGCCAATCTGTAAGTTTATTGCACCGTCGGTTTGTCGGTCTGTGATACTCATTCCAAAGAAAATTCAAAACTACTGCGACTTTATACGGCTTAATAGTATTTCATCGATTATCTACCGGCTCGGAGATACTTTTTACTCTTAAATTCTGATATCTGGTGAACCAATCATACCATTTTTATGAAAAAGTATAAGTTAACATTTTGCTTATACCCAAGTTTCGACTCAACCCATCAAGCCTTTTAGGTATTTGGATCAGTGATTTGAATATTGTTGATTATTCTAGATGTTCAATATAAAAAAAAATTGTAATATAATTGCAAAACAAATGAAATTAGCTCCACTAACTTAGTGTTACAGAAAATTTTATGTGCTTGAAATATAGAAAATGATTTTTTTCAACTCATTTCCAAAACTATTAAACTATTTATGTAAAAATATTCATTCATCACGACTAAGTCCATTATTGGAGGTGTATTTTACCTAAAATTTGGTTGGTTTTCTACTTCGTGAATATGTAGCTTAATGTGTAGATTTTAATCAGTTTACAATAATTATTTATTTTTTATTCTGTATTATTCAATTATAATAAGATCATGCTTATGTAGTTGTCAATTGTGATTAGTTTTGACACATGGTGAATATTTGAGAAGAAAAAAATACACAAATAAAATTTATTGCATATTGATAGTAATACAATATTAAAAACATAAAATTTTAAGTATGATAAGCTCAATATTAATTATTTACTATATATAATATATCAATAATAAAATGATGTAATATTAAGGATGTTTGGGACATTCATTTGGCAGCAAAAGTGTCTGGAATGAACTCATTATTTCAATTGACTATTATAGTTGTATAAAAATTAAATAAAATATTCCAATTCAGTTGCATTAAATCTTAGACTCGTAAATTATAAAACTATTAAAAAATTTTGGTTTTTAACGCCAAAATTTAAGTGGAATTATAAATATTTTAAATTATTTCTAAACAATTTTTGTCTCAGCATGTAGACTTGATAATTCAACTTCAAATATATATTCGATTTTATACAGATGTAACTTGGTTAAATTATGTTAGAATACATTACTAATAGTTAGTAGTATGGTTTACTATTCATTTTTACAAATTTAATTTCATTCATTAATTTAGTAAAATCTTTTATTATTTTTTCTGTATATAATCTAGTCAATGCTGTAAAATAGTGATATAATTTTAAGCTTGATAATATTGTCAAATATGATACATTGTGCTCTTTAAAATTCATTGTGTTTGTTATAACATACGTTCTTTATCTATAAGTTGTCAAATTAAAAGAATAACGTTTTAAATTATGGACTAATAGTTTTTATATTATATAAATTCTTAAATAACCTAAATTATATCTGAATTGAGTGGAAGTATAATCCATCAACTTTATTTAATTGGGCTCAATCGATTTCAAAATGAGTTAAAACGAACAATGGCTAGTAACTATATGTTTCTGCTGACGACGGTGCCTGATTTTCCTATACACTGAATAATTTTTCCAGTAAAAACGATATTATTGGCCAGTTTTTAATTTTTCTCGAAAACTGTTTAGTGAACTTTATGCTTAATTAGTTCTCTAGTGTACAAGCAATTTATAAAAATTGAATCTGTTCGGCTAACGAATCTACATGTAAGATGATTTTATTACATCAACGATTACAGTTTTTTTTAATTACAATAATTTTTTACCAGTTTAGTGAATCGGTTTGTAATTTATACAGGTGATTTAGAATCGAATGATAAACGTTCAACTAAATATGCATTCCTCTCGTAGCACTTTAATACTCACCCCAACCATCCTTTAATGAATATTCATAGAGAATTATTTCCAATGATACAATTGGGATCACCATACAGTTTTTGTTCTAATATTTATTTATGTGTTTAAGTTTATGGTAATATGTAATACGCTTCGTTAAGTTATCGTCTGTTAAGTTTTATGTGTATATCAGTACATAAAACATATGTACAATTGTGTTTAATGTATCTACTTTATAATATGAATCATACAATTAGTGGCAAAAAAAATCAGCCAAATTTATAAAAAAACACAAACAAACATAAAATATTTAATGAAAATCAGCAATGTGCCTGATCAGTACACTTTACTACTTCGTGATTTTTCCTCAGTTATAACTTTCCGTATTGTTTTACAACTATAATAAGTTAAAATTTCTATTTTTGCTCTTCTATTCTTCAAAGAACTTGGATAGAATTTCTTATCTCATTTCTATTAATAGCCAACTTGGTGGTTTTGATTTCAATTCTATCGTATAGTATATATTGTTATAATTTTTAAACTGTATTACTTCTACGTTAGTTATCATTTATCGTGAAAAACAGTTTGCCAATTTACTGCTCGTGTTACTAATTAATAGACACCTGCTGAATTATTTCTACTATTTTACTACTACTGTTTTTGCCCACAACTTTCTTTCAAATGATAAATTGAAAATTATGTACGCTAAATTGTTTCTTCTCGTTTAAAAAATAATTATTTTAGTGTGACAACCAACGTTTTCAGCGCGCTATTCGAAAAGAGAAAATCTCATGAATTAAAAACAATAATTTTAGTAATTGGTATAATATATAGTATTGTGTTCCTGTTTGCAAAATAAAATTTTTTTGTTGCGATTTCAAAATTTTTTATATATATCGACGTTTTAGAACTTTTTCAGCAACTTTCCATACTAGAAATGGGTAGTATTTTCAATCCCGATATACCTTGTACCATTTATCCGATTTCGATGAATTTTTGAATTTACAATGTATGATAATGTTTTCGCATCCATCTAATGTTGCTGGAAATAGACTATTACAGATACTTGTCACAAAAAATCAAGAAAATATAAAATAGCTTTAACTATCGCCTCAGAAAATTTAATGTTATTAAAATGTAAAACCTACATTTTTTAACGTCATAACGAAATTGTAATTGTTTTTAACTTCTAGTGTATAAGTCTTTTGAAAATCTAAAAATGAATAATATTTTTCGTTTTACACAAGAATGCACATCTTTACGATTTTGAATATTGAATTATAATTATATTGAACAATTATAATTCAATATTCAACAATATACAATTAAAGATTAAATGAAATTCTAAATATTATTTGCTATAAATTAAAGTAGATTTTCCATGACCACACTTGTACATATCTGGTTTTTAAAATGTTGGGATAGTACTGCTGCGGATTTCAATAGATGGATAGATATGTAATAATAATCATATATTATTATTGGATGACGTTGCAAATATTATTTATGGGGTTACTGGAGGACTAGAGTGAACTATTATTACATATATATATAGATAGATAAATTGTTACACGTTACAAACATATATATATATATATATATATATATATATATATATATATATATATATATATATATATATATATATATATATATATATATATATATATATATATATATATATAGATATAATAACTGGTACTATACTTTATTATGTGATATTGAGTAAAGTGAGATAGACTTTGTAATAGTTATACTACATACTACTAGACTACTACTATACTACACTACTACATAGATAGTATTGATGTAGTTTAGTTACTGACTGAATAGAAACTGCTGATTTTGAACATATGTAATAAGATAACTTAGTATAATGCATATATGTAACACACATATTGAATACGTTTTTGTACAGTTTACTCTTTATAAATAGTTTCATTTTAAATTAAATCAAATTCTAAATTCTAAATTAAATTGATTAATATAGGTAAGCATTTCTGAGCAGTTTGAAAATGACTTTGGACAGAATTGTAACCGTTTTCGAAACTTGAAGAACATAAATTAAATGTGCACAATTATCATCAACTAAAGACTAATTGTTTAGAAGTTTTCGCCTGGATGAAATATAAATTACAAACTTTCAACAAACAACTAATGAAAAATTGGTTTTTAATTGTTAACATTTATTCTTTAAGAGCTTCTATAGAAAGAAGGAAAAAAAAGCTCTTTTTGACTATATATATATATATATATATATATATATATATATATATATATATATATATATATATATATATATATATATATATATATATATTTATATATTTATATATATATATTTACTTATTTTTAACAATTGTATGATTTGCAGATTAAGTTTGAGAAAGAAAAAAATAAAATCTACTTTACATTTTATGTATTCCATATATTCCGGTCTATATGATTTTGAAACACAGTTTTGAAAATGGTTATATAGTCCGAAACATTAACATAAATTAATAAAAAAATTGGTGAAACAAAAAACGGAATCTTTAATTGATTATTCTTTTTTGATAAGTTTCCTTCTGTCATTATATGAAGTAAATTTTATAATTTGTACATAAGTATTGTAAATATACTTGAACTAAATTACAAACATATAATTTGTTACTAACCATATTTTTCAATGATTGCATTGAAAGTATGGTTAATTAAATCCGGGAAATCACAGTTGAATACTTCCAGCTATTATTGATACTTTAATATTTGAGTTCCTAGTATTTACAACTTCGAAAATAAATTTATTTTATTGTGGAATAAACTGAACTATCAATTAGTCCAGTAAACTTGTAAATGATCCAATAAAAATACTAGTTTTTAATGTTTTTAACAACAAGGTATTTGGGGTAAAAGGATCATTAATAGTTTAAGTAAAGCTGACTTTTACACATTCATAATGCATAAACAGACAAGGACAAAACAGTTCAGTTTCTGTTTCTCCTCTGTCAATCGATTTTCTTTTTTTTCTTTATTTTGTTTGGTATCTTTTGGCCAGCTTTAGTTTTATCAATAAAATTTTTATACTCGACATACATTATATGTCAAGAGTATACAAATTTTAGCCAAAAGTTTTAAACGCTAGGAAATATGGACCGCAACAAAATTTTGGTAGAGGTGTTCATCGAAACACCTAATTAGCCCATTTCCGATTGTCCTTCTGACTGTCATCACGATAAATCAAAAACAAAACCAGAACCGAGCTGAGATTTTGGTAACGTAATCTTAACATTAAGTTCGTGAATAAGCAAAATCAGTCCATTGGGTCCAATAGATCCTTGACCCAACTTTTAAACTATAAAAAAAATTTATAAGAAAAATTTAAAATTTAAAAATTTATGTAAACTGTTTAGTTTTGCCACAATATCCGCTCTAATTTAGCTAATTATTACATATTGATAATTACTATATTATTATACAAATAAATGTTACTGTATAGACTGGGTATTTATAGTATTTAACTTTTAGTTGTTATTTTCAATTTTTTTTTTTCAATTTATACTTTACTCAAAATAATTAATACCTATATAATACCTATATAATTATAGTCTCTCTCTCATGCGGTATTTTGAAATTTGTAATATAAGTATTGAAATTGAGACATGAGTTATATTTACTTCTATGCTTCATTCAAAAAGGTATAGTTAATTAACAGTGATTTTGATAGAATTACAATCAATATGGCAAACACTAGTTGAAGTTATTATACATTAGTAAATAATATATTAGTAAATAATACCAAAAATCTTTAGTTTGCTTGTTAATTACCAGTAACATGAACAACTGATACAACCTACAGATCGAGTCGGTTTATAAAATAGAAGGATTTTTTTCCCAATATAACAGGGATCATAATGTACCTACATAATGATCCTTTTTTACTAAATATTGTAATTTCACATTTACTAACTGATAGTGCGCTACAGAAGTTATCCACAGGATATTCTAATTTTAAAGAATGATTAATACATGGAGTTTGACAACACGTTCTCTTCGGAGAATCATCTAAATCGATTAACAAAACCAACATATTTCGATATAAATATTATTAACTTCCCGCTAGAAAATTGAAAATTTTCTAAAATCGGGAAGTTATTGGTTTCACCATGTTTTGTAAAAATTGAGTTCTCCTCAGATCTCGACGTTTTAAGGTCCTAGGAAGCTTTCCTGAACAGTCCTGAGAAGTCGTCACTCCGTCTGTATGTATGTGTGTGTATGTGTGTGTGTGTATGTGTGTGTGTGTAAGTATGTGAATCGCTTATAACTTTGAAACGGCTTGACCGAATCGAGCTCACCAAACGGCATTCTGAAGAGTCTTACCAAACTTAGATTTTCTGTGAGTTTGGACCGATTCGGACCGGTAGATTTCGAGAAATTTTTAAAAAACTACCAAAAATTTTTTTTTCAAAAGTGGTTTTTTGGAAATAACTTTTAAACGGCTTTACCGATCGATTCCAAAAACTTATCAGCTCTTGACCTTGTAACAACACGTCGATTGCCGCAAACCAGTGTTTTTTTAACATCAAGCTATAATATGTTAAATTTTAAGTGCTTAGGTATGACATTAGCGGGAAGTTGCAGGGCTGGCCTTTAGGGTCAACCGTTTTCCAATTTTTTTTTTTCAGTTTTAACAATCTCGAATTTAAAATTAAATTAAAAATTTAATTCTTACTTAATTAAAAAATTATAAATACAAAATTTTACAAATATGCTGAAAATGTTTTTTCGTAATGTGAAAAATTTGACATGAATTTGTCAATAATGAGGGAAGTAAGTAGAAAAAAAAATTTTGAAAGCTAAAATTTCAGTGGATTTTAATTATTTCCTGTATATAAAAAAATTATTTTCTAATTTTCTGTAAATTATCTGAAATTTAACATTTATTACATTTTCTATAAATAGAATTTTAATATTTATGAAAGGCTTCAAACAGAAAATCGTAACATCGTAATAATGTACGATATACAGATTGAAAATATTTTAATGAGTGTGGATGTTTAAAATTCGGATATTATGTAATAAGTAGTAAAACTAAATTGAAAAACTGTTTTAATATTTTTTTTTTTAAGTAATATTTATTTTCAAACCAATCAATAACATATTACATAAATAATTCATTCAGTTTTTATACTTGATTAATGATGGTCTTTTTTTATTTGATTATTATGTATGTTTAAATACATTTTAATAGACGTAATTATTTAGGTATTTTATTTTTTAATTTTGTTACATTAAAAATGAGAAAGCACAAATTAATTTTCTACAAAAAAAAAAAAAAATATGTTTTTTTTTTTTTAATTACATGCAGAGACTTATTTATATAAAAAATTTTAAATTCTTTATTAAAAGAATTTTAGGGAAATTATTGTTATAAAAAACAATTGTTTCAAGAAATATAGCAAATTTTTTAAGTTTATTCATTGCATTTAAAATAAAGGGTTTGAAAAAACTTTTGGAAGTGCAACTTTAGAATCGTTGTGATTTGAAACTCAATAAAACGAAAATGCGTTTTGATAATGAAACAAACTCATAAATGTATAGGAGTAAGTTGGCGAGAGAATAAGATAGAATACATTATAAATATAGATCAGGCGCATGCCTATTACTTACTAGTACTAAAATCTAAAATAATTTTAGCACCCCGTCCAATTAGTTCCCGGACCCAAATTTTTTAATTTTTACGTCACACATTGATTACGCCTTTGTTTCGAAAAAATAAAATCAAGGATGTCATCTACATATGATGTCATTAATATTGTGTATTTGCGGTTGTTGGATGTCGTTGTATGTGGATGCCCATCCATGATGTTAAATTTTCGAAAAATAGGTATTATTATTTATGAAAAATCATATAAGCCCAGAAATTATATTATTACTTCATTTATTTAGTATTCAATATTATGTGTATTGACAGTTTTTTAAATTTTATCACTTTTTAAAAGTATTCCGTACACTCTGATAATATTCTTAATTATGAAGCTGTAAAATTCATTAAAAAAGCGGATGATTTTTCATAAAAGCCCCATTGGGAATTGTATTATTTTTTTGTTATTATTTCAATAATTGAAGCGTCTCTGCTTCATGAAGAAGGATTAAAGCGAAGTTTTTTAAGTGTTTAAAAAAGAGCAAAATATGAGCGTACAAAAACCCTGAATAAACCAGAAAGAAGATATAATGAGTATTACGTCACTTGCTTATATCTTCATAAAGATAATAACGATAATATAGATTATTACTTTTTTTGGCTATAACCAATTTTTATTTTAAACGGACTTGAAAAAAACGAGTTTATCAATTCGCCTATATTTATTTTTATTTGTTTATATTTATCCGGCACAACTTTTTTGTTTAGTAGCCGACCGAAGAAAAAGGGAGCAAAAATTAAACAAAAAGAAAATTTTTGCAAGTAATATATTTTGTATTCAATATTGTTTGCAATACCCATCTACAAGTATTGTGATAAAATTAGGGCTGGAGCTATTTTTCCAAAGTGGCTACCACATTTTTAATTTTTGTATTTTTTTTTTTATATCTGTCGATATTTCTATCCCGTTAAAAATTATTTGGGAACAAATTGTTTTAAAAACCATGTATTTATTAATAATTCATTTTAAAACGTAACGCCAAGAATTAAAAAGATTGCGTGGTTATACAAATATACCCACGATTGTTCTTGAAGTACAAGAGTGAGTTATTATTAGTTGCATAATGAAGAACATAAAAACCTACCCAATTCGTATATTTATAATATTTAAAATAAATTTTAAAATCCAAACATAAAAATCGCAAAATAATAAAAATTTGGTTTTGTGACACCATTAGTCGAAAGTAAAAAGTTCACAATCTCACAATTTTTAGTTTTTCTTTTTTCTTTTTCGTTTTTCAATTAAAAATAAACTGTAATTTAAATGAAAAGGTCTTCATAACATTTTACCTTTACAAAATATAGTTACGTTTTTAAGTTTTAACACTTTTAATCTTTGAATTAACAAAAAAACATTATTTCATTGGTATTATGTAGGGATACAGAAAATGAACTTAATGTTGAGTATTTTTAAAAACATATATTCATTTTCATTAATAAACTTTTCAATTATGTCATATTTTTTATTCTATTTTCTCTATCTAGAGGTTCTTAAGAAGATACAGTCAATTTTATTCGATTATAGTCAATGTAGTTAATATATGTTTGGATAAAAACTTGAAATTATTGTTCAATAAGTATATATAATTTTTTCGCTATATATTCTTACATTTTTATAGATTATACAATTATATATTGATATATTTCAACAAGCTTAAAGTTTTATTGCCACCAAATTTGAATTTAAACTTAATACTAATGGAATTCTATTATTACATTTAAGATGTGTTTAAATCAAGAATATTCTACCCTCAAAACGATAAACCTAAATATCAAAAGGTAAATGGAACAAATTGGAACTGCGTTTAATCCTTTTGAACAAAACAGTGCTCGCAGATGATGTGTAACCTCTGACATATCACCTTCACCATCATTTTATCCTGTAAAAATGACTCTGATATTATTTCAATTGATTTTTAACAAAAAATAAAACTTTTAATTTATATTTTAAACATTTTATAATAAGCATTTCAATTTTTTTTTAATTGATTTTTTTTTTCAAATTTTTATTAATTTAATTCTTTATTTTAACTTATTAGTTTATTGATTTTTAGATTGATTGTTTAATTTATTTTTTCCATTTTTATTTTTTTAATGAATTTATTCACTTATTAATTTTTTTAACTATGCACACAAAAAAAAAAAAAAAAACTGTTTATACTTATTTAAAAACATACTAAACTAAATACTGGATTGTTATGTTGTATTAAGTTGTTTATTAGAATTAATTTGATTTACCTATCTAAAACATTCATTTTAAACTGAAAAAATTATAAAATACATCATAAAATTAGTGTATTTTATATTTTTAAGTAAATGTAGAAGATTTAGGTCGTCACATTTTTTGTTTATTTGACTATATACAACCTTGCTTTTCACGAAATCACCGCCACAGCAAATACATTAATGATAAAATTTGCAATTCAATTTTTCATATATCGTGCGTCATTGCTACATCCCTTTTCCTTAAGTCACTATCATACATGCACACAGAGCGAAAAGATTACACATGCAATTGAACAATTTTATGCGATATTTCTTGTATTGAGATTATTGTATCAAAATATATTTAAAATTCAATAATATTATTGTATCAAAAAAATTTAATTACTGAAGAGCCAACAATTGTAACCTTTATATGTGGAGACCAGTAACATAATTTTTAATTTACATTCACCTAACATAATGACATAGTAACTAAATGTTTTACAACATATAATATCTCATTTTTTAAATATTTTATTTAAATGCCTTATACCTCAAAAGGGAGGCACAGAAATTTAGTTTCAAATAAATGTTATAAAAAGTAATAGACAATTTTGTTATAAAATTGGTTCGTTATCTTTTTTGGCAATTATAAACTTCTAAACTCTCTAGTTAAGTTACCTTTATTTATTATCTTTTTGTGAGGTAAGAGAATTTTAATATTTAAAATACCGTTTTGAGAGACGACAGGGACTGACTATCTGTATATGAATGTATAATAATCATACTCGTAGCAATTTGTTTTAAGTTTCAATTAGTTAAATATTTTTATATATTATTTTTCAGTTTGTTTGTTCGTGTTGCTTCGTTATTTTCATATTGTTTATAGCGAGTATAAATATTTTTACATAGTTGCGATAAAATGAGAACCACTGTTAGATTGGTACTACTACTGCAACCACCAAATTGGTTACCCATACCGTGTTTTGTATTGGAATATATACATTACAAATAAAAATATTTTAAAAAACAGAGCTGGCTTAAAAAGAAATAAACTTATTTTAAATTATATAAATACTTCTACAAATTATTTTTTTGTGACCAATGACCATTTGAACCCGCCGCAAGTCGTACTGTTAGCAATAAAAAGATTCATTGTCACCGATTTCGAATGGATATTTGTCATAAGGAAAATATTTGGTAAAGTATTTATTTACTTTTACTTTTTAATATTGTATACAATAAATTGCAAAAATTTGGAATGCTTTAAGTATTGTGTTGTATTTTCTTTCAACTTGCATCTCTTGTCGATTTGGTGATCACAAAGTCTTAAGTTTAGATTAAAAATGTAATATATTCATGGTAAAAAATATTGAAGGTGTTCGAGATCGTCTCATTTTAATATCACCTCACCCATTAATTATGGTTCCGAAAACTTAGTTTACTATCGAAAGAAAAATAGATTATTCTGGAAAATCGTAATTAAAGAAAAATCAACCATCGTAATGTAAGATCACAAAAAATTTCCGCTCAGAAAATAACGCGACACAAATGTGAAAAATGCATATATCTTGAGTGCAATTTTCAACTTACTCGATCAAATCATTCCGGAGATAATGCTTTGGAAGTAAATATATTCGGAAATGGTTATTTTTATTTAATTGCCGATATACCGTATATAATTTATGGGATTTTGATAAAGCTTTTTATATTCAATATTAATAATGCCCATTTGGTATTAAAATGGCGAAAAAATGACAACAGCTGAGTTAGAATATCGCTGTAGAAAATTTTTGTGATTTGAATGTAGAAAATACCTTATTATTTGGCTTATGATGTTAAAAAATTTCATACATCACATTTACAAACATATTCATTCATTACATGAAGAATTTCTATGTCCAATTTTAAGCAGTTTTCTTAATATTTTTTATCCAATTAATTCGTTTTATTTCGAAAAATTTCGAAAAATCTCTATGCCTTCTATTCTTTATCACCACAATGTGTGCCGATAAACTATTTCTATGAACAAAGCTGGTGGCAATAAGTTAAAATTTATTAATAAGTGATTCATACGATGCAATGTGGTTAACGCTATAGCTAATTTTATTGTTTATAAATTATATTTTTATGGATTAATTAACTCAATATTGTGTTATTAAATTAAAAAAAGTTTAAACATATAATTGAAAATTTTCTCATAAAAATAATTTAATTTAAAAAAGAATAAAAAATATTTTTTTTTTTGTTAACTGTATCTCAATTTAAATTTATACTTCCTTCATACAATATACGATATAGTCAATAAAAAAATAAAAAATAAAAATAAAAAACGTTGGATATACCCTTAGTTTCATATAATTTATCTCCAGTATAATAGGATTATGGTGTTACGAAATAGTAGAGTGGGTACGGAGTGTGGTTTACACGTATATTTCGTTCTAATTTTCTATCGAATGCAATTATCAATATTTTCTATTTCCTCAATAAATTTTTATTCAGTTTCATTTTACTATGTTTTTTTTTTTATTCATTCAACCCTTCGGAATATTTAAATGATATTTCGAGATGGATAGAGAATAGTTAATTTAATTTATGCATACCGTTTGTGTAACATAATTTACATAATTACTGAACCCTTCTTCTGAGTATATGTGTTTTAATACCATAATGAAAAATTATTTCTTTTTATTATTTTTAGTAAATATTATGTTTTTTGGTATAATTTTGAATAAAAAAAAAAAAACAAAAACAAAAAAAGAAAGAAAAACAAAAAATATCAAAATAAATAAAACAATACTTTAAAATCATTTTTGCTGTATCATGTTTTTATAACGAACTAAAAATTAAAAAATAATTCAAACGAAAACCAAATGTAGGAGTTGTGCTATTAATGTATTAATTATCTGCTACATGCGCCCCATGTTTTTCATTAGAATTTAGATAAATTATTTATTTATATAATTATTATTTAATTTTTATTTCTCCGTTATAAAAACATAGTACATTAAAAAGTATTTTTATTTTATTATTATAATATTTTCTGTTTTTCGGGTTATGTGAATGAAATTTTCCGTATAGTGATACGTAATTATTTCTTCTTCTTCTTTTTTTTCTATTGTTTCTTTTTAAGTCTCTTTATTTTCTGTTTTTATTCTCGTCTTTTACAATTTCTTAACCCTTTTTCGCTTGCCTCTCACATTCTCATGCACTTATGGTCCAAAATTCCACCAGTATGGACATGCAAGAAAAAGTTTTTATAAAAAAATAAATTAACAAACTTTAATAGCAATCGAATGAAAATAATGAACGACGATTTATCTAATAGCCATTGAAAATCCACTATTGCATAATAGTTTTTAATAAGATTAACTAAAAGCGTAAAAAAATTAACTAAAAAATGATTGCAAGAATGACTAGGTGGCATGATATTAAATGTTATTAATAATTCATCATAATTTATTTATAAAATTACACCAGGCTTTTGGAAGTACAATTAAATGAACTTAATTTGTAATAATTTTAGTAATTAAAAGTTCTTTTATAACACTTTAATAAATTTAATATCACTCAATCTTCTTAGTATAAACAAATACTTACTAAATAATTCAGCTCAAATTTAATTTTGATAAACTCAACTTTCAACTTTAAATTTATATTCTCATCAACAAGTAACTGATTAATTCTTAAAGAAAAATTGTAAATTGTATCATAAAATAAAAACAAATGTATATTTTACCATAATTTTATCAGTAACGGTTACGGGAACGTAATCTTGTCTGCTTACAACATAGTAATAAGAATAATAAGTTATTCAGTTATGTAATAAACTAATAATGTACTTACCTATAGGTAAATATAAAAAAATAAAAAATAGGGACTCTAAATATTTAACTATTAAATGTTTATTTATATTCCTTTAAATAAATAATAATATATTTTTTAAGTTCTATTCCAAATCAAAGAATTAAATATTCTAAAACCCAATGAATACCAACAAGTAAAACTGATTTATTCGTATATAAGACTGTTTGAATATTTTGATTCAAAAATGTATATGTATATTTAAGTGTGGTTAGTGCATTATCGTAAAGTAAGCGCTTCATAAGCGTCTGATGAAATAGTTCAATGAAAGTTACAATGCTTTGAAGTAAAAAATTTCTGGCTTCGTCTACTCATGAGCAATAATTTAAACTTAAAAGTAATTAATATTTAAGAATCGTAGACTTGATTCCTTAACCAAATCCATTTTACAAGATGGTACTTGTAAAGTTTTGTAAAGTTTACTGGACGAATAAAAACCTGAATAATCTTTTTATTTATTATGTAATAAAAATACGAAAAATCCCGTTGGTTTGCTTTATTTTGCATGGGATACGAGTTTATATAAAGAAATATAATATGAAATGCAGGAACTAAGGCGGATATATTCTTCTCTCAATAAAATAATATGATGTGTAATACCGCCAAGTTCTTAATATTCAGATTGAGAATTGAAAGTTTGATTAAAACATTCGACTTTCGCATTAAATGAACCAAAAATAAAATAAACCATGATAGGAAAATAATATTTTTATAATTAATTTTCGTTGTCGATATTGGGTGAGAGATCAAAATTCAGCTTTTCGGGCATAGCATTTCTCACTCTTTATAAGTGAATATCGTCGCTATTCTTTTATCAAGCATGAACTTTACAGTTTGTTTAAAAACTCATTTCAGTTCAAAACGGATTTTGAAAGTTAAAGGAGCAGATCGACGACATGCAAAAGTTACCTATATAATCTAAAAATATTTATATAATCTAAAAAAATTATACTTAGATTATGATTAATTTGAATTTTGAAAAATTTCATATTTGTAACTTATAAAGTCTTTATAATGATATTTAATATAACTTAAATGTGTATAAACCTTTAAATAGGTACAACCTTTAAAGTAGTTAGTAAAGTAGAAAGTTAGTAAAGTAGAAACTAACGGAAAAAATCCAAGGTAAAAAGCAAAGCAAAAACCCAAACACAAGGTTAACAATTTTTTATTTTTGCTTAGAATACAAATTGTATTATTGTTAGTTAGAATATCAACGTCATGTATAATTATTTGTGGCAAAAAGAACATACATAAGAAAAAATTGTTATTTCACATTTATTATTAATATCTGCTCAAATAGTGACAGTAATAAATCAACAGATTTTCTTAGAAAATGTCAATAGTTTGACATCTTTCTTTATCTTGTTAATATAAAATATATAATCAGTTCAATAGTTTTCAATAAAAGAAACAAAATCTTCTTGCACAAAAGAACCAAAGAATTAAATCAAATCAATTTGAATATTCAATAGGTTATTTGGGTGAGAACACACTAAACTGACTTCATGAATGACGTGACAAGACTGGTCCTATATATTGTGTCATACCCATACGTTATCTATTTATAAAGGACTTAGATTAATGTAAAGTACAGTCAGTGTACCCATCTTTTAAAATCTATACAACACTATTCACAGACCATCATGTTTGACTAAAGTGTTTTCTATGAATAGAAAATTTAGTGTTTTATCATAGTACAAGATGTTACAAGTTTAGTTTATTAAATATTTATTCATTCTTTTTTTTTTAACAATACATAAGTGTACAGAATAAGTAAAAATAATCGGATGGGACATATGTAGGGAAGGGCAAGGTATGCAGCTATGGCTGCATATTATAAGGAACATGACATTATATGAAACTATCCTAGAATTTACTTTGTGCAAACCTAATAGAAAACGATAGAAAACCGTTGGTATGGATAACCGGTACCCGATACACATGATTAAATGCCTCCCGAATCACTGAGGAAGTTTTTTATTAAGTTATTTATGAAGTATTAGTAAGTTGCTTATTAAAATTATAAGTTTATAAAAAATACAAAATAATTAGCCCATTTCCCTTCGCTGTTTGTCAACCGATGTTTGTTTATTTTGTTGCTGTTCTGAATCGGGCGGAAGTGATTAAATTTAAATTAGTTAAATCAAGTACCTACTTACGTTTATCTGCAATAACGTACAAAATAAAGTGGTTAGACACGTACAGGATAGAAAATGTTATGGAAATGGCTTTTACTATCTGGTTGTTCTACCCACGTTTCGCTAAGATAAAATTGGCACCAACAAAGCATTTATTTAACATTCATAAATTATTTATAATTTTGGATTATTAAACTATATAATGACAGTAATCGAATTTAATATTATTTAAACTAATTTACCATGAAACAATACTATTTGAACTCCGTAAAATGTGACTACTATTTAAACAATAGAACGATATTTGACTAGCTAAAACTACATTAAACCATTCCGTTCATACCTTTCAAACTAATATACTGTATTGAATCACCCCGAACGGTGTCTATCTAATGACTACTATTATTAATATCTTCTATTCATCTGAATATTCAAAAATAAAAAATTTATAATTTAAATATAAAATAAAAAATTATACAAATTTTTAAGTTCCTTCATCCAGGGTTGTAGTTTGAATTAGTATCGTGTTTTCCTCAAATTTCAAAATTACATTTAATTATCATTAACCAATATTTTTTAAAGAGTTAAATATTTCAATAATTCATACAAACGGGTGTAAATATAAGAATATGATTAATTTTCATTATGTGGGCTTTTTTTAATTAGCATCCATAACATGCTTTAAATATCCAATCTATAAGTTATATACATGAATGATAAAAATATGTATTGTTATCACCTATATGTGTTTATTAGCCACAATTGAGCTAAAATTGTGGATAACGCGAAAAATGTTACAAACGAAAGTTGTTTGTTTCAACAAAATAAACATTTTGTATTTGAACTTTTCTTCTGTCTTTTTTAGTTTAACAGTTGGACCAAGGATCGAATGGATCCAATCGAATGATTTTGCTCCTTTACGAACTTCAAATCAATTTTATGTGCAAAATACATCACAAAAAATTCAGCTAACTGCCTCTTTATGTTGAGTTATCATAATGATGGACGGACAGTCGGAAATGGATTAATTAGGTGTTTCTATGAACACCTATACCAGAATTTTATTTTCGTTAATATTAGATAGCGTTTCAAAGTTTAATGTATACATATGTTGTGTGTCGAATAAAAAAGAGTACCTATATTGTCTTGACTCCTTAATTTATAAGGAGTAAATTATTAATTTTACTTCTATGAAAAAAACAAATCCAATTAACTAACTAAATTTGAATTAAGGTAAAGTGATATTTAAATACACACCGTGTGTTGTTGGCCAAAACTTGGTCTAAAGCACTACCGCGCGCATAAATTTCTGTCCATTCAAAAATCCCACAAAAACACAAAAAAAAAACGTTTAGTTCCTATATTTTTTAGCTTATCCAAATGAACCATAAGAATATTCGAAAGAAACGTATAGAAAAAAGGCGAATTGATGCAGCTATTTTGAGTCTTCTTCAGATTCATGTGGTTAAAATAATTTAGAATTTTCTTAAAGAACAATTTTTTGTTGAAACACGTATTACCAACATCACACATATTGTATATAAGAAGTTAGTACAATTACAGTAACCATTTCGATACTAAATATATTCTTGCTAATTTGAACCCTTGTCACAATTTGGTTATTTGAGCTGCTCTCTTTCTATCTCTCTTATACCTATAACTACATCATTCATTTATAGTATATAGATAGATAAATTGGTGACGATATCATGTGAAAATTCTAGCTCATTCTAAATTTAATTATCCGTTGGTCAGTGTTGATGACTTCAAGTATCTCTTTCTTGTGTGTTATATTTTATAGATCTTAGTAGAATCGTACAATTCGTTATGAGTTGTCATAGTGATATATATATATATATATATATATATATATATATATATATATATATATATATATATATATATATATATATATATATATATATATATATATATATATTTGTATATAATGTATGTTGTTATATCTTTGGTATGCAATTAAAGATACTTTAAACAAACCTCTTAAAGTGTATATGAGTAAGTGTATAAATTATTATATATATATACTATGTATACCAAATAATAAACAAGGATCAAATGATGTGGTTAGTCACTTTAATAAGGTTAAAAGAATGTTAAAACTTCAATCACATACTATGCACAGTAAATATAATGCAACTTTATTGTATTAAAGAGGATACTTGAATATATAGTCAAAATTCAATATAATAAACACAATTGATATACTCTATGTGGGAAGTCATGGTAGAGTAATCCAAACACAACACTGACTTGTCTATATGATAATTGGCATTAAGCACGCTGTAAATATCGAGACGCTGAATGCACTTTTTAATTGATTCAAATTTTTTATAAAGTAAAACTAATAAATTTTATAAAATAATATTTTTATAATGAACTGAAATTTCGATAATCTTATATCTTTAAATGAGCAATTCTTGTATATATATATATATAAATATATATATTTATATATATATAATTGGAATCTCGGAATCGGCTCCAGCGATTTTCATGAAATTCAGTATATAGGGGGTTTCGGGGGCGATAAATCGATCTAGCTAGGAATCATTTTTAGAAAATGTCAATAATGTTTCATGAGTTCATCATTTTCTAAAGTGTCATGACATTTAGAAAATGTAATGTTTATAATGAAATGATATATTTGTTTAATATTTATAGTCATATAGTCATAGCAGTGGCTTAGTGGTAGCGTGCGAGGCTCTTATACAGAGATCCCGCGTTCAAATCCCGACTCGGCCGACGAATAATATTAATTTTTTTTACATTTTTAAGTGAATACATTTTAATTTTTTAATTTTAAATACATTTTAATTTTTTAAAGTGAATAATATTTTTCAAATAATATTTTGTTATTATAATTGTATAATTTTTTATAATGCAATGATATATTTGTTTAATATTTAAAGTCATTGGAGTGGCTAAGTGTTAGCGTGCTGGAATCGTCTTCCGCCTCGACGTAATATAATTTCCAAAAAACACAATTTATATAAAAAAAAAAAAAATACCGAGCAAAGCTCGGTCATCCAGGTACTATATATAATTGGCAAAAAATCATGAAACTATGGGTATGTATATAAAATAATTTTTATATCCATCGTAAGCAATTTGTCCCACAATCGAAAAGCTCCGTAACTGCTCTTAAATATTCATTTTTAAAATATTTCTTTGTTCTTCAGTTCTTATTTGTTTAACTACTCTCTTTATATGGACTGTTGTAGGGTCGGCTGATAGATGTAAAAATTAGAACTTTTAGTATTAAAATTTGAAATTTCATAATGTTTAAATTAAAATTATCCACATTAATATGGTTTTCACATCTATGGAAACTCCGAGCAACAATGATATGTATGTTATATGGTATTTTGTTATTAAAATATATTACGGGCTGTAAAACATCATGGCAAAACAATTTCACGCATAAGATATCACTAATGTTGTACAATACGTCAATAGGCTACAGATATACTGCTATGTCGTATGTCAGTAACGAACTAGAATTCACTTATTCAAAAAGTGTCTAACGCGTACAGTTCACGGCAGCTACACATGCGCGAGTCATGAGACCAACGCGTTCGATGCGGCTAAAGAAGTTTTCACTTCAATAATATTACTAGATTTGCTTATAAAGTATCAAAAAATTGTAATAATACAATTATTTTTCTTGTTCCGTAGATTGTAGTAGTTTAAAAGCAGTCTCTATCGGCTTTGTAATGCTGAACTATCTTAGTACGTGACATTTTTTAGTAACATATATATTTGTTATTTATATATTATCAGATTTGACGACATGAAAGTATACCTATTGCTAATAAACATGCCTATATTTTAATATAGGAAAATGAGTATCATACGTTTATTTAACCGTAACATAGTAACGATGGATGAAAAAAATCTTGCATGAGTTCGATTATTTACCACTGACTGCCACTGACTGCTGTGCCTTTGACATATGTATGTATTATAATTCTAATTACTGTTTTTGTAAATATAAAACCTTAAAACTTAATTGGATTTTTAGATTTTTTACCAAATTATTGCTCTTCTTGTTAAGAAGTTCAAGTATATATTATATATTTTAACATTCTTGTGATTATGCAATATTAATTTATGTTGAAGTTGTGTGTCTAATTATTTGGAACACTTTTGAATATCTTTCATGAACTGATATAATAATATCTATCCTAAAGTCTTATAATATAGTATACACATACATAGATGGAATTAGATAGATCTAAAGACTCACTTAACATATCTTTGATAAGAAGAGAATGTTATGTGTCTACTATATATCTAGAGAGAATGAGGAGTAGGTTTAGGTATCTTAACTTAATCATTCAACACTGTATAGTATGGTAGCCATGCAGTGTTTGTTTTCAATTTCTCGGTTTTCAAGTATTATGCAAGTTATAAAAAATTTTGAAGGACTTTATAAGCAGACATCACATCAATCATTAAAATCTACTTCGATAGTTGAACAAATAAAAATATGTAATTTTTTTAATAAATAATTCATCGCAGTTTTTAAAAAATAATTTCATGTAGATAACAGGATAAGCGGATAGCAGGATGTAGATAACAATAGTAACAACACTGATGTCACATAAAATACACCTAATCTAGAGTTTTTTAATTGTGAAATTGGCTCGTGGATGCTAGCATGTCAAAGTGTGAATATGGGCTTGTAAATTAGTTTAAAAATTTATTCATAAATGGTCAACAAATTTCAAAATTTGATCAAGCATAGTTTTCTAGAAATTTTGAACTAATAATTTTTCATCAAATTTATTTTATTATCAAAATGATATACGAACAAAGCCCGAAATTTAGTTAATTCAACCAAAAAGATGGGATTTTATTACACAAAATAATTTAATTAATTATTGATTATTAATAAGATGTAATTGGTCAACATGTTTTGGAATTTGATCAGGATTTTGTTTTACGCTACAAATAGTGTAGCTCGCCTATGTCCGATTAATAATCAATCATTTAAATTATTTTGTAAGATAAACTTCCATCTTGATGATGAAATTAGGTAAATTTCCGTATTTGTTCCTGTATCATTTTGAAAATAAGCTACATTTCGGACTTTTCCAATCTATTTTCTTGGAGCAGAATATTTTCATTTAAAATTTTCAGGAAATAAAGATTGATCAAAATATTTTTACAAAATATTAATCCACTAAACACTGATTAGTGACCAATTATTTCGACTGTTATTCGAATAATATTTACAATTTGACGTGCTAAAATACTTTTAATAGTCTTGAAACATTAATTGTTTTCGGGTTCATTTAAGTACATAGAATAAAATCTATTGGCATGTTTAGTCAACAGCCATATTAACTTTTCGATTTAATTATCGATACTGCACATTAAATGCATAATTGCAGTTTAAAATGTAAATCGTCTCATTTATCCAAAACAGATAAAATAGCTTTCGAAATGTTGGTTCAAATAATTGATACTCTTGCGAAAATTGTAGTTTTGGTAATCAGCGGTACAAAATGATTGAAGGGATATGTGATAGATGTGCATACGCGAAATATGGAACAAATTTCACTTGGACGCCGCGGCCGTAGTAAAACTAGTCAGTGACTACTATATGTAGTGAGTATGTACACTACTAGATGAAGTTAATTGAATTTATAAGCTTATCATACAAATTGTTAACATGATTTTATTATACTGACAACGTTACGTAAGGAGGAGGCAAATGAGCACATTAGAACCAAAGAAATGTATAGGGAAGTACAACAGAATATTATAAGAGATTTTAGGAATATTTTAACAGTTAAAGTGTAAATGTATTGTATTTGTTGGTGTATGAGAATATTATTATTATTATTTATTGTGTTAGGTATTAAACTTAAAACTAACTGAGTTAAAAGTATACAACTTTAAGCAAATTTTAGAAGGTTATGTTGATTTTAATTGAATATATGTAAGTTGTCTGATTTTGTAAAGCTCATTTTAAATATTACCCAAAATTTTGTACCATTAATATATTTTGTATACAGGTTGATATAAGTTAAAGATGATTAGCTTAACCGGAGATAAATACTCATGTTCAAATTCTCAAATTAAATCAAAATCAATTTTGTTTCATATTTTAATATATATATATATATATATATATATATATATATATATATATATATATATATATATATATATATATATATATATATATATATATATATATATATATATATATATTAATATTTATTAACATATTCAACAGTTCAGCAAACAAACAATAACCTACCTGTATACCTACATAATCGTATATACTTTGAAAATAAAAATATACTAATGGCCCTCCGCAACATTAATTGTAAATAATAATTTAATAGCTTAAATTTTAAACTTAAATTCTATATAACTGGGACAATTTTCATACAGACCTAATACTATTAATCATACAAATCATAAAAAAGCGTGATGGATTTGTGTTATGCTATAAAGAATCTTCCTCATCCAATTTGAGTGTTTAATAGCTCAAATAATAGTCACTGAGTGTTCTTAAATTATATAATATGAATTTCTTATGGGGTGATTATAGATGGTTCGCCTTGGTTTGGTCTTAGAAAACTCAGTGACTCAAGACTTTTAATATATATATATATATATATATATATATATATATATATATATATATATATATATATATATATATATATATATATATATATATATATATATATATATATATATATATATATATATATATATATATCAAATCAAACTTTATTTGTACTTTTACTTTTGTTTGTCGAAAAACGTCCTTTTTATTCCCTCTGTTTTTATTTCATTAGAATTTGTATTACAGAGGTCAAACAAACCTAGATCCTTAAAGTAAATGGCTACAGTGAATTTAATAAATTAAGAGTGTTCTACGAAGAATAGAAGGAAAATTATTTGTTACGATTTGTGAATAGCCCACTATACTGATTTTGGTAGCCCTGTACCGTAATCTATATATATATATAGGAGATCCCATTTTTGAACTCACTCATCACGAAATCTCTGAAACTATTAGGTCGATTGACTTGAAATTTGGTAGGAATATTCCTTTTGCCGAGTAGAGGTCAGCTAAGAACGGATTTTACGAAATTCCACCCACAAAGGGACTTGCGGTTTTCGAATACAAAATGTTCCTAGCTGTGAAACATATTTTGTCTTTTTTTTCTCACATGTTACAAATCATCATTTCCATAGAAACCGAAATCTAATTTTGAAATTCAAAATAAAACTTCTTTATCTATTCAAAATAAAACTTTTTTATCTCTTCTCACTAGCAGTATGACGAACTGTCAACTATATAAAGTGTGCATATCGCATTGTTTAAGTATATGTACTATGTTGAATAAGAAATAAATGCTAAACTGAAAATCTAACTATCTTTTAAAGCAATCAAACAAATGAATATGTACAATTTATACGAAACAATTACTCAGGAATCATTATATATTATCACTATAGTGATATCTGACGTAAACAAAATATCATCACACTTATATGAAGCATATGATGCCTTAATTACGATTACATCTAAACCAGGAGCATATATTTTCCACTTAAAATTCAATATTTATTTCCTATCACTGAAAATTCGAAAATGGTGTGTTTTTCTTAATTAAAAGTTTAATTCTTTCTTTTTAATGTATATTTTTTAATCGAAAATTTTTTTGTAATGTCATAATTTTATTTCTACAATGATACAAATAACAATAATTGCTACCATGGAAATTCGTTTAAAAATAAATTATTTACATTAAAGACGATCGCGAGCGTGTAAACAATCGAAAGAACGAAAATCGTTAATTTTGCATTAAAAACAGGAAATAATCGATAGGTTTGGTGAATTTTTTTTATTGTTGCGTTACTATTTCTTGTCAAAATGCCTTATTTTGTTTTTAAACACACTTGGGTTTTTAAGACAAATATAACGAGACCCTTACTATCGAAATCCATCCTACTATTTGTTAGGTAGATTGTATTAAAGGTGCTTTCAAACATACATATACGCGCAAAAAACATATTCCTACCCTAGCATTCGATAAAAAATGGATTATAATTTTTATTTTTCGTGGCATAGGCAGATGTAATTCCTTTCCACACTTTATTCCTCTTTCAATTTATCCCCTTCCTAATAACAAAAAGACGTTATTTCGGTATAATTTTTATGCTCACTCATAAATTCAAATTAGACTATTTTCACCAAAATTCAGTTGGGTTCTAATTTTTTCTATTAATTACCAGATTTACTAATGATATAAATTTCAAGAAGAGGAAATTAAGAAATAGTTAAGTTTAAATTTTCTGCCTCTCAAACACTTATTATATATGGGTCTACTCATTTTTAATAACCCAGGAAAATGAAGAATTTGTAATCATAATTCCTAATACAAAAAAAGTAGTGAACAAAAGTTTTTCACTAGTTTAAATAAAAAACTAATGCAAAAGCAAAATGTTTCATTTAATTTTATTCAATTCAACCAATATAAGAACTAAACCCAGTTTCTGTGTTCATTTATTCTATTTGATTTTTAATTAACTATTTAAATAAATTTTCTACCATAAATGTGATGAAATTGACAAAAAAATCAAAGCTTTGATTGACAGAAAATCACTACCTGTGAACGATAAAAGCTCCATTTATCAATTTTTACCTATCAAAAGAATTCATGGCAAATACAAAATATTATATAAAATACTCACAAAAATTGTAAATACCAATATAATATA
Source organism: Chrysopa pallens (assembly GCA_020423425.1). NCBI lineage: Eukaryota > Metazoa > Arthropoda > Insecta > Neuroptera > Chrysopidae > Chrysopa > Chrysopa pallens. The sequence goes on along the minus strand of CM035591.1, from coordinate 67,402,856 downwards.
TACCGGAGGTAACGAAGGCTTTCAATACATGAAGCTTGTCGCCTAGAGAAATGTAAAAGGATACAAAATAAATGCTTACACCTGTAGCCTGAAGAAAATTAATTTTCACTAAACTTTATTCAATATTATACTTCATAGTGCAACAAAATATTGAATAGTTCTACAATTTTTTTTTAAATTTAGTAGATTTGCAGATCGTAAATTGTATAGGCCAAACTTCGGACTTAATACTCGTTGATTCAAAGTGAAAACAACACACAATAGTATTTAAATTATAACTAATTGTGTAACATAAAATTAAAGCAAAGTCATTAACATTTGAATTTGTTTATCTGTGCTTAAGCATCCTGTACATTACATACAATTTCGGAAAAAGTAAAAATCTGACATATGTCAATCAATTTCACACACAAACATTTTTATTAAAAAGAAATTTATGATGTGGTCAGGAAACTTTTCTTGCATTTTTTCATTTATTTATCTTTTTTTTTCCTGCTTTTTTATGAATGACACATTTTTTTCTACAATTTTTCCTTTCATTGCAAGAAGGAAATTTTCTCGTATTCAGTTTATGTATACAAATAAAAACGTTTATAAAATCGATTAGAAAAAATTATTTTTATATAAAAAGAACGCTTACTTTTCAGAATTACTACGTTTTTGTTACTGGTTTAATAAAGTAGTTTAATCAATTTACTTTAAACAATGGCATCTTTAAAGGTGTGTTTAAAAAAATGGGTTTTTGGAAACAGTTATTTTGGGATATGTGCCTACATTGATGAGTGTGGCAGAAGTTTCATGGTATTGAAAGCTAAAAATTACAGAAAAACTACTATAAATGTTTCAAAATTACGAAGTAGGGCCAAAATTTATTCAGGTAAGTTAGTTTTGAAATTAACTGCATAGAATAGTTATTTCTTTCAAAAATACTTATTCTATGATGATATAATTAATTTTATTGTAGCTGTTATTTCATGATAATATTCATAAATTTTGCTTATCGTTCTTGATAAGAAAAAAAGTGTAATTATCAGGTAATTGCATTTTGATGGTGATGTTAACTTTCTTTGCTCTAATGCTTTTTATATTTTTTATTACCAAAGCATAAACGAAATATAAGAGCATATTTTCCTTCCTACATTAGACCTGTTTTATCTTGTGCTTGATCTTCCCTCCTGCCTATTTTTCTAAGTAATGTTGCAAGAAACATGAATGCTTGCAAGACGGACGCTTAAACAAGAAATTTAATGAGAAGGCCACGTAGTGTGATTTCTTATATTATGGGTAAATTAGCATAACAAATATGTATATTTTTTCTTATTGATTAAACAATGGTACAAAGAGGCAAAATTTGTGACAAATACATTCGAATCCCAGTTACTATTTGTCTCACGGGTAGATGCATATTTGAAAATGTTTAAGTACGTAAATTATCCTCATATAATTAATGAAAATAAATATTCACGTATGTGGTTAAAATAATATGAAAAAAACAATATTTAAGATAGTTTTAATTTTCTTAATTTTTTTTTCCTACCTTTACTGTTTTTTTAATTACCCTTGCATACTCCAAAGATACTCGAATGATGTAAAAATTGACTTGGAGTTGTATTTCTTGAGCTCCGGTGATTAATATTATATTACAGGAAATCATAAATTTATATTACTGGAAACCATAAAATTTGTCGCAAAACTCACGTAAAACAGTATAACCTACGAATTTGAAAAGAAGTGACCATTGCCATATATGTCCATACCTTATAAAGCACGACATGACACGTACGTATACTCAATGCAGACTAACTTGCAGAATATCGGATAAGCAAAAAATTCATTTGAAATGTGGCCAACGGGATTTATATTAACAACAATGGCAATATGAAGGAGACTACACCTAGGAAACTGGTGCTTGAAATTTACTTTAATTTATCCAAAAATCATCTGTAAAACCTAATAATTTTCCATTAATAACACATACGAAAAATTACGATTGTGAAGTATATGTGTAATCAAATTTAGTAAAATTTAACCGATTTATCGAATGACAGTATATGGTGACATAATATTTTTAAAAATAATATGGCAGTATTTTAAAATTTTATTCTTCCACTTCTTGCGTTTCCACCATATGTTGATAATAAATACACTTTTAATATTTATAAATTTTATTTTTCTAATTAATATTTAAGAAGAATTTACAAAAATATTGTCTCTATAGTTTTATAAAACTGTAGATTTTAACGTGATTTTACTATTTCGTAACCTGTTTCAGCTAAAATTCCAATATTTTCTTCGGCATAAATTTGACCACTCTAGGTGATTATATTTTTGCATGTGTTATTCAATGATCGTAACAAAACATAAAAACCGAAATATTTGAATTTCCAATAATTTGAAGCTTAATTAAGCTTAAGTTTTAAATATAAAATAAATCCCAAAATATCCCCACGCTAGGATAGTGTAAGTTCCTAACGGTGAATGAACTTTTCAAATCGGTCCAGTAGTTTTTATGATTATTCGTTTCATATAAAACTAAATACAAGAATACCAATATTTTCTCTCTATAACTTTCGTATATTTTACTTTGAATTCATGAGTTTATTACCAGAAAACTTATTTCAAGTCTGCTTGATGACTCTGTAATATCAGGATATTTGACGAAACTTTTTGAAAACCCGGTTAATATTGGTTGATATAGGAAAACAATCAAATTAAATTTACCAAAGGTACCTAAACCGATATCAGAATATTACCAAATCCATACCAAACATAAAACTCATTTTTACATTCTACCAATGTTGCAGAGAATATTTTTATTGGGTTTGAAAAAAGAAATTTATTTGTATAAGATTACGAAAAGATCACATAATGATTTTGTATTTTATACTAAAAGAAAATAAATGTTGAAATACAATTTCTTGAAAAATGTATACCTGTAAGAAAATATCAGTTTTATTTATTAACCTCGAATATCCATTTATTTATGAATGTGTAGCCAAATGATCAATTCTTTTTCAATGTTTATATATATACTTATATCACAACTTATTGAAAAACAGTGTAAATAACGACTAACAAAGACAATTGCTTAGATACCTGACATATGGTTGAGTACCTGACATAATTTCTGAAATATTATAAATCATATGAATTTATCAAATACTTTAAATATCGAGTTTATACAGTTATAAATTCATATATAATAATAATATATATTCTAATTATATGTGTTTAGCGAATCCAAATATTTTATGAAAAAATGTCTAAAAAAATCAAACATTTTTGTATTTTAATTTTCTACTATTTTTAATTGTTCAAAAGTTGGGTAATAGATCCGTTGAATCCAATGGCCCGATTTTACTTATTAACGAACTTGATTTTACTGTTTTGGTCTAAAATACTCAGAATTTCAACTAGCTAACTCTTTGACAGGCGGACGAACAGACTGAAACTAGATGATTGTATGGCTAATTAGGTGATTCTATGAATATCTATACCAATATTTGCTATCATTACAAACATACGACTAAAACTAATACAATATAATAAGTGTCAAGGATGTTTAAGCATATATTTCAATTAACGAGATATGTTAATATAACGAAATGCGCAATTGCGATTCTTCGTATTTTAAAAATATGAAGAATATATGAAAATATCTGTAATGGACAAAGAACATCTGAGTGATATATGGCCATGCTCACATAAATATCCGTAACGTCTTTACCGAAGAATTTAGTTTTCTATAGCAGTGGCGGTAAATTACATGATGCATCTACAAACAAAAGTTCTTCAAAATCGGATAAATGGCTTACAGTATATTGGTATTCAATTAAAAATTCCCATTATTGATTATATTTACTTAAATAGCTTTGTCTCCACAAAGGTTTGACCAAATGAGTTTAAATTTGAGTATTAGATAAAAAATAGACTTTCTTAACTTTTATAATATAATATAATCATTATGAAAGTGAAGTTTTACAAAATTTAAATATCATGTAAACCTCTGCCACCCAAAATACTAGATTCCACTAAAAAACAAATGGTTAATTTGATATCGGCTCTTCAGTGAAAAATTTGGTAATTTTCGAATATGGTATCTCCAGAACAGTAATTTATTTCTACGTTCAAAATGGTATGGAACCCTAGTTTATTTATTTCTGTTCTCACTCTAAAATTGTTGTAGTATTTCGTTTATATATAGGTATATGTGACCAAATTAAATATTTTTTCGATGTTTTTTAGGTATGATTTACAACTAACCCAAGAGAATCATATGAGTCAATATCAAGAATTTATCCAATTCAAATAAATATAATGAAATATTTTTGTCTTGTTTTTTAATTTTTTATTTTTTAAATTGGTGTATTAATTTACTTGGTTGTGCTTAAATAAAATATTTGCAAGATCTCATTTGCTTACTAAATCATGCTTTTATAATAATAACTATCTGGATAATTAAATGTAAATACGTGAAGCAAAATTCCTGTACTCTTTTTAACGAAATTTGGGTGGACAGAAAATCAATTTTTAAAACACACATATATAAGAGGTGTGGCATATATTACACACACTTTCACACACACGCACATATGCTCTTATGTTTAATATACTGTTTTGTTTAAAGGCACGCATATATACTGTTTTTCTTAAAGGGTTTTGCTTAGTATTGTTTATTGTCTATCATTTTATCTGTGTACATTAACGAGAAAAATTTTTGTATTGGATTGTTAACAGATGACTCATACAAGTTCATAAGAATTAAAAATAACATAAAACAAAAAATGTGTTTAAAGAGTAGATTTAAAAAATGCTGTTATTTACCGTATTTAAATGGTAATAACAGAGAACGATAAATTGTGATTAAAGATTAGATAATAATGCTGTTGCTTACCGATCCATCTTACGGTTTTAACTTTAATAATTACTGAAGATTCCAGTCTAATTCACTATTATTTAAAATAAAATTATGTGATTTTCCTGCAGCTCTGTGAGATTTGAATTTGGAAACCAACAAGAGATTGCTAAAAAAAGAGGTCAAAGACAACTTAAATTTGTTCTTTTTGCCTACTTTATTTCATTTCAGATCGATTGAACAAAAACGCAACCTCCTAGCCTACATAGATAAATGATGTGCTAAATGATTTTCTTTTACTATGAGATGCCAAGTATGAAAGATACTTATATTTTGTGAATAATAAGTTAAATAATAAAAGAAAAAATATATATTTTAAAGCATTTTCCTGCAAGTGAGATGGTCAAATTTTCTCAAAAAGTTCTATCAAAATCGAACAAACCACATCTTTGTTGCATGAATCAAAATAGTTTGACACTTCTGGTGATAATCCGCAAAGGAGGGGGTAAAATTCTTTACTACTATAAATTAAATTTTTTTGATAAATATCTATTCCAGATTTAATCAAAATCAAAAATGCGTTCGAAAGTTATTACGGAACAAACATGTATAGATACCAAAAATGGATTGCTGATTTAATACACATTGAATTCCGTATCATTGCAGGCAAACTTGTTAAAAGTGACTCATTTCTGCCTCTGAGCTTTTAAACATGATGTATAATGAGTTTCATTTCTTGTTTAAATATAACTCACTCGACTAAATAGAGCTAAATGAAACGAATAATTTTTTTTTTTGTATTAACCGTTTAGATTGCCCTATATCCAATCGACGTTTTCATTTAATACAAATATTGATTTCATTTCAAATGGCCCATACAGTAATAAGAAAGCATCAATAATATGTTCCATAACAAAAACTCCCAGTTTTCACCCCCCCCCTCAGCTTTTCATGAAATAATAATTGTATTTTTCTCTCGTTTCCTAATACAATTTTACTGTTATAATAATTCAAATTGAATTATACAAGTTGTGTACGTATAATAACTTTTATTTTTTGGGGTGGTTGTTAAAATGTTTTCTTTAAATATAAATCAAATTTGATCGAATACGACATGTATTTAAACATTTATGTTTTAGATTCATTATTAGTTTCGAAAACTTTTTGTGATTGTGACAATTGCGAAATCATAATAATTTGAAAATGTTATGATAATAATAACATATTATATTCAGTATAACCAATTAATTACGTTGTAGCAAAAATTTAACAATATTACCAAGCAAAAAACAGTATCCAAAAACGTTGAAAAATTTAAAATTTTTGATATATTATTTTAGTAAGTAGTTTATTTTAGTGTTTATTCAACATATTTCGTAAAATTTCAATTGCACATCAGAAAGAAACATGTAACAGGGAAGCATGGACGAATCATTGGATAGGTGGCAGATAATACATAAAATTTGCACATACATTTTTTACTAATCAGGGTTTTTATTCGATATTTTGTGAAAAAAAACTTCGAATAAGCCAAATTTAGCCACCAATTAGCTAACAGTTAGTACAAAAAACAAGTGAAGAAAACAACATATCATTATTAATTGTTTTGATACTTATGACATATAGGTGAGTATGAATGTTTGATATAATTTTAATCATTAGCCACAAAATACTCCATACATGAAGAACACGCCGTTCTAAACACATATTTTATAATAACATGTATTATATTTATTTATGTGCTTATAAGCGTTAAAAAGCTATTTGTTACAAAAAATCATGCTTAGTCTTTTTTTCTTCTATCTTTAATGGTTTAAAAATTTAGTCATGGATCAATTTCATCCAATCAACCGATTTAATACATTTACGAACTAATATCCACTTTTTATATTCAGTATGCGCCACCAAATTATAGCTGACTATTTTTTTTTGTTTATGAGTTATTTTCAAAATCACCTTCAATTTTAGATAGCGCTAGAAAACCTTAGACTGAAATTATACTCTTACATATTCTATCCCTATATGCCCCTAGTATAAAAATATATTTATTCAGAATTTTATTCATCATACGAATATTACATACTAACATTATACGAATTTCTAAGTTATTCGAATTGTCTATTCTTAATTTAATTGTTTAATACTTTAAAATAGTAAATATCTTTGTAAATATTAAACAAATGCAGTCATTTTTTTTGTAAAATTTGTTTAATTTTTTACTCTAACAGCTTTTAGAATTTTTCGTCTTATAATACAAATTTCCAATATTACAAAAGCTTCTTTAAAAGTAGAAGACCAATATTGGCTAATGGTATTCAGATTGGTTACTGACAAGTGCAAGAATATATCAACGAAGTGGCTGGACCGAGCAGAATACTAACCAATTACATGATAAGAAAGAACGTTTACAAAAAAGGCGTGTTAAAACCGTGATAAATAATCCCTGTTGAAAGAGTCCTTTATCACCCAAGTGGGATAATTTATTTGAGGTTTATAATATTTTTACTATTATTAGTAACATTTATGATAATTTTTAAATTGATTTAGTTGTTCCTTAAAAATTTATTTGTATACCAATATGTACAATAGAAATCTGATGTCCAATTTACAATAAAAATATATTTTGTTTTTATAGTTTCCTAAACATGAGCAGTACGAGACTAAAACAATTTGCAATAAATGACTAAACATCATAAGTTTTCCAACATCATTAACCAATAATATAATTTCGAATATGTGTTAAATTGCAACATTCTTATGTAGCACTTAAAATACTCTGTCTGTATCGTTCTATTATGCACTTAAACATACACACGTTGCTCATGCATGTACAAATAAAATAAGTTTTACATACAGACTAGGATCATGATTATAATGCAGTCAGATAGTTGTTGTTTGACGGTTGTGCTTCATAAATGCATTTTCTAGAAGCATGCAATTGTTTTGTTGAGTCTGACGTCATCGTCCATCGAAATATGTTAACATTATATTATGCAGTGTGCAATAATATCTCTAACTGTTACTTAAAATACCTTATGTGTTGATGTAACTAACCATTACAATACAAAATGTTTCAGATACGAATAACCATGATCAAATTTTTTTAAATATTTTCTAATTTTGTAATTTTATTTCGAATAACATACTTTCTAATATGCTAAGGATAATCCGTAAGAGCGTTTGCTTTTCAAATTGTAAAAACTACCTTTTTAATTTGATATTTGAAAGTAAAATATAATAACAAAGGTAGTTGCATCAGCACATAATAATTATATTTTAACAGTTTTTAACATTTAAGAATATTATTGCAAATTGTTTATTGCATAAAATGTAAACTTATTTCGACGGACACTACCTTCAAACTCATTAAAACAGTGCATGCTTCCAGAAAATGTATTTGTTATTTTAAATGTATAATTTTTAACATTAAATTTAATTACTATTGGTTGAAACCTCATTGGTAACCAAAAAAATTTTCTTTATTTATATATATAGTGTGTGAAACCTCAAAATGTTTCTCTTGAATATTCATTAAACCTTTTCAATTACTTTTAATGTTGCAACATTTCATTATTTTTTCTTGCTGGAGTTGTGGTCGGCAGTTTGTTCCCTAGCAAAAAAGTTCAAGCTTGCAGTGTTTGAGGGGCTTCACCCAAGAAAAGCATTATCGATATTTTTAAAACAAAAAAAATAAGAAAGTTTGAAAGAAAATCCCATGCAACAAACGGAACTTATAAGCCTTCCAAAAAGAGGTTGAGCCTATACGCTTCTTTATCTTTAACAACGTTTAGGATTTACACATATTTATTCTGGCTGCACTGAATCTCGAAAATAGTCCTTTATTACAATAATTTAATGCATGAAGATAAAACGGCGTTAATATAATTCTTTTTCTTGTAGATGTTCCCTTTTTTAATTTCTCCGACTTCTTGGTTTATTCCCATTGTTTCTCATAAACACGTTGAAGACAGTTCTATTCTAAATTTAGTAACCTGGTTGAAAATTTTTTAGGCATTTCCTTCTATTGGTGTATTAAAAAATAAAATATCATATTCTGATTTATAAAGTCATACCGTTACCGAAATTCTAAAATCATTGTTTGTTGAAAGCTGACCATATTTTGGTTTAATATTGCAATCTATTTTGAGAACATCCGGTATGCATCGTAGATGTTTATATGATACGTAATATTGTAGCATACATTCATGGAATAGTTATTGTAATTTAGGTTAAGTTGAAAGATATTGGGGCCATATAACCACATACTTACATTACTTACAGTTACTCTACCAGCAAACCATAAAGAGTACCATATAATGGATATAAATCTGTATTTATTTTAGAGCAATAAAATATATCAAATTAAACAAATGTATTACTAGTTCGTTAAAAATCTTTACTGACTACTTAAATACTCCAACTTACATCAATGAAGAATCGAACCAGGCTATGGACATTGATGGACCTCGTATATCTTCTTTGATGCTGGCAGGAGATGCTTGCTACACTCGATCACAGATATACATATAACATTGTGTAATCATTTTGAACATGATCAATCAAGAGACAGGAAAAAAATATTTCAATACAACTGGATATCTCAAATAAAAACACTAGTCACAAATTGCTATTTTCCCCATACTCTGGAAGAATAATTTATATTTATAAACGATTTTTTTTTTTTTTTTTAGTATATATTAAGAAGGTATGTTTACTTAGTTTATCAAAACTATATTATAAGAAGTGAAGATAATAGCTGACATAGTTAATAGATACTTGACATATGGTTCAGTATCAATGTTGGCACTATTTTAATGATAAGCAATCATAAATATGTATAATAATATGTATTGCATTATATATATACTTATAGCTATATTTGAGCTGATATTGTGGAAAATCTAAACAATTTACTAAAAAATTTTTCAAAATAAACAAATTTTGTTTAAAAAATTTGCTTTCTTTGGATTTCTCTTCTAACTAATAATGGTTAAAAATTGGAGCTTGGACCGTTATGGATCTATTGGATCAAGTGGACCGATTTTGGTCATTCACGTACTTTTTTAAAATTGACTACTTACATGATTCTATGAACATCTATACCGAAATTTTTTACGATCATAATTTTGTAGCATTACAAATATAAGACTAAAAATCTTTTAAAATTTCGGATTATTCAAGCTTATTTAAGCTATTCTAAAGGTTGGTGTTTGAAAGATATAATTACAAATATACATTTAACAGTAAAAAAGTGCATTGGTATGCTTTGTTAAAAAACTTTGCTATTGGGTAAAGACAATATTAAACAAATATATTAAATGAATTTGTGTCTTTTTCATTATATTAATTTTTAGTAGTTCCGCTGCTAGAGTCTGCCAAAGTATACGTACAAGTCATATAATACCATAGAACTATTAATTAAATACATTTTTTATTAATGTTAATTAGTTCCACAACTTAAGCCTCTCAAACATATATATCATATAAGCACTTTGTTTTAAATTAAAAAAAGTGCAGGCGAAAAATCAGTTAAAAAAAAAAAAGCTAATAATCCATTTAAGAGTATTTATATGTGACATTGATATCTTGAAAAATATAGATGGATATACGAAATAATATTCAACTTCGTGATAAAGAATCAGTCCAGCATGATTTCTTTCATCAATTATTGAAGAGAATGCTTTTAATTGAAGCATTGTAGTGTAAAATTTATTTGGTACAAATAAAACATTTCGTTTGATATGATATGTGTTAAAACAGTTCTCCAAGTGATGTAAAATATGAATTGTTCAACTACACCTTGTGTTGAGTAAACATACAGGTTGCGTTCAAAATTATGTTTAATGTAAAATCCAGATTTTTTTACAATATATTTTATGTTCTATATAAACCGCATGATTTCTATCGAAACATTGAAATATTCTTCTTAAAGACTGTGTAAAAATATTTTGACTAAGCAAGATTCAGTAGAGTGGAAACTGCCTATTTAACACAATGTATTTTTGCGTATTGAGTTTCTGCAATATCTTTCTTCTTAGAATGAGAGTTAAATTAAACAAAATCCTTTTCAAATATTTTAGATTTCATTTTTAAAGCTAATAATTTAAATTGATGTCTTCAGAAAAAATAATTATTACTTTCGACCCAATTAATAATCAATATAATTATATTACTTGGGATGAGATGACCATGTTAGTTCTATCTGCCTTAATCTCAATTTTATTTATATTTTATATTTTTATATTTTTTACTTTTGTTTGTTTTTTTTTTTTTTTTTTTTTTTTTACTTATTTTACTTATGTGTGATTGGAAAGTTAAAATAATACCAAAATACTTTTTGGCTGAATATAAAAAACTGTTACTGAGCTTAGATATTTGCATTAAGTATTATATTTCCAAAAGCATACTCTGTTGTGGCCATCTTTATCAGACCAAATGTGGCCATCACTCTCAGTTAATTAGGGACATCGGGACATCGATATAAAAATGAAGGATGAGACATTGGTGACAATTTTGAAGTTTGAATGCAACATATGCACAATACCAACCAGGGTAAAACAAAAAACAAAAAAACAAATTTATATTCCAATTTTATCACTGCGATACTAGATAACTATATATCAAAAAACTTTATCATTTGGAAAACCCATTTTCTGGAGTTTATTTAAGTTTTATTTAATTTCAATATCTCTTTGCTGGGTGCTGCGTAGTAGTCTTCGTTGACAGAAATGAATTAAACATAAAATATTACAATCTACGTTTTGGTACCAAAAATAATTGGACTGGCCATCTTTCTCGGACTTACCTTATATGTATGTAGTTTCTTAGAATTAGAAATAACATTGAATTTAAAAGGAAACTTTTAAATACTCGGAATTCTTAGTATAGTCAGTATTATACGTAGTAACTGAGTGAGATACTCATTAGAGTTTGTTCTTATAAATCTTATATACCTATATATCTTATGAAAAGATTTTTCTTCATGTACGTTTTTTCATATAAAAAAATGTATAACCTATTTATTTTTGTATCGTAACATAATTTTACTGCATTTTTAATTTTTTAACGTAAACCTCATAGCTACAATCGCGTTGCTTTTTCATTAAAATGTTGTGGCTTGTTAAAAAATTTTTTATATATTTTTAGTATAAATTTTCGAAACATTATGAGGATTTATAATTATTTGATGTTTTAAAAAGTAAAAAGAACACTTGATAGTGTCAATTGTTGAAATATTCAGCATAAACCTGTATTTCAAATTTATAGCTATTTACATTTATAAAATGCACTAAATACGTGAACTATAGAGTATCGAAAAGTTTTCCCTTATAAATAAATATAACTATATATATATATATATATAAATTATAATTAAGGTGGGTGGACCATGGCCGCTCTAACTAGTTAACACTTTTATTAATTCGTTAATTTACTGGATTAATGAAGGAAACTTAAGTTTTATTAAGCCTTTTTCAAATGGCCTTGCAGGGCTCCAAACAAGGCCATGATTATAAATAGACGTTGAAGTTAAAAATTGAGCTGTAACAATTAAAATATCCGCTTTTATTAAATAAGTTCTTTTATTGAAGAGAAACGTTAAATGCTTAATATATTTTTATCATCTATAAAAAACTCAAAGAAAATTGCTACTTAAACATCATCTGATAGTATTATTGTAAGATCGAACACAAATTATTTTCAAAAAATATTATTCTATGCCGTAAAATTAAAAAAAACAAAAATAGAGAAGATAAAATAGAATATAAAGAGAAAAAAATGCTATTTTACGCATCAAAATAAGAAACTTGGCTCAAACAAAATTCGAAAATTTAATTCAAATTGACTCAAAAACGAAGAAGTTATAAGTTCTTAAGGATTGTTTCCATTTATTTTTTGAAAGAAATTTTATAGGTGATTTTACGATAAGCAATCATTTTCTATAGATAATTCGCACAACAAAATTTTTCAATATTATTTTAATTTATATAACATTTTTATTCACAATCAACTCATTTGTGCATACAAACTTTTTTACCGTAAACGATGAAGGAAAGTGTTAATAAGTGTGTCATGGATATCGATAGGACTTCTTAAGGTAGAATGATCCTTTTTTATAATGAAGATGAACATGTATGAAGTCATTTATGCAAATCTCCTTTGTTTAATTAATAATTTTGAACGTTCAGATTTTGGCTATTTTTTAAGATTTTTTAAATATAACTGCAAATATATGTTCCAAAAGTAAAGACGCTTCAATTGATATGATAAAACAATTTGTAAATCCTGTCTATTCGAGGGATTTTTCGTTTATAGTTCTTATAACATTTTTTTAAATGAACTTAAAAATTTAATATACAAACGCGCTCAAATATAAGAGAAGGAAAAAGCCCGATAAATATAACACCTAATTCAAATGTATGTCTAAGCTCTTTAACAGTTTTTTCATGTAACATATGTCTAAGCTCATGGTCCGGTACATGCAAACAAGCTTATTTGAAAATATTTATGAACATTTTTCAAATATATAACACAAAATAATATAACTTCAGTATCTATACTACAAAACAGTGATTGGTACAATAATGAAATTATAAATACTTCAATTCTCATTTTTAATATATAAAAATAATTTAAGTGATTTTATAAAAATATTTCGTTTGGTTAAAAATAATAACAAAAAACTAACCCAGAAAAATCAATCTTTGTAAATTAAGTTTATCATCATTAAACAATTGATTTTCTGAAAATGAAAAATGCGTAGAAAAAAAGCTATGTCTTAAATATCTCAAAAATAACTTTTTATTTAGTCTCCATTTGGATTGTAATGTATTATTTTTATCGTCACAATAAACCGTCGTAGTTTTTTCGTCCTATGCGTTCCGTGTATTTAATATTCACATTATGATTATTCTTATCCTAGAATGATAAATGGAAAAACCCAAAACCCAAAGAAAAAGAAAGTTACTTTATTTGACTGACTCAATTGTTGTAAAATAGTAGGTTTTTGATCATATTTTGCCAAATTTAAATGCAATGCTTAACATAGATAAAATACTTTGGGTTTATTTTAAGTTTCAGCTTCCAGGTAATAGAAGGTTTCAATACCTTAACCAAAATGTTTTCACTTCCTATTTCTATGTAAGATTTCATGTTTATGTATCTATAAAATTTTACTTTAGCCTTGATTCCCACGTATAACATTTTGATATTATTAGTAGATTCATTATCGATCTTAATGGTGGGTTTGCTTTTTTATTGGAAAGATTTGTCTTTTCGAGAAAATATCTGAAACTCGAGTACCCTATGGTAAATATAATTGAATTTACTACCATTTTCAATGTTATTTTTATAAATATGAAACGTTAATATAATTTTTTTTTAACATGGCTTTTTTTTTAAATAAGTTTTTTGATTTTTCTGTTATAACTATTTTGCTTGGGACACGTACAATATTCCTTGAGTTCACTCAATTATTTTTTAAATATAATTCGAATCAAATTAATATTATTTGTCTACCTATTAATCAAGAATAAAATCGTCAAGGCTATGATTCTAAAACGATTAAGATAATATATAAAATTATGATGATAAAAAAATTAAAATGTGATGAATTATTTTTTATATTTTTATTTCATGTCCTGAATAAATGAACTGTTTATTTCTTTTTTATTTTATTTTTCTACATGAACATTTATATTTTTGCAGCCAACACTTAAAGTATTTAAATTTGGAACTGATTTATAGTTTGTATAACATAATGTTTATATAACATAGTAGATTACTAATAATGTAATTACTAATAAATGTAATACAAATTATTGTTAACTTATAATTTGGAATAGAAAATATGTTTGATACATTTTCTATTTAGAATTTAAACTTATGTTTTTTTTTTTGCTTTTCTAAAATGTCTTTGTTTTGTTTCAGGTATGTATTCAGTTGATGGAAATAATCTAAAATATGTCCTCAGTCCATTTCGATCGTACGCATATAGGGATTGAAGACCTTTTTCTGTAAGTGTATACTAAAAATTTATTGAAAGCTTTCGATAAGAAACAGAACATTTGGTTATAAAAGTTAATAGCTTTGTGAGGTATAGAAATAATTCAAATTCCATATCTTCCTTGATTATATTAAAGGGAAGAGTAACTCAATAGAAAATAAAAATTTTTCCTATTTCACCACCATTTTATATCACATAGATTGCAAAAATCCCGACCTTTCTTGATTTTATGGAAAAAAGGCTTTTTAAAAATCTTTTGAAAGAAGAATATAAGCCATTATTCGGGATTACCTGTCATATATTCAGGAAACCATACATTTCCTGCTATTTCAGATGTTTCTGAAAATATGCTTTTAATGTTGTTTTATAGAAAGTCAGAATACTATTTCTGTCACGTCACTTTATTTTAGAGCGAAACGAACTTTTTATCATATTCTGTCTAACTTATCATATTCTGTCACTAACTTTTTATCATATTCTGTCCGCAATACTGGCACCTGTCTCAGAGAAAAGGTGCAGGATTCAATTAAAATTTTTAAGCTATTGCATAGCTTCTATCGCGGGCCTTGAGCGCGGGGACCGAATCCAGAATTTCCGTAACGAAAAAACCTCACGCTCCCCACTCCGACGGGCAAGCAGGTGTGTCTTGAAGGCCGTGCATTGGAGGTGTGGCTTGAAGACCACGCTCAAAAAGTGTAACTTGAATTAATATCAAAGAAAAAGCAATACTGCATGAATAATAAATAGATTTTAAAAAAATTATAATTGCATAAGTTGATACAAAATGCTATGCAATAGCTTTACCGCGGCAGTCCCCGAGAGCCACACGTCTTTTTTTTTTGTTTTTTGTAAGTTTTCCTTAACTCACACTAGATGCAAAAATCCTTATCTTAAAATGAGTTGGAAATTTAGAAGATTTGTCTCAAAAAGAAGCGTATGAAATGTAATGGCACCTTACTACCAATGAACGTTTAAAATTCATAAATACTTAATCAACTTTGAAGAAATATTTACACAAGTACATATATATTGTCGACCAATTTTCGAAATGAAATTCCCATTCCCAAAGTAATCAAGCAGTGTCCTAAAAGCTAGAAAAACATTTATACGAATAAACGATACATCAAAAACCGTAATATTTCTATTTAAAAATTTAAATGTCTTACAATTGTATAGGAGCTCTATATGTAAGTTAATAGATTCTATTAAAATAAACGTTTTAAAATTTAGAGAATCTGAAACGATTATTTACATAAAGAATTCGTAACCTCAAAGTTCCCAGAATAAGTGACACGTGGGCTAGTAATTAATCCTCAATAACAAATGTGAGATGTCAAGGAAAAGACAGATAATGTTCCAGTAAATACACCTACCTACCTATATACAGTCGTGTGACATGTTTATCAAAGTTTAAGTATGTCCTATTTAGTGATTATAAATATGTTAATTAAAAATTTGAAACCCCTAATTATAGTCTTTTTAACCAATTTTTATTTTTCATTTCATTTTTAAGAGCGGAAGGCATTAAGTATTTTTAAAATACATGTACTATTTATTTTTTCGTGTTTTAGTTCAAGTATACGTACATGCTTTGATGTACCTCGGTACAGCCGAACTCCATTTTTAATCCATTTTTTGAATAATTATACCGTAAATATTAAATTTTGTCAAATGGGAAAACTTGTTAAAATTTTTTAAGGGACATAAGTTTTAATAGTTTTTTATTGTTTCAAAGTTTACATGTATTTTTGTGGTACATAAATAAACATTTTGTGGTATATAAATTACCATAAAAACAAGTACGAGAGTATGAAGAAATGTTTTGAGAATAAGTAAAAAATTAAATAGCACAAGTGCTGCAAGAATTGAGTTTTATAAGATTTTACCATGAAAACTTATTTATATTTATCTTTATATTTAAAAAAATTTTGTTTCTTGAGAAATATCTTCATCATCGTTAAATTACTAACCCTGTTTTGACAATTTTCAGATAACAATCTTTTTATTAGATATGTTTTTGTTGACTGAATTAACTCCTGTTTACCTGACTTACGCTGTTGGTAATGAATTGTTTTGGTGTATTACAAGTATACATCAAACAGGTGCATTCTGCCTGCCAAGTAAATAAGAAACTTGATTATTGAATGTGTCTACAGGTCTGCCTAATCCCCACTCTAGATCCAATATATTCAAATAAAAATAATGAATAGAATACGGCACAAGAAAAATGGAAAAAAAATAACGGATGTAAGCTTTATCCATGAATATGATTAGAATCACGCCATACATTTGAAGGCATTAATCGATTTAGAAAAATCGATAGACAACAAGCTTATCCAACTTTTCGATAAAACAGTGAGCAACTCCTTAATCAGGGAATTTTGTAAACTTTAATCACTAAATTTTGACCAATGGTTTTATCAATTGAAAGCTATGCTACAGTTTTATGTTTATAAAACTAAACGATTACCACATGTTAAATTCGAAGATCAGCTTTACTTATCGCTTGCGCCATTCAATTTTGAATATACTTGCAACAGCTATAATATATTTATATATTATAAAGTATCGCTAGTCTATAAATCAATAACCTCTGGTCTTAATGGTTTTTATAGAGAAAGAGAGAGATAGGAAAGGAGGAATAATGAAATTAAAAACATCTTTATATGGGGAAACATCATGTGATTGTGAATTTGCAGTGAATTTTATTAAAAAAGTGATTATATTAAAAAATAAACGACATGAATGTAAAATAAATTTATGACATTTTTATTTATTTATTTATGAAATATATGTTTTTATATTTATGAAATGATAATGAATTTTTTACTTAAAAAAAAAAATAATTACAAACTATATGACTTTCTAAAATAACTTACAAAATACACTTACTAATTGATTATTCATGTAAATTTCTTTATTTATATATGTTAAAAAAATAATGAAAGGTTTCATTTTTATGTGACATATGTGTGACATGTTTCCTATTTAACACGTGACACATGCTATAATAATTTATATAATCTTGACATATCGACATCGAAAAACTACACTATTATACACATTGTAAAATGCAAAATGATGTACAGAGTGTTATATTGAAAATAATAATGTTGTTAGGTATTAATTCACGATGAGTTAAGATCAGATACTTTAACGAGTTGTAGGCATAAAAAGCAGAACAAGTACCTAGTAGAAATTTATAATAATTTTGCATCCTAATAAATAGTCCAGCAATTATTTTATATGAAACGCATCAATACAATGTTTTTGTTGAATTCAATTGAATAGTTTAAATGCCAATCGTTTTCGATGAAAATGTCTGAAATAACGATTTGAGGCGTATAAAATGAAATAATTTTTAGTTTGAATTTTGTTTTTGACTTAAAATCATATAATTAAATTGATATGTGAGATTAAAATTTATCCTGTTTACAATTTTAATTCAAAGTTTTAGAGAAGGAATTCTATACAAGGTCACTAGTAGTTCTAAACTGGTTTGGACACTGCATGTTAAAAAAAAGGTGGAAAAATAGTACACCAAATATGGCTGAAAATATAAGAAGCTATACATACAAATAATGCATACTGACTACTCTACCACTGACGCACACATATTATAACATTTACATTTCTTCACACACATGTAGCTATATATTTCGCCATTATACTACTAAAAGAGTCGAAAGCTGTCCATACATAATTATTATTTTACTCTTTATTTGTTAAACTACATCGGATAAATAAACTCATGATGACAGTAGATGAAAGGATATTGAGTGAATACTATAATTTACTAGTTAGTGTGGCAACAGCCGTCTATTGAAAGGAACTTTACTGACATGGGCCTGGAAAAGTGAGAAGGAAACTTAAGATTCCCTCCACAAACAAAGCAGGCTGTTTTTTATGTATGCATCAAAAATCTCATCAATTAACCTCCACGTTAAAAATAAGGGTAACTCAGTCTAATTTACTTAATACCTAAGCTATCTCGCCCAGCCAACTGGTTAATACCAGGAATTTATAGTTCGTTGGAGTCAAAGGCTATTTTTTCAACCATTACAGATAAATTTTCAATCAATCATATTTTGATAAACCGAATTGCCCAATGTTTACACACCTAATTTGAAGAAAGTATTTTGACATGTAATTTTTATCATGTTTGCAATTTTTTGATTACTTGTAAATTGTTATTTTAATATAAACCTTTAGTTACTCTACATAAATTACACTGGTCACACCTAGTGCCCACGTATACTTGCCACATATTTGTTGCTTTTTTCTCTAAGCTGCTTTGAACACACTGTGTACAACTACTGTTTCATATGACTTTGTTTGACCTAGGTAAAAGTGAACCTTATAAAACGAGTTATAGTGTACGTTTATATATTTGATAGAGAATCCAGAACACCTACCTACGAGAATGAGTACAGTGTTAGGTAAAAAGCTTTCACTATTTTTGAATTATTTATAACTAATTTCAATTCGTTGCTTTATTTATCGTCATCATAATAAAAGGCAGTAAATTTATGACACATGTTACTGTTTCACATATTGAAGTCTACATGTAGTATATTTATTTCAATTTTAATTTTTAATAACACTCGCGTAAGTAACAATAATGGCTATTCTCAATATGTACTAATTTACCTGTTTTAACATAAATTATCAATACAGATATTTCTCAAGTTGCTTAACACAGAACTAAACATTGTGTCTTGCTCGGTACTTCGATGTTTAAGACGAAATTAACACTAATTTAAAATAAATTCTCTACGGTACATATTCTATCAGGTAAAAATCACTTTATGTGAAATTTTATCAGTAGCTTAGAAATTTATAGTACCGAAGTGTGCTGTACCCTTCGGGGATGGATGCTTCCCATTGTGAGAGCTAAAAATTATATAAAAAAACTGGAATCGATTAACCAATATGTTTTTCTAAGAGCGAATTGATTTTGAGTGAACAATTTTCAATCCCTGATTAAAAATGCTCTTGTTTGTTAAAACCTAACGTTTTCTCGGAAAAAGTAATAATATAAATATATTTATTAAAAACCCATTTGAATATCCGCTTTATATGACCCATTACTCAAAAAGAATTCATTTGTGGGGAAATTTGTATGAAGTATGAGAGATTGAAATATGATTTGAAAAATGAAGACCTGTATAACACGACTTAAAATATTTTATCATTGTTATTATTCCCACAGCTTATTGTTATAAATTAATTATTTTAGAGCCGTAAAATATTAATTCCAAGATTTCAATTAGGTGTTAGTAAAAAATTTTGAGTAAATATTTGTGGTAGCATAAAAAATTGGGGCTACATAAAAATCATCTTCTTTTAAGCAATTATTTTTTATTAAGAAATACTTTTGAGAGATTTTGAAATTGAATTTAGTATCCAAGAGTACAAAAAATAAATAATTTAAATCATTTTATCATGTCAACGTTTTGGAAAGGCTATTTCAAATTTTTGTTTTGGTATTTTTAAAATCAGTCAGGCCTTCGCCAATTTGAAGGTTGGTTGACAATTCTTTTATCAAAATCATATTGAAAAACTTATAAAAGACCTTTTAATGGTATAATAACTACTATATTTTGAGAAAATAAATGGTTTATGGAATGTATATTCATTATTAGCCACTTTTGCTTACAATGACAATTAAATGTTTTTACTTATTTATGTTTCTTGAAGTCCTTTTTTGGTTTAGAGCACATTATAAACATCATTTTCGTTTTTGAATTGCATTGATAATTGTCAAGCAGAGTGGATTTATTAAGTTACTTTCGCAAATACACAAACTAAAGTTTTGTTGATGCCTTCAATAATTTTAGGCATTTAAAACTTTAGGGTCCTTTAAAAGCAAAATTTAATATGTTAAATGCTTTCACATATCAAGTAAAGGTATTAATTCATGCAGTGTTTGTTAAAAATGCACATAATTGTCTTATTGATGCAAATAACGTCAGTCACTTTTGTAATTATAGATAATAAAGTTATTCAATAATATAGAATGGAATGTCAGAAAAATGTGAATATGAATAATAATTATTAATTATTAATATTCCGATAAAATATCAAAGAATTTTATTGGCTGACTACTTCTTTTATTCCATATTTATTTCAATTAACCGAGACACAATCAATATTCTTAACCAATAATTCAAAGGAAGTAATATTGACAATTACTTTTTCATTTTGCATAAAAAACATTTTATTACAAAACCAAATGAAGTACAAAATTTCAATAATACCATTATTTAATGGGAATTAAAAAAGTTTGCCTTTTAGTTTTTTATTTAGCACAAACAATGGCCGTACTATGTTTTTCTGAAAATTTCATCGAATTTAGTGTAAATGTGCACCGAATGAAATTTTCGAAATAATTGAGCCGCAAAGTAATCATGAACGTGCTTACGTATAGACGTATATTAGCGCGAACACACATATGCCCATACACATATGCATACATATACTGGCATACAATTATCAGGTGTAGTAATCACGCATGGATTCTGAAACGTATAAATACATGAAAATTTACAAAATCAATTATAAAATAAAACGTACACACTGGAAGTTAAAAATGTCTATAATACTTGTTAACTATTCAAAGTAATGAATGTATGGTCTTATTGATGAATGTAAGATTTTGGCACAGTATATCGCCAGATGGAATGTAATTTACTTCATATGCAGCTCCGATATTGAATTTGTTTGGACATATTACTTCATGTCGATTGCCCAGATAAATTGTATAATATTGTTAATGACTGAATTATTTAATATTTAATTTATTCGAAATATTTTAAGAAAATTCTTTTTCAAAACAAGTAGGTACTAAAACGATTTAATCAAGGCATGTAAAGTTATTTGAACTAAAATTCAGATTCGTAATCTCGATGAAAAATTATGGTTTGTTATTCACGTATGAATCGATAACAAACAGTGCAACCAACATATTCTAACTTAACAGTTTGAATTCAAAGAAAACGCTCTATATATAAATTTATATATTTCTATGATGGCAGCCATGAAATAATTATTGAAATGATTTTACTGTTACGCAACAAACATGTCAAATGAATACAGAGTACAGGTTATTCGCATAATTAAACATGAAGATGAAGGGTCTTCTCTTTCAACGTCATTGTGTTATAAATATTAATTTTATCTTCAACTTTATCGAGTTCAAATTCAATGATGTATTCCTACCACCACATACCCCTACAATCTAATATTTAACTGTTGTGTACGTATTGATGACTATTCACGCATTTATGCAATATTAGCTACAAAATATTCCTTTTTTAAATGGTGGATTTTTCTATATGAAATTTCCATACAGTTATTCTTCTGTTGAATTTTATAATTATTATTATTATTCATGAAAAACGATTGATGTAGAGATTATTCGATAAGTACTGCTCCTTACATTTAATTATTGATTCTTACATTTAAGTTTTACTCACTATAAGCTTAGTACACTCTTTGTACTAAATAATTCTTATAAGAATCTATTCATTATGTGGAAAAATTCATTTTTAACTATGTGTAAAAAAAAACAACGGATTCGTTACGCGTAATAGATTCCTTCATGTATAACGAACGTTGGTGATAGAAAGCCCACAAAAAATGCGTTATCTCTAGCACTTCCCCTCTACGTTAATCTCTTTATCTACCTGCCCACACCAAGTTATCTACGGTGTTCCTCTTTTCTATTTCCTTGGTGATTCCATTCTAAGGCTTTTCACTTTATGCAATTTACGGGAGTGAGCTTTTAAGGGTTAAACACGGCTTATCTCGGTTTTCGGCAAAACTACAAGTTAAATCGAAAAAAGTTAAATCGTAAAGTTGTAGGTAATAAAAAGATAACTTTTGTATTTACTCTTTTTTCACATTACCTCAAAATTTTTTTCAATTGAAAATTACTATGCTATTTTGATCTTTATTCAAAATAAGGTGGAAAATTAGATATTTAAAGAATATTTAAAAATTTAAAATTACTGCGGAATTGGAAATTAAAAAAGAAAGTTTTCACCAAATTCGTGAAAAAAATTTGTTTGGTAAAGATAGAAATAAAAACCAAATCTTGGTTATTTCAATTTTTCACAAAAAAAAAAAAAAAAAAACCGTGAAAATAGTGTTAACACAAAAGTTGTAGATCATTTTATTACCTATAACATTTCTATTTTAATTTTTGCCGTAGGACTTAGAAACTCACCCGCTTCCACTTCCCAAACTCAGATCGCCCGTGTATTATTTTTCCATTCATTTGTGTTATATTCTTGGTTTCAAAAATTATCCTCCCTAATCTATAAGATTTTTACTATCAGTCCTTTGTTTAATCGTTCGGTAGTACTCCTTTAATAAGGCATATAATAATTGTCCAGTTACATTGAGGATCACTTAAGCATTTGGGGGTTGTGCTATTCATATCGCTTGTTTTCCCATTTTTAATGTCTTTAATCGCTGTCATTATTTCTGCTTTTGTAGGAAAGAGTGTGCTAAGTTTAGGATTTTCTGTACTTATTTGGTCTTTATTTGGTCATTTATATTGTTAACATCTACTTCAGCTGCATTTGATTGAACATTTATATGATCCAGTACCTGGAATATTAAGAATCCAAAAATATATAATATGGGTATGCCGAGCTTTTTTCAACTTTTAAGTATTTAACCATAGCATTATAACCTTACGGTTATATCACAACCGGTTTTTTGTAGTAAAACAAACTTGATAAAACGAAAAGCTTCAACATTTTGATATATTTCTAATTAAGAAACCCGGCGTAATTGTTGTCAAATGGTGATCGATTTAGTTAACTTTGATTTGAATTGGTTGACGTGCAAGGAATGATTCAAAGCTATCTACTGTTTAACGTTTTTTCTACGATTTGTTTTATTACCTTGTTTAAGTTTTACTAGAAATTTATATCAATTGAATAAAATGATAATATTTTTTGATATTCAAAATATAGTGTTTTACTACTTTATTGCTGTTTTTAAAATATACATATCTACTCTACGTCTCCCAAAATGTTTTCCAAAGATTACGGATCGCAATTTAACAAGTAAATATCATAGATTTCCCATGAAACATGAAGTATGTGGTTGAATATAAATTGGAACAGAAATAACGCGTGCTGAAAATGAGAAATTAAATTCGCTATAAAAAAATAAGTTTTCAACTCACCAAAGGTAAAAATTTTTTCAAACATATGTATGATAAATAGAATACTATTAATGAATTACTTCCTAAACCAATTACATAGCTACTACACCTGTCTACTGTCCTTAAGTTAAAGTTTAAATAAATTTTATACAATCTTGTACATTGTTAGGTCAAAAATTTATAATATCTTGTTTTGAAATTATACATTTTCCATTTGTATTTTTAACAATTTGTAAGTTTAATAAATAATAAGTATTCACGATTTATTACTAAACCCATAGAAATTGTATGGTAATTAGTAAGAAAGATTATTGAAAATGCTCAAAATCTAGAATGTCGGTAAAAATATATTTGAAGAAACAATTTTTGAAATTAACGTGATTTTCTATTTATTCATTAGTGAAAAAAATATTTACCCGTTTTTACAAAAATTGCCAAATCGTTTTAAATGTTTGATCACGCATAGCCGAGAAAACTTAGAAAACAGTTTGTTATACAAGAAAATCCAGTCATAAAATTTTACGACTGAAATGATTCTTTTCTAATTGAATAGGGTATACTTCGAAGATTCGTACGATTTAAATTCAATGCTAAAGGAAAGCTGTCCAATATGAAATTTAGGAGATTGAATATCACAGAGTAGTCCGATTTGGATGATTCTAATTTTATTGAATAAGGTAAAGGAATTGAGGGGGCATATAAAACTAAATTTTTGAATTACCCAAAACACATTTTCCGTGGTTGTATACAATACTCAAAACTAAACAATAAAATTTTCCGAAAAAAATAAAACCAACTTCAAAAATTACAATATATAGTTCTAAATTAAAAATTGAAATAATTTTTTTTGACAAATTCTCTTTGAACCACTAATCAATCATCATAATATTGATTCGTTAGCGCCTACTACGAGGGACAACTGGTGACAAGGAAGTTTTTAAAGTTGAGATCTTTTATATTATTTTCTTTCTTATGAGAATGGGGTGTCACCGTTAGTGAGGTCTACTGCTCAATGAAGCTACTAGTTAATATTCGCGGAAACTCGAGTAGAAATGAATATATAATGTCAATGAATGGTAGTACCACAATAATAGTGTCACAACAAGGACTTTGTGCGTTTGTAAGCATATTGATAAAATATCTATCTGCTTGATCGCATCATTATCGATATGAGGTTATGAATTCATTCAAATAATATCCATACACAATTCACTGTTGTGTATGTAATATGCTTTAAGTATTTTTTTTTTTTTAACAATAAAGGGACTTTTATTTTTATTGTATAAGGAATTTTTATGCTGACGACAATGGTTTTATAACGTTGGTATTATGTGTAGAATTGTTGGGTGTAAATACATATATACATATAATACATTCTATACTTTTATTGATAAAAAAAAAGAGAAAAATTTAAATTCCACTGTTTTCATATCAATAAGTTTGTTTAGTAATACAGAGATCACATTGTTACTACTATAGCAGTACATTCGGTTTGAATACTAAAGGGGATGAGTTTGCATTACCATGTGTTGTGTAGGTAAAACAGTATAATGTTTTAAATGTCAGTTATGTCAAAAAATACATTCAATGTTTTTCATTTGGATTTGACCATTCTGACGCGATTTAAAATTGTCAATACTTTTACTGTTCAATTATGTAAAGATTTCGTTTTTGGGTACGTTTTATTTTTATGGTGTGATATAATAAATCTATATAGAACGAAAAATATTTTATTTAAAAAATATCACATTTATAGAGAGAAATATACATTTTATTTAAGTAATTTTCGTAACTTTCAACAAAGTTAACTTAACTTAACCACGTTTGATTGAAAAAAATATTGTCCACACTACATTTCTAACTGTAAAATAGATATAGCCAAAATAAGTTAAAAAAACAAGAAAAAAAACGGATTAACAGTTTCCATGAAAACATCAAACTTCTTTCTTGCAGTACTCAGAAGTTAATCATGATGCCGGGGTAGAATATTATGTTAATTACAAAAAATCGTATGTTTCTCAGATTTAATTTTGTGAAAATTTCATATTATTAATTTTCTTTCGTGACTTAAAATAAATAAAAAATAAACCTAAAAATTACGTCAATTTATTTTCATTTTAACTAAATAATTTTGATATTGTATTCCCGAAACGTTAGAAGTATTAATTTCACGCATTAACTTCTAATGATGGATTTGGAGTCAAATTCGTTAGTATTTCATAAAAACAGATTTAAAATATATTTTACGATGGATTTTCGAGTTATAGGAATATTTATGAATGAAAAATCTCAGTATGACAGGAAATTAAAAAAAAGTAATATTTTTGATATCAAAATACATTTATTTTATTTATTTTTGTAGTGTAACTTTTGTCAAGTAAAAAGACAAAAAAAATTATGGATAAAAAAGTTTTTGATTTAAAAATAAATCAGAAAAATCAGTTATTTTAAATTATTTGAATGTCAAGAATGAACATTAAGAGTATATAAATGTTGAGTTAATATCCTGTTTGATTCAATGTGAATAATGAATTTAATAATTTGAACTTTGTCCAATACAAATATTTGACCAATTTCGAGTGTGTTGTAAAATAGTTTTTCCAATATCCAATTTATTTTATGAATACAGTTAATAGAATAACATTTTTGTAATTTTGTACCAAGTTGGATTTTTTGAATCATAAAAATAATACTCGAAGGAAATCAATAGTAATGCTTTTTAAGGATTAAATATTTGAGGATGGTATTCTGTTCGTATACGTTGCTTTAAGCGTTAAATGCAATTTATTAATTTGGTTTTATTTTACATTAAATTCATACTTTCAACTAAAATTAATTTCAATGTGTTTACATTCCACCATAATAATTCCCTTATACGTTTATTACGTAAACAAAAATTTAGAAGAAAAAGGAACTGATTTGTAACGCCAGCAATTATTGAAGGCGAAAAATGGTAAATTTGGTAAAGGTATTCATACAATCACCTAATTGGTCCATTTTCGTTCATTAAGCCGTTCATCTATCTGTAATAAACCCATATATTCTTATAATAAGGAAGTGCATATTATTATAATGTATTGATAACTTTATGGACTCTGCTTATTTTATGGATTCTACAGATTCAAACAAATACTTCAAATGTAATAATTAGCGCTATCTAAACAGTTAGTTGAAATCGAATTTTTGAAATGTTTTTACATGAATCGCTTGCAGTACCTTTATTTTCGATTGCACACCCATTTCCAGGAGCGTAGAAAAATGAAATGTGAAGCTGGCCTCTAATAGTTGGAAATTTTTTACATGAATTCTTCCTACGTATTTTGCACACGTTTGCACATCCTTTAGTTTCATTTGCACCAATACCAATTTTCCAGGAGCGTCAAAAAAGAATAGTGGAGTTGGCCCCGCATCAGTTTTTTTTTTTAATTTTTTACTTGAATTGCTTGCACATCGTTTGCACACGTTTGCACATCTATTAGTATCGTTTGCACATGTACCAGTTATAGAAGCGTAGTTAGTTAGCCCTGTATTATCGGATTTTTTAAAATTTTATTCCTGAATCCTTCGCACACATTTGCACACCCTTTATTTTCATTTGCACATGCACCAATTTTCAATTTATTGGAGCATAGAAAAATGAAATGTGAAGATGGCCACACCAATACCGGATTTCGGATAGGTATTTTTTTATACAAATCGTTTGCACATTGTTTGTACAGCCTTTAATTTTTTACGTGAATTTCTTGTACAAGACTTACAAACATTTGCACACTCATTCTTTTCGTTCGCACAAACACCAATTTTTAAAGAACAGAAAATAATTTAAAAATTTACTCCTAGAGTTAACTAAATTTTATTATTTTATGAATCGTTTTCATAATAAAGTTAATAACATGTTCGTTATCTTTTGTCTAAATAGCAACTTTCATGAATTTTTTTATAATATTTTTTACTGATAAAATAATACATCATTCCCTTCAATTTTACCTCTGTACTGGCAAATAATGAAAATCAAATTTGTTTCGAAGTTCATTTGAGTAATATTTTTTAGTTTAAAAATAATACATTATAAATTATTTTTCAGTAATAATTTATATTTATATAGATGCATAACGTTTTTATTTTCAGTTATAGCCAGTAATTTCAGTATTGTTTTGTGAAATAATGAAAAATTTCTATATAAATTCGTTAAAAATGTTTTTCATTTTTAAAATAATACATCATTAATTCTTTTAAAGCAATTATGAGCAGAATATGTTTTATATACGGTATTTACTAACATCACTGTTTTTGAACAGTAAAAATCTAAGTTGGTTAAAATTGCATTTTAATTATAATTTTCGATTTGATAAAATAGACCATTATAAATTATTTTACAGCAATTATATAAATATTTTTGGATTTTATTTACTTAAATTGCTATTTTTGCAAAAGGTAACGCACATGTCAATCGACTTCAAATATTATTAAAACGATTCATAAAAAATTAACATAAAAATCTGGAGGTCTTAGGTAAAATTGTATTTCTGCTACTTAAAAATTTGTGCTTTTGCGAACGAAAATAAAGAGTGCGCAAACGATTCATGTATATAAATATAAAAAATTGTACCATTGGAGGCTTATATGAAGTGGCCCACTCCCAATTTTCGCTTTTGAATTTTCTCAAAAACGGTGCTTGTGCAATCGGATAAAACGTTGTGAAACCGATGTACCAAATGGGGGTTCTAGTGTGTCCTCCTAAAGTTTCGTATTTCAATTTTCTTAAAAGCGATGCAAATGTGTGAAAATTATGTGCAAGCGATTCATGTTATAAAATTTCAAAATTTCGACCAATAAGGGGCTATTTTCATATATTTCCTATCCAATAATTAGTTTCTGAGAAATTCAACTTAAATTTCCTGGGAATTATTTATTCTGTGAATTCCATAGACCTCAACCTACTTTGTATTTTGTACTTTCTTTTATAAAATTTATTGCCTTACACGAAATGAATGCATCATCGATTCCGGAGACAAGTGATCAACTGTTTAGGATAACCTTTTTCTTTTTATTAGATTTTCTTTTAAGTTATTATTATTTATTGTTTTAGTAAATTTAATAATATTAAATAAATAAACTTATTTTAAAAACTAAAAACGAATAAATTTATACTGTGGTGGAAAAATAAATCAAAATTTGCCAGTCTCTAATGCAATTTTTGCGTAGTAAAATATTTTTAATTTTAATGAGTTTCTTAGTAATGTGTGGGCTACTAGTTTATCATGAAACACCATGAAACTAAACATTCAGTTTTCATATATTTTTATTGCAAAAAATGTATATTTAATTTGTAAAAATAATTTACTAAAAGTTCAACAAATCAATTTCTACACGTGTTGAAATGGCTGCGAAAACAAACGTATATTTTTGTACATAAACGAATAATTCACTTATAGTGTCTAACGCTTAGGGTAATTAGTGACCTTAAACTGTGTGTTTAAAATTTTTCTGTTCAATTAAATATCAAGAAGAAAATAATATCCTATGGACTAGAGCTTTAAGACTTAACATATATAAAATAAAATGTTTTGTAATGGCCACAAAATAAAATAAATGCAGTAATATTTTACATAGAAAATTGACCGATGTTTATTTGAACAAATTTAAATGAATTATTATTGATATTTACACATTTAAATGAATTACAATTTAGATCTCATTTGACATTTGCTATACAACTTATATGTATTTATGTAATTTTGATGAAATTTATAAAGTCATAGTTTTTTATAATTCTAATGACATGTTTTCTTCAAACTTGTGTAATACAAACGGTCTAAAATGTAAAATTATATTGTAGTACGGTATTATTTTCGAAAACAAATAGCTTGAAAATGTTAAAAATCGATGTCATGACCTCCCGTTTCAAGATTAACATGGCAAATATCATACATTTGTTACCTATTTATGAGATATTTGTTCGCAAATATTGTTATTTATTATGGGTCTTTTTTTTACTGATTGGGTCTTCATGGAATAATAACAGAATATCAAAAAGTATGACATCCTCTAATAAAACATACATTGTCTTTTCTTGAAGAGTTTTTCTTTAAAAATGTCATATTTAGAAATATTTTTTCGAGAAATAATAATATTTGTGATGTAGGCTCCCATCATATCTATTTTTATTTGTCAAAATCGAGATTTTAATGGTTTAAAACTGTATTCATAAAATCCTATCTGTATTCATAAAAATACGCGTCAAGATTGATAACGAAAAAAATTTGCTTACTAAACATACATTTTTGGATTTTGTTAGAATCATTTCATAATGTGACCAGCAAGGTATGGTGTCACCAAATATGATTTTTAATATTGCTGATATACAAAATTGATGACATCACGCCTTACTGGCCAGTGCCACCATCATGTTTCGAAACATACGATATAGTTATGCAACTCATTTAATAAAACATTCAAATGAAATTTGCTCATTAAATGGGAATATATGTTTGTTATTGTTTGTTTAAAATTAATATATAATTAGTGGACGGGAATAAATGTTTACATAAAAGTATGCGTATTTGGTTGACAAATTTTGTTTAATTTTAATAACGTTATTAATTGTAATTACAATAGTTTAATTTCTATAAAATAATGATTAAATTAGTATGATTTAAATATTATCACAATGTTTCTGTATAATTATTCCCATAATTTCAAACACAATATATGAATGACTGCCTAGACCCATACAAATATTTCACACAATACACCAACATTTGCTAAATTATCGCGACTTATCGGATAGGTTAAAGTTAAACAAAGTTTATTTATTTAAATTTCGTAATACAAAGTGTAAATTTTTTTTAAATAATTAATATCTTCATCTGGATTATATGGTTTTTTATAAAAATATAATATGGCAGCAATCATTGATTTTAAAAGATTACCAATTGCTCAATTTATCACATAATTTAATTTCTTCTAAGATTAATCTCTTCTAAGATTAAATTTAATTAATAGATTTTATCTTCTAAGACGTATGTGGTACGAGTAATAGATCATTTCTAGTCCAAAAAACACTGGATGCAAAGATTGTGTGTTATGTGAACGCAATTCCTCTTCTTAATTTTATTTTACTTACGTTGTTTTGTTCTTTTTTTGAATTCGTTTATTTCGATTTCTTCATGTTTCTCTCTCCCCTTTCGTTATTTTTTTTAAATCACATTTTCATGCAAAATTATCCACTTCAGACCCATGATCTCAATTTCATATATTTTATTTATCGGAAAGTTAATCTATATATATATATATATATATATATATATATATATATATATATATATATATATATATATATATATATATATATATATATATATATATATATATATATATATATATATCAATTGCTGTTCGTTAGTCACGCCAAAACTCGAGAATGGCTGGACCGATTTAGCTAATTTTGGTCTTGAAATATTCGTGAAATTTCAGGTAAGGTTTAAACGGTGAGAAACATAAATAATAAGTAAAGGAAAATACTATAAACGACAATTTATTTTTCGAATACAAAATGTTCCTAGCTGAGAAACATATTTTGTCTTTTTTTTCTCACATGTTACAAATCATCATTTCCATAGAAACCAAAATCTAATTTTGAAATTCAAATTAAACTTCTTTATCTCTTTTCACTAGCAGAATGACGAACTGTCAACTATATAAAGTGTGCATATCGCATTGTTCAAGTATTACCGGAATCATTCTTGGTTCAGGAGGTTCATATACCTTTCATCAAGTGTATGTGTACCACAGCAAAAATTATCGGGTGAACGCGGTCCCCAGTAAGTGTACCCCAGCAAATACCAGGTAAATACCGGGTGGACACTAAATACCGGGAATCCGATAAGAAATGATTTGAAATTCTTCCCCTAAGGGTAGAATTGCATCCGCATGTAAACGACGAATATCATTTATTAAAATATAAAAAATAACACAGCAACGCGTAAACACCTGGCGGGTATGCTTCAAAATATAAATTAATATCATAATTTATTCTGATTTGCCGAAAAGTTTAAAAGAACTAAAATCCTACTACGGTATTTGCTCAAGAAAAGAAGAAAAGATTTTCATCTGCAAATTAATAAAGTTATATTTAGAGGATAGCTTTCATCGCATGCTACCTTGCCGAAAATGTTGTTAAACTAAACAGCACATATTACTGGTTACAGGTGTAATGCGACTACGGATATCCTCTGAAAATCACTTTATCTTATTTCGGATACAAATATTTTCTTGTTTCTCATTTTAAAGAGAAAATTACCGTAGTTGAAATACTAGGTGTTTTTTTACATTTAAACTTTTTTTTTTCTTTTAATTTCAATTATTTTTTAAATAATTTTTGCTTCAGATTGATTGAAACTTTATATAAATAAATACGAATGTTATTTTGTTGACACCAAAACTAAATCATGGCAAACTTATATTTGAAACTCAAGATGTTTATTTAATACATTTTAACAAAGATCTTCATTATTTATTGAAAAGAGTCAATTTTCAACTATATGATAGGTATTCGCAAAAAGTTGGAAACCTTGGTATTTCCATATACCATTTTTTCGTTATATTTCAAAATGTTCATTAAAATCTTGTAGGTAAACAAAAATATGCATTTTTTGTAAACCTGAATAAATATCATATATTGTATGCTTATTTTTTCATTAAAAAGGTTCAATACATTCATCATGAAAACAAAAGATATGCTACATAAATTAATAATAATATTTAATTATATATTTTGAATTTAATTTGTGAGTACTTGTCACAGTATACATAAGGGAAACAATAACAAAATTAGTCGATTGTTTTATAATTACTTTATATTATTGGTTTGATGAGAGACTACAAAAACATATGAAAATATTCGAAATTTACTGGAAATGTTGAATATCTTTCAACAAATAAAATTGTTTATATTGACAATAATTGTTTATGATATAAAATATAAACAATAATAGAAATTGACTTCTGATAACATTGTACTACTTTAAAATAATATACAAATCATTCATAGTGAAATAAAACAGAACTATTAGTCGAACACGTTGGCTCAGAATATAGCTTCATAATACGGTGAGCAACGTGGTTTAGTACTTTTCTAGATATTTTGAACGCTACTCAAATTCGACGTTAATTCGCATCACTTGTATAATTAACTGACATAATTTATGAAGGCTATTTACCTGTATTACAAACCCCTGACAATAAAACCATAACGTTAACATAAAAAAAAAAAAAAACTTTGAAAGGTGCTTCTATAACTGTTAGCTCAAACCGATTGCTTCAATAACTGTAACAAATCATATCAAAACTTATGAAGCTATTTCCAGGTATCCATACCAAAGGTATATAAATAAAACAATGCATAATTCGACGCAACATTCAAATTAAATTCTTCAAATATTTAAATCATTTTTAGCTAGCATTGTCATACAAACCTGTTTTGCCTCTAAAAGTTTTTATTGAAGTTCTTAATTCACCATTTATAACAATCGTTCATAATAATTTAGTATTTTCACAAACTTTTTAGAAATATTTATATCGCCAAGTTTTCTGTTAAAATTACATTGAAGATATCATTTTACGTCTTAATTGTGTAACATTATGAATTAATTAATTGAAATGGAACATTTCTTTACACTTCCTTGTATATTGTACATACATTAATACAAGTTTATTAATTAATTTGTTATAATGTATTGTAAATAAATAGATATTAATTAAAATTAATTACTTATTTGATGTAATTATCAACTACAAAATTCATTGAAATTTGTATATTGACTAATTATTAATTATTTAGGACAAATTTCTAATCAATATAGAATATGTAATTTATTATATACTACAGTCATTTTAAAATATTTTTCAAAATACTTCACAAAATTACAAGGAAGCTGATGATAATGCAAATATAGATACTGTTTTATCTATACTAATAGACTGTTTATTTTGAAAATTTTTCAAAATCTTATAAAATGATTAAAAAATTTTTGATAGCTATCTGGCAGCGTAATTCGCCAAAACTACTTTTCGGAACAGATTTCATCAAAAGATAGAAAGTTATTTAGGACTTCTATACTGTTAGAGATATCTTAAAAACTGTAAAGACAAAATTTTTTAATACCAACAACTTTTGTTTAAAACATTTTTTTTGAATAATCAATAGTATAGGAGGTATAATTTGAGTTTATATATTCTAATCAATATTATTTGCATGCCAGTTTATTTTTTTATCAATTTGGTATAAATTACCAAAAGTACTAAGTAAAATATATAGGTACCTACCTACACTAGGAAATATTTTTGGCTTTGAGAAGAACTTATTGATATTCTTCTGAATTGTATTAATTTTTCTCAATTTTTGTTAATCAATAATGTGTCAATCAATGTATTGAAAATATTTTGTATTAAACTTCACAATTTTATTGAATATTTTCTTTTCATATCCAAATTCAAAAAACTCTACAGACAGTTCGAAGATGCGAATTTATCGGAAATTTCTGAGGTATGTGGTTATTTGTACCTTGCGTTTGTTTAAATACATCTTCCACTTTAATAAGATAATGAACAATTTCCTCAAAAAGTGAATTTACTTCAGTTATAACTGTTAATTTCCATGAAACTTGAGAAATAATTAGGTGATGAGTTCTGGTTGTAGTAATTAATGTATGTTTATGTTCTTTATTTGACATAAAACAAATTCACCACATTATACATAAATATAGCTAATAAGAAATTTTTTAATATTCTTGGTATTCTTGTGAGAAAATCTTAAAAATTAATTAAATATTTTGGTACGTATCACCGGTATTATGTATTCAGCTTATTTCCGAAGTAGTGAAAAGTTGTACAATATTTAGTTCTTATTAATCTACTCCTGCCGTTTATGGACATTTTTCTTGAGATGTTCCACAATTACAGACGGCATATCTGTTATCAAATTTTCAACTTTGTAGGGGAACTTTTAAATATGGTGCCTACATGTCTAAAAATCAAATAGTTCATTCAATTTAACGTGTTTGCAACAACAAACTTATAAGATCCTAGAGTAATGCCTTCGTCAACTTGGCTACTACTCCATCTGAATTTATATATTCTGGAATCAGCATCTCTCACTCCTCTCAGTTACACTGAGGTGCCTGCCCTCTTGCTCAAAATGCTTACACATTGAAAACATGCCTAGGCTATGTATCATTTGGATTTATTTCAGATTTTCCGTTAAAAGCTCTTTCATCCCATAATTTATTCAATGTACCATATATTCTTTCATTCATGCAAGTTACTTACATCCCTTTATTATTGTTTTGCACTCAATTACGATAATTAATTGCTTTCTGTAAACAGTAATGCCGATTTCAGGTATGTTATTAACTGACGAATTAGGAATCGATATTTGAACACATAAAATTTCTTAAGAAAGTTGTACAATACAAACCACTGTATGTGAAGATGCGTAATATCAATACATTACGCATTATCACAAAATCTTTTATTGGTTAACTTATGTTGATTTCAAAAACATTCGGTGAGATGCATGGACGCCTAAGATTAAGTCATAAGTCATTTTTATAAAATAGATAAAAAAATTATATCCAAATAAATATCAGAAAAAAATTGTATTACTCCTAAGAACTGTTCTTTAAAAAAAATACGAATTCTGCCAGATAATAATAAACATCCACATTCAAAAAAAAATTACAAAAACATATTTTGTCAATTATTGGGTAGGCGAATATTCTACAATCCAATCAAAAGCCTTGAAGAATATTTGGCATAAGCGATTCAACTATAAAACTATTTGTGGCAATAATACTATGTTATAGATAAATTGGTAAATTTGTATACAGAGTTTATTTGACGTTCTTGGCAAATGATTTCATTCATTAAAATTTCATTGCAAAACTAGTTTTATATTAAACAAATAATACAGAATAAATTATATTCAATATTAAAATATATTCGCATCAAATCACACGAATACAATATTAAATATTATTATTTGAATTCATATTTTCTCTAAATCAAAAAACTTTTTCTCTATACATAGTATTCTTATTTTAAATTGTGCAGAAAATATGGAAAGAGAGAGAGAAAATTAAATTTTATACGAATAATGAAAAGAATTATTCATTATTACTTAAAAAGTGTATTTTATACGATGAATACTTACTGACTTCATCTTATAATTAATACAAAACTATTTTCTATGTTCGGAAAATATTTTCTAATTTTAATATAATCAAATCGTTTGTATCGATTTACCTTATCAAAGAAAACAGCAAATGATATTGCAATGTTTCTTTGTTTTACCAAACAGTATTATGCCTATTTTTCTGAAGTTAAATTGAAGTAAAACTATCAATTTTTACGGCAACTAGCTGAAATACTCAATTTCGTCGATATTTTTGTGTGTAACTTGATAATTTATTAAAAAAATCCTTCAAAAAATTAACCTAGAAATTAAAAATTAAAAACTTCTATAAATTCATTGTGAATAATTACTTTTTTCAGTTGGGACTAACGAATCAATTCCTTAGCAAAGTATATGATTCGCACTAACTTCCAAAAGTAATTGGTCTCAAGGAAATTATTTATAGAACTTTTCAATAAACAATTATTTTTAAATTTTTAGTTCATGATTCACATTTTAGTTCATTTAGTTTCAGGAAAAATTTTTGAAAGCGGATCCTTTTTTAATTTTAAAAAATTTATATCCCACTTTGGAGTAATGAATACAACTATTATACTTTAGACTAAATTTAAACATTACAAATTGTTTTGGCTTCCTTTCTCTCTAGTTGGAATTTTCAAATTGATAAGGTATTATTTTGAAGCTGTACTGTTGTTGCAGATAAAGCGCTTCTTTATCGGAAGAATATAAAACAATATTTATGAAAACTTCAACTTAAAAATTAATAATCAATGAAATATATACTACAATAAATTTTCGTTAATATTTATTTAAAAATATATCTTGATTTGAGTGACTAGATTTATTAAATTTAGACTAATGATTACATTAGCAAAGATTTCAGGTACTTACGAAATAAGTATAGAAAGAATTATCTTATTAGTTTGTTTTCGTTAATACACCTTGTATCATTAAAGATTATTAAAAAAAGAAATGATACACCAAGCTCAAATTCTGATTGGATTTTGATAGTATTACATGCATTTATTTTAAAAACAAAATGGGATCGTGTTTTTCCTATTCATAAGAGCTAATTCATTTAGTTTACACAAATCTGGCGATTCGATTTTATCTAAAAAGGAGAATATTTTCAATACTATTATAGAAAAATATTCTATTCTATTGTTTTGTAACAAACAAATGTTACAAAAGTTTTTCATAGTTTTCCTTTGTTATTCCTGATATTAATAGAAGAACTATAATCGATAAGAAAAATAATCTTTTACTTCAAGGCAAAGTGTATCGATACATTATTAGTAAATGTTGCCTCCAGAATATACTTAGGCCAACATAGATACAAATATGCTTAATTAGAGTTAAAAGTCTATTTTAGATTTCTTAGTGAATGTTGGATTTAATGTATATCACAGCAAAGTGACGATTGGTGAAAAAAAATTAATCTTCATGGCCTTTATCTTCATGTTCAGATTGTTCATACCAAATCTCATTATATTTGGCTAATTTTTTTTTTTTTTTTTTTTTTTGAGTAATGGGCTTAAATATTGTAGTGTCAGTATGTAACTTTAAATTTTATATCGGTTTTTAATGCACAATGTTATAATATGTTATAGAAAGCATGATTTTCACTTTTTTTTGAGAAATTTTTTATTAAACTATTGATTTAATTGTCTCATATTCGGTGTATCAATTTTAATAAAAAAGAAACAGTAAATTTTCAATAATTGAAAAAAAAAAGCATTTATTCTAATTAAAACAGTATGTGAAAACAATATAACATCTTAGTAGGTAAAAGTGAAAGTAATGTTCTGAAGTTTTGTGTGTGAATTGATTCAAAATAATTTCCATTTTAATTAATTCAATTCACGAAGGCTTTTTCTTAAGGATTAAAATTCCTTCTCCCTTATTTGTATCCTGAGTAAGCGCTCGAAGAACTAAAAAGAAATTATTAACAATTAAACTTTTTTTTTTTAAATTAAAAATATTCATATATATTTATATATTTATATATAATTTTTATAACATTTAATGTATTTATCCACTTTGTCACACATACATAATTTTTTTTCGTAATCCCACAACCAACAGCAAAATATTAGAGTAACACATGAAAAAATATTACCATATAGTATATATAATCATTTAATACCAATCTAACAACAATCAACGAATTTAGTTTAACCTCATTTTGTAATTTAATTACAAGATAAAAATTTCAATATGTAACAATTTATGAGTACCTATACCAACCAACTCACAAGAAAATGAATATACACTATTTACAAAGTTCATAAATTTTAATAACTAAACGTGATTAAAATCCTTGTATTTCCGGTGACTTTATTTTATTAATATAACACATTACTTACAACACGGCGCTTGAACAATGCCTGATAGATACTAATTGGTTTCACCCTGAAGAAGAAAATTAAATTTGTCTCTCTACCTGCAATGACCGTACCATTTGACTTTATCATTTGACAACTTCAAAAAAAATATTTCCTTCAATTTTTAATTATTTAATTATGCGTTTTAATTAATAGTTGTTCTCAGGAGGTTTGTAATCCAATGGGATAGTAGTGAAGATTATTTTACAAAGTTATATGTATGCATATGTATATGTTTATAATGGCTTTTTTATGATAGCTCCAAAACTTTTATTTCTTTGTATTTAAAAATTATATATTTTCTTTAAATGATTACAAAATGGAATTTACTTTAACCATTTTCAACTATGAGAGCATATGTTCGATATGTATTTCACAAAAAAATTGGAATTTTTGGCTTTAGTATAAGAAAATATGATAAAATAAGGTAAAAATAAATTTTGGTATTCGTGTTTCATGCATCGTGTAGCATTTATAAGATGTATAATGATTTTCTAAGTGATTCTTATGATTTTCTAAGAGTTTTAAACGATCAAGTTTGGAAAATGCATATTATAGAATATGGAACATTAGGCTTTTGTTTTAAATAAATATCCATATTATTAATGAACTTTAGAATTTCAGAACTTATAATAAAAAATATTGAATGGGGGAAAAACTTTAAAAAAATGTAAATCTACTTTGAAAAAATTTAAAACAATAAAAATTTGGCCAGACATATTAAAGTCAATATCATTCCAGTGTTTCCATGATTTAAATAATATTGCCTCTGTTTCGAAAGTATAACATCTTGTATGGGCATCCATATATAACGTCTTATCCATATATCAAAATATACTAATATGCAATATTGAATGCATCATATGTGGATGACATCCATGATTCTATACGTTCGAAACACAGATATTACAACGTGTGAATAAAAAAATTTTCCTAATTTGATATAACTTTTTAAATGAATGTTTTGTTATAAAACTTAAACATGCTGTTTCCAATTATTATAAAATAATTATTTTTTTAAACGCCTAATTATTAGAGATCGAAATAATGAAAAGAATAAAGTAATAGAATTTACAAGATAAATTTCACCATAATTTACCAATGAATAAAATAATTGATTCAGAAAGGTATCGGGATATCCTCCAAGAATCATATTGACTTCATTTTGCTAAAATAGGTACTGTTGAATTTGTTTTGTTTAATATTATATCCATATTATATGAAGTTCTCACAAGAATTTAGCGAATTATTTCACTATATGATGTGTACATGTACTCCTGTTTTAATATCTACTTCATATACTAGAAAATCTTTTCTATTCGTTTTCTGACACAACTACTATACGACTATCATCTTCTCGTGTACTACTCTGAACTCTTAACTATCATCTTAAAGTTAACAAGAGAACTCACACATAGAACCGACATAAACATTTGAAGATAATAGAATGGTATAATAATAAACTTAAGTTTTAGTACATAGGTATAGTTAAGTATAATTGAAAAGTGTACCCGATAAATTAGCAAACAGATTTGTATCACGAATACAATGAACCTAACCTCTAATGTTAGCAAAATACAACTAATATTCAGTTTGTATCCTATTGATAGTTTTGCTAAATTATGTTTAATTGGAATTAACCATTAATATCGATATCCATTCGATGTTAATGGAGTTTTTGTATGTACACGCGTGATACTAGTATTACATCCAATATTTAAAAGCGATTATTCTAGATATCCAAAAATCGTAGTAAAATTTACCATTTCTACAGAAAACTTATTCAGAGAATATGTGTAAAACAAAAAAACGTTCTGTGTCTATTGTTAGACGTATATTTAGAATATGTTGATCATCTTAGACAATTAACATCTTTTACATATTAATAAAATATTGATACGACATTTATACAAGATTTTTGAATTTTTGTTCAACGATAACATTTTTGTTCAATAATAACATTTTTATAGTGTATGAGATATATTTATAAGGCTTTTGTAATAATTGGAAAGGTCATGTTTAAATGTTGGAAAAAAAACTTTTTATTTTTTTAAAGTTATATCAAATTAAAAAATGTTTAGATTCCGAAACGGAGCACACCCCTATTGTTCCCGGATAAAAGTTTAACATTTCACACGTTATGTTTGTGTTTCGAAATGTTATATATAATTGGATATAAGCATATTTTGATGACATCATTTGCGAATGCTCATTCATGATATTATACTTTCAAAACACAGTTAATCTTATTTTAAAGAATCATGAAAACACTAAAATTATTATAACATTATTACGACATGGTGCAGTTTTAGTTTTTAAATTGATCATAATTAAAAAAAAAAAAATTATTTATGTTATATTTAAAAAATTTTAAGCCCATTAAAAAAATTGGAAAATTACTTTTTTCAAAAGCTCAATTGTTTCATGCATAGGTATATTATTGTATATTGTAAATGTACTTTTAATATTTTGGATAATTCTATATGGAATACTATATAGAAATTACAAGAAAAACTTTTTCTCAATGCCATCATCTGCTGTATTTGTGCCTGAGCTAAGTATTTCAGATTATTTGTTTGATATCTATCCATAGTTTGTAATATCTATCTACCAAGTGAAAAGCGAACTCCACCACACTCTTAAAAACATACTTGTTTCGAACTCAATACTTAATTGGGTATTTAACATAACACTTACTCATATATTTTACCTTTCTATAGAATACAAATATATTTATTATATTGTATATGGAAACTTTCAAAATTTCATATTAAATAGGTTTATACATATATAGAAATTACAAATATAACAACAAGGTAGGTAATATTTTAGAGTATTTATAGCATTGTTTTAATATTACTTTAATTAAAAAAGCATTACCAGAATCTTTGTATTCCTTAGTTTGTTCTAAAGTTACAAAGTATACACTTACATAATTAAATTACACATTCTATAGAATATATAAGTATAGAATGTGAAAACAATTATAACACGGAAAACGATTGTAAAAACACTGAAATGGCAAAAACTTAGTATCAACTTGGAGGTTTGGTTACAGGTTTCAAATAGGTCTAAGTTCATGAAAAACTATTTTCTGCCCTGAGAGGGTTTTAGGGACTATTAACTTATTAATATATTTAACATATACATATTTTAATAAATTAGTATCTATTTATTATTTGTTGTTGTGCAATAAATGTAATCAGTGCAATAAATTTTACTAACCCGACTAACCCTGAAAATAAAACCCACGGTGGCCTTACCTCTTTTCAACACGAGGTGCTGTTTTTAAAAATAACAAAATCACGTTCATATTTAATTTTTAACAGAAGAAATCCTACTATTTTTGGAATTGGTACTAACATTTTTATACATCTTATATTTCTTATACATTTTTTCTTACCTAATCATGACTTTGACTTTCACAGGATTCTTAACTCAGATATTACTATCTGTGCACCAAAATAAAATTTAATTCAAACATGAAAATGTTGGTTCTCAGTATGTTAATCGCCAATCTCAAAATATTTTTTATTTTTTGAATGACATATTTCTGTTTATTACATTTTTCTGTTTATTAAGTTGTGTATTATAAACAGACCACACCTCTTTTTTTCGCCAAAGTATCTACCATTTATCTAAATCATATAAAAAAATCGACACATAAAAGATTTCCTACAATATTGTATAAATTTAGCTGAAATTCTAAAAAAGTACGCCCGCTTTAATTTCTTTCAAAACCGATTTGAATGAACTCGACAGGACTACAGCTGCATATTTGTGTTAAAATTTCTATTAAGTTCATTTTTGAGAAAATAGATAACTACTAAATAACTACCAATATTTTAGGAATAATTGAAGCTATTTCTCAAAGTTTGAAGATGTAACTAATTAGGATGAATAAGATATATAACCAAGTTTTTCGCAATATTACACTTTTTTTCTGTGCTATTATTAGACTTGTGAAAAACCAATCGAACCTATATTCTTTTGTACTTCGAATTTGATAGTGAAAGAATGTTCATGTGAATTTTAGTCAAAATATCAATTTTGTTCATAATTCGAAGTATACGTCTTTCCTCAGTTTAAGTCTTTTAATTATAACTTCAAAAATAGACATTAAAGCAGCGAATGTAACCGCCTGTTTAGGCTTGATTGGCAAGCAGTATAGGTAAATATTAAGTTGCTATGTCTGATCGATAGAAATCTAGTGCTGATTGATAGAAATCTATTGCGCGTATTTATAGGTTCTCTTCCTTTGAAATTATCTTGGCAGCAACATACAAGATGCTAGTATATTTGTATTTCACGTTATAATACTATTATTCAAAGATTTATTACTCTGAAATTGTTTTGAAATAAAATTATTGTAGATATCCTATACATATATATAAACTTGAACAAACTAAATTAAACTCAACCAAAGTGTAATATAGAAAAGATTAATTAAGGATAATTACTATTAATATATTTGTGTCTTCATTGTTGATTGTTTACGAGTAGTTCCGTACATTTCTTTGTTTCAAAATTTTAAGAAAAATCTAACAGTAAAGAATTAATTTTGTTAATCTTGTACTGATTCATTGTACAATAGTGTAGTGAAAAACGATCCCTTATTGTCAATTAAGTTCTATCCCATTGATAGAAATTCAATAAAATGGCCCTTTTTTTTTCTTATAAATTTAATCATTTCTGCGTATAACCTATTCACAATCAAATGATATTTAATGATCCAATTAGTCAAAAATTTAATGATCCTGAAGCAAACAGAATAAAAAATTAATTATATATGGCCATCCAGTATAATTATAACGATATAATTTATTAGTATGATAAGATTTGATTTGAGAGGAAAATTTAAATAATTTAAGAATAATTTGATATCTTATGTAATTTATGGCATTTAGAAGTAAAAGTCAGAATAACAAGTACGATAAACTGTAAACCGATCGTCTATGGAACCCAATAATTAAGAATATGTCCAGCAGGGCGAAGGGATAAGAAATAAAAGAATAATAATAATATCCGGTCCACGATCCAAAGGAAAGAAAAAAAAGCGAACCATAAACGCAACTAAAGATTTATAAAAAATTATAGAATTACTGAAATAAATTGTTGCACGAATGGTGAAAGAAAGTAAAAAAATGGAGAGATTCGTACCACGGTAAACCTGAGGGAGAAATGGTAATCAGTTGCACAGAAGCAATGAACTTATACATAACACAATATAGGTAAAGTGAATAAATTCGTCTTCATCTCGAATAAAATGTTTCAAGTAATAAGTTCGTTACTGAAGCTCACAAGTATCATAGTCCAAATAAGTAATATATATTTAGATTAAGGAATTAAGAAATTAATTACTGCACACACAAATATAAATCGCTTACATAATAGTATGTTTAGCAAAGAAGTAAATTGTGTTCCAAACTTTAGTATCTCAGTAATTGAAACTCAATAATTATACAGGGGTAAAATTGAACATTTCCAATATATGAACGAAAAATTGTTTTGTTTGTAGATATCAAAAATAAAAGCAAAGTATAAAAACAAAATAAGTATAAAAAACATACTAAAGCATACTAAACTAAAATTGAAAAAATCATTATTATAAATACTACCTATACCTATTACTTTTTAAATAAAACAACAACAAAAAAATGAAAAGATATGAAAACTTTGAAATTACAACAAAAAAATCCAATTGAAAAACAAAAATGAAACAATATTATAATACATACTTTTTTGTTTTGTTTATAATTTCCAATGTTTCGATCACATTTGTTTGTTATTTATAGTATCGTTTGCAT
The DNA here is from genome assembly GCA_020423425.1 of Chrysopa pallens. Lineage (NCBI taxonomy): Eukaryota > Metazoa > Arthropoda > Insecta > Neuroptera > Chrysopidae > Chrysopa > Chrysopa pallens. Next base: position 67,358,433 of record CM035591.1, on the reverse strand, counting down.
TTTCATTTTCCGGTAAAGTTAAAATTATCTTATCTCTATAGGTATCTGTATCCCGTAGTAACAAAACATTGTCATATTAGTATTTTATTATTACCCGGTTCGTACCGTTTTTTGTTGTTGTATATTTTTCTTCTTTTGTTTTGAAGTTTTGACAAAAAAAAAATTTTAATCGATATTAAAGGAAATTCTTATTTACAATATTATTTTTGGTTAACATTTGAATAAATTTGAACAACGATCGATCAACAAAATGGAATTAATTGAAAATACAAAGATATTTATTTTGTCTTTTTATCAGTTTGCTATCAAACATCGCTTGAGTAAGCTGTTTGATATATTATTTACTATACGGGGCTTATTTTTTAATGTTTCATGACAAAAAAAAGTATTAGGTCAATTTACTTTTATAATAGAACACACTTTTGGTAACATGATATTAATAGTTTTATAGCCTGGTACTTATACGAATAGGGATGTTTTATCAATACGTGAGTCAGTGATGTAATTCTCATGAAGTACACGTGAGTCAGTGATGTACTTCTCAAATGGAATTTCAAACTAGTATTTAAATAAAACAAAAAAATTTAAGTGTATAATATGCTTTAAGCTTTTGTAAAATTATACATTTTCCAATCATTTTTAAAAACATCAATTTCAAATATTCGATTTTGTTCTATACAGAGTGAACCATTTTGGTTCTCACAATAGTAGTTCAGAATAATAGGTTCTCACAGTAAAGGCGACGATGCCACTTTTACAATTCACTGCATGATTGTAATAATTATTTGTGAAAAATTAATCGTTTTTCGAAATAAAAATGTTCAAAACAAAATAATAAAAACTATAAATTTTATCTTTTATGTGTTAAATATTGACAACTTTGAATTGCAGCTGACAGAGACGGTTAATTATTTTACAAATATTTTAACAAATTTATATCTTTGAAATCTACCCCTCTAAAAAATTTATGCAAAACTATTTTTATTACTAATGTCGTTAGAAATGTGTTAACATACGTATTTATACAAATAAATTTCGACAGTATCATGTAAAAATAATTATTTAAAAAAACATATTGTTTAATTTAATCAAATTTATACAATCAAATTCTACAGAGATGAAAATAAATACAATATGATAAATAACTGCTACTCACCAATGCAACAATTTATTATGTTTGTAGGTAGTGTATTTTGTAATTTTTATTATTCAGATGTAACCTGTACCATAAAGCAATTCCTACAACCTTGGTGGTTAAAAAATGATTATGCCAGCATTGTACCAATAACTAACCCACGATCGCAACTATCTTAGTAATTGACTTGTATAATTTATAACAAGGCGTATTATGTTGTGGATACGTCAGCATGTTAATAGTGAGTTACCTGCGATTGTAAAATTCACGGTTAAAGTATAGTATGAACTAGTAATTTGGTCTAAGTGTATATTTCTTTATTATTGAACAAGTTAAAATGACTAAAAACTATTGATGTCTTAAATGCGAGAAATTTTTTTCCATATCTTAATTATAGGAACATTAAATTTGGATAAAATCAATTCAATATACGAAATCTAATTAAAAAAATGGATTTTGATTCTGCATATAAAGACTTCTTCAAATCCAATTAATCAACCTTATTGTTAATAATTGTATTTAACAAAGACCAATTTTCCAATTATCTTCCCATTTCCACTATCGCTGTTTGAATATTTTGAATATAAACAACAAATAACTTGTACTACGGTATGTCTTATTTAGTTTTATAAATTTTCATTACAAGACAACAAATTCATCAAGTCATTAATCTAACACATATTAAGTATACTTTATATTATATAGTATTAAAATATACTGTATACAAATTTACACTGAAAATAAAGACAGAAACTTAAGTAAATAAGACACGTATTATAAATATGTTAAGACTTAATAGCCACTATTATTATAATCAACCAACCACGCGACATGGAAATTGGTAAAACGGAGTATTATGAAAACAATAACGGATGGAATTGTATGAAAATTGAACCTCAACTATCTTCCAAACAAAACTATAATAATGTTGCCAGTAACCAGTGTGAGTGTGCTAACCCACTCAATTTATTGATAATATGCAAAATAGGTTGATTTTGTATGAGATTTTAACATGCATTTAACAACTTTAATATACATATAATTCGTTTTATTATATAATACACAAAATAATATACGTAAGTACATAATATGTACAATGCGTTTATTTTAGGATTACTTCCACGGGTTTTAGTATTTAAATGTTTACAATTCATGTCGTTCGTACCGCAAATTTTATTTTCATTGTTGAAGCTCGTAATATTTCAAAAAGGTATGTAAAAGAAGTGAAGATCACAACTAACAGAGTTAATTATATATAATTATAATACACATAATTATTATTATACCTACATGGACTAGATTTATTAATAACTACATATGGACTGCATATTTAGATAATTTTATGAATTCTAAAGTTAAACATGGCTCAACGATTGATACTTACCTATTTGTCAAGTATCTAAGCTATTACTTATACACAGAATTATTATGATGTATGTATGTAAAACTGCATGGGCTAGATATTTAGAGAATTTTATGAACTGTAATGAGTGACAATAGCTCAAGCATTATATAATACCTATCGACATGCCGAGTATCTAAGCAAAATGATACTCGACATATGTATCTAAGTAACACTCTTATTCGATATAATAATTTCTGTTAAAAAGAAATGAGCAAAAAATAGAATAAGATATGCTTCAACATTGAATAAATTTTTGAATTGTGATATGTGTTCCAGTTTTCAATTGTATTCGAACAAATAATTTTTTCTTAAAAACATTCAAAACCCAAATTCTATACACAATTATTTTGGTGTTTATATAACAAAGCTTCCTTATCACAGTGGAATTTTTGATTTCATATTTCAATGTATTTTATTTTTATTTTTTAATTCCGATGTTAAATGGAAATAATATTTTCTTTAGATGACATTTTGTGCCTATACTTATAACGTTAATTTGAAATAACAGGTTTGGCAAATTTTAATTAAACTTATTGTTAAGCAATTGTATAATATACATATCTGTATTTAAATTATTAAATAGTTCGAGTTGAAAATGTTGTTCAATCTATTATATTTGTATTAGTTAGCTTAAATGGCGCCAACAATCATTTCAACAATCTCTATTAGTATTATAATATAGATATTGTTAAACTTGTTACTAAAACGGATTCTATAAGGTAAATTTGAAATAAACAGATTGTTTGGAAATGATTTTCGATGAAGTAATCAAGTATAACACTGGTGAAAAAACTTTATATTCGAAAATTTTTAAAAATTAAATTTCGTTTCTATTAAGGAAGTACGAGCGCCAGGCGGGGTGGGGATAGGTATCGACTCTAGCGCGGTAAGGGGAACGCAGTAACCATATGATTTTTTTCAATATATAGATATACATTTAACATTGGCTAGTGGCGGCATTTATTTTTCTTTTAATGAATACACTTTAATTAGTCGGGCAAGTGTAAATGTTTTTGAATTAAATTTATCACTAATATATTTACTTTCATCCATAAGTTTTTTAAAAATATTCACCGACAGTTTTACGAGAAAAATACAGAAATGTATCAATGTTTGAAGGTTACCCCATAAGACCAATGTTAAATTGCTCAACTTTAAAGTTAATTATTCATTTAAACGATCGGGCAATCTCCTTCAAATTTTTGGAATTTGTTTAGACATATTTAAACTTTGTATTAAAAAAAAATCAAGCCTTTTATCAAAAGTTGCCTTGGTGCTCGTACTTCCTTAAATCACGCACATACTAAGATTCAAATTATTTGAAACAAAATTTACAAAAAGTGTGGATAAACTTTTATGTAATAAGTTTTTAAAAAAATACTAGCAATACCCGTCCCGGTTTTGTAGGAACAAACAAACAAAAATTAGGTTAAAAAAATTTTAAACGTCTTTTTAACCCATTTAAAGATTGGATTTTGGCTGAATTTGTGGTTTGAGGTCAAACTCGGTCAGCCTGTTCAAAATATCAAACCTTCTCACTCTCCTACAGTTGGGTATTCTTAAAAATTTCTGCTTAAGTAGTTTAGACTTTATCTTGAACAAAATTTCAAAATTTGTTATTGTAGTAAGTTCAAGAAATAATTAGTATTGTCTAGTTCATGTTGCTCAAAGTATGAATTAAGCAATTAAAATTAAGTATTCAAAAATCTGTAAATGTATAATGAAAATATTATTTTCTTTGACGCCCAATCACGTATAAGTAGTTTACACGATATTGGGGGGCAACAAAACTGCGCGAAATCGTTTGTGGATGGCCGAAAGCTATTAAATTCCATACAAGCAAGTGCAAGGCAAAAATTTATATTTATTTGGATTAAATTTTGTGAATTGTATTTCATATAATGAACATATAAATATAATTAAAATTGCGTCTATAAATTACAAAATATATGATGTTGTAGATTAGTATCGAAATTCGGTATTTAAAATATCAATGTCAATTCGTTAATTCGGTTTTAAAACTATTACGAAATTTATGTAAGATTTAAATCTTAAAAAGCTTTTAATTTGTGATCGAGATATAAATCCCAAGAAAATAATTCAGTAATGTGATTATAATCTGATATATCTTTCAAACTCAATACCCTTTCTTATAGATATTTGAAAGAAAGAATTATAGAAAACCACCACTTTGAAAAAGCTTTTCGTGAAATTTTCGAAAGTATTTGATTTGAAATAATGAAGAAGCTTCAGCTTATCTAGGTCAGGAAAATTAAGTATTTTCCGGAGGGAATTTTAAGGTTCTTATATCACTCAAAAGAAAATTGGCAATATATTCTATTTCATTTTAATAGATTATTAAATTTTACGTTTCTGTATGTGGGGTTGTTAATTAAAGCTTGATTTTTTATTCAATTTTGTTTGAAAGATCAATAATTTTCCTATTTATCTGTGAATATAAATTTTCCCATATTGCAAATAAATAAAACCAATGTCATAAAGTGAGCCTGTCAAATAATGAAAAATTTTATGAAAATAATATTTTTAGAAACAATATTAAACAAACTTTGATGAATATGCAATTACCACTTTTACTTTATTTCGTATAATTTCACTAATCGCAATATAGATTTTGAATATTAATTTGGATGTGCAATATAAATAAGCACTTTTATGCAAGGTTACACAAAAGCAATCACCCGTTTGAGTATGTATATTATATATTCAGTCTTATTTAAATAAAATTAACCTTGTTCAGTATTCAAAAATCGAAGCAAGCTTCTAACCGATTTTTTGGATTTTCAGAAAATTCGATCATAAAATTAACATTGTCAGTTTTTTTACAAAATTTAATATGGCCGGAAGAAATTCCAATATAATAAAATCGATTATTTTCTTTGTATTACATCTCTTTATTATAGTCCTAAGAATTTGGGAATGAAATCAACAAAACAATTTTTGAATATCTTTGCACAATATTTCAATTTTTTTGGTCTTATGTAACTGATATTTTAATGTTAATATTTTCGAAATATAGATATAGATATACATATATATATATATATATATATATATATGTATATCTATATATATATATATATATATATATATATATATATATATATATATATATATATATATATATATATATATATATATATATATATATATATATATATATTTATATATATATTTATATATATATTCGCTTTGTATAGAAAACATTTTATTCCTTCAAATTACCAATATGAAAGTTACCAATATGAATTTTTTCGACAGATGGAAACTTCCGTTTTATACATGGTAAATAATAGGCTTAAAATTGTGAAATAATCATGTATCAATAAATTTAATATTTTTGGAGTTGATTTTAATATTTTTGGAGTTTAGTCGATTGCGCTAAAATTTAATTTTGGTACTTTTCTATGGTAATTATATTATAAGTGTCATCACAATATACAGTTATTGTCAACACCAAAAATCTACTCAAATAAAATTACTGTAGTTTGTCATAGTTACACACATTTTGAGTAAGTAAATACTTACCGGATCTTTTAAATATATAGATTTAATTTTTAATAAATAATTTTGAAGTACTTTTAGCCATATTAATTATGCCTGTAATAATAAGTCCTATAGTTTTCTGTTATCAATCATAATGATTGTGATGTAATAACAAAGTTTTACAGAAATTGACTATATACCAATATTAGAAATTCATTTTGTGTAAGTATATCATAATCTTCACCTATTAGTAAGTTAAAATTATCGATAATAAATCGATTATTTAGAACAAAATGCTTATTATACTTATTATACTATTAGACTTATTTGCTATGACCTTCCAAATATTTACTGTAGTGCTAAAATCGACGCATTTGAATCAATGATGAGCTAATTACTTTCTAAAAAAGGGTACTTTTTTGACGGGGTAATAACCTTTGTTTCGCATGGTATATATTCCGTTAAGTGAGTTCTATTCTACATATTTCGTGTTTTACAATCGACCACCACTCGAGAAGCAGTCTAACTATAATTACAGAGGGTATATAAATGTAATGTTCACATGGTGAATAGATCAATCTTTTTGATAGTGTTGTGTTTTGGAGTTAAACCAATGTTGGTAGATAGCCAATTTACATAAAATATTTGCTGTACAGTTAAATGTTCATAAATTGTCATTATATCTGTGATCAAATAGCCTCACCATGAAATAAATTAGATTAATTTGTATATATAAATATTGATTCGGTGTATACAATTAAGATAATTTTATTTTTTCAAATTTAAATCATAAATTTGTTAGTTTGCTACAGAGTTAAAAATCTCCAGGACATGAATTTTAATGCCTCATTAACGATATTATTAAATAGCAATATTAATTTTACCAAGCCTTTTTCACATATGATAGAACTATCAATAAATAATAAAATTAACATATTACGTATGAATAAATATATTCCCGGAAAAAATTTGGCCTAGAACGAGGCATTCATAGAAATTTATATTTATTTATTTAGTTTCCTGATAAGATTTTCTTATACACATTGTAATTATTATTGGTCAATTTAGGGGAGGGGATATTAAAATTTACAATAAACTTACAGTTATATAAAAATAATTAGTTTATATGACGAGTAAATGCTCGGATAAATAGCTATGGTACTTATAAAAAGAAAACATTTGTTTATATTTCGTCAGTTTCTTTGTTTGTTAGGCTCAAAAACTAACCAACAGATTAAAAAAATTATTTCACCAAAATAATAGTTATATTATCATCTAGTTGCATGGGCTATAAAAATTCGGTATACAATTTGAAAATTTGTATTAAATTTTATTAATAACGGTATTCAAACTCTAGTACAGTTATTTTACCTACGAACAAAGCTTGTTTTATTATCTAAGCCTCCCATACATCTCTTACAAGCAAAGAAAGAACTGAGGGTAATGCTAGAAGCAAATATGTATGCCTAAAAAAAGAACAAACGCTTTTCTTCTTCCCTTGCGAATAAAGGAAGCTTTAGCCCAAATACATTCTTACTCATAAGTGTTAAAGCATACAATATGTGTATGGTCAACCAGACTGGACCCGAATAGGAAAATATCCAGAGATACCAACTTTTTTCAATATAAGTCTAGAAGATGCGGTTTACAATGGAAGTGTAATGATCAGGACAAACCACAATCACGGTAACTTATTTTCTATGTATTTTGAGATTATGTGAGTTTTTTATTTGCAATAGATGAGAAATGATAAGTTATTTCACCCTACTGTTTAGGAGAAAACCTGATAAAATCAATTATTTTTTTCTTACAAATAGCCTAAGAGATTTTTGCGAAAATGCGGTTCTGATTGATTGTAGGAATATCAAATTATTTTCATAGGTAGACCAAAAGATAAAATATGCATTAAATCCCATTATAATGTTTAATTTTTATCATTGACATTTTGTCTCTCTATGTATGCATAATACTGATGAAAATATTAACAATAATATAAATTAAAATGTATGTTCCATTAAAAATGCCATAGGCTTCCACGACATTGTTAAAAAATGTCATCATAAGAAGTGATATAAAAATTATTATCTTAAGAATTAAGGATATTGTTGCAACCGAAAATTAAGTATACTGAAAGTTATATTTTGAATTTCAATTTATAAAATACATTGAAGTCATATTTTAATGTTGTTTTTAAGATAGTGATTCTAAATCGAATAAATCCCAAAAATTAATTGTAAAATTCTCTGACCCTTTAGTAAAATAAAATATTTTATTACAATATGAATCCTACAAACAAAATATTTCTAATCTAACGTTTTATCAATATTAATCATGTAGGTAATTTTCTACTGATAAAACATTATTACATTACATAAAGTATTTAGCTTTTATGTACAGGTAGTTTAAATAAAAGTAATACCTAGTTATAATTGCAAATAAAAACAAATATTCACGTAAAAGCAACAATACTTTCAGCAGTTTCAATCTTTTCATACGGTAAAGTAGAAATTAACAATATTATCATCATATTTACTTGTTTATTTATACTAACACTATCAATAGTTAATAACTAACAAAATAATAAATTATTTTAATGACTTTGCTTTGATTTATTTTCTTTTTTATTTTTATTTTAGAACCTTTTAATTTCTACAAAACACTTTTGACGAATATTTTACGAATAGGCACCAGAGATATCCAACAAAATTTTTTATATTTCACAATCATATTTCAATTTTAATAATTTTGTTTATAAAAAAGCCTATAAGCACGTAAAAAATACTTTAGTGTGAAAAAACTTCTTATTAATGGATATTTGATAACTAAGGATAAAATATGAATAAATGAGAGTTGAAATTGTGTAAATGAAATTATATTCTGATTGGAAAGTATTAAAAAATTGTTTTTATGATAGACTAAACTCAGGTAGTAAGTACAAAATCACACTTAAGATCTATATTTAAATGCAATGTAGAGCAAAGAAATACAATGGGTCATTCTCGTAGTAAAGATCAGATTGACCTGAAGGATCAAGGCTCTATAGTTCATAATAAATTTTTTTAAATTATATTATATATTATGAAGTATTGCCAATATACTGCCAATAAAGACACAACGGCCTCCTGATGAAAAGTGTGTTATTCAAATAGCGGTTTGTTCGGAACGAATTGATAGTGTTTGAATATGATTGCTATAAGAAAAAGCTGGTTATGTTCTCGTTTTGATTTTCTATTCAAAATGTTGTTCCTAAAATCAACTTTGGAGACAACACTTAAGGAGAAATTTGAAGGAAAAACCATAGATTTGACCACGCATGCATTTGATTTGGCAGTGATTTAGTGAGATTTTTGTAAAATGGGTCCATTCTGAATATCTACACTAATATACACTCATCTTTTATAAATATCCGTTCAGTAGATTTGGGAGTTCGACTTATATCTCCAGGACGGTAGTTGAATGGTGCGATGTTTCTAAATTGGGATTATCCAGGTCACAACTAGTAATATTTACGCAAACATTATAAGCATCCACACATTCCAAAATTTTTGGGGGATGAATGTAATGCCCGACTTGATATATAGGCAGTCCAACTAGCAGAAGGTTCCAAAATGTCAATATACATGCATCGTTTCAAAGTGAACAGACTCTGATTAATTATATTACAGATTTATTCGCACATGGGAAAATTTTTTAATTCCTTAAAATTCATTAAACATTTTATAGTGCAATTACAAAAATGTTTCTCATTTGATTAAACTAAAATTTTGGAATAGGACTAATTATTATATTTTATACAGTATCTTAAATTTATGTACACAGATTCCGAAGAAATAAAATATATTTTTATTTGTTTTAATTTTTGCAATCTGCATTTAAGTTCTATTAGAAATATAAAAAAATACAACGTATATTTCAGATACATGCTATATATTTTTGTACGTACATAACAAAACATATTATGTCTCTGATAATTATTCGTCTAATGTACCATTTACGATGGTAGAATTAAACGGTAGATTTAAATCACTAGACATAAAAACGAGACATATATTATTACATAACAACGTTCTATACATACATTGTAATAGTATGTCTGTCTGTCTGTCCAACAGCAATGAGTATACGGTAAACTCATTTATTTAGGAAATGGGTAATGTGTTTCTTGAAAAACGTTATGCTTCAGATAATTTTAGACCAACGGCTAAATAGTATAGAAATGTATTTATTCTTCTATATAGGGCAAATGTAAGAAATAATTCTCATCAAATAATTGTTTTTGAAAATAATTGAATTATTTCAGAAAGTCTGCGAATGAGTATCTAGTTCAAAATTATTCAATTTACTTACGTTTTTCCAATATCAGAATATTTAGGAACCTCTAATTAATATACGCAAATTTATTCATTGAAAGGTTGTAATATTACTGTCGTAAAACAACAAAAATAACTTTGTAAGTTATGACTTGTCTATACACTTTTATATCAAATAAGTAATTGTTAAGTAAAGAAGTGAGTGACGAATATCTTTTATCACTGTAAAATAAAAATGAATATTTGTTTTTTTGTATTGTAAATTTTTTTTTTTTTTTTTTTTTTTTTTGATTAGTTGATATCATATTAAGGAGAAATAATTAATACTTTTATTTCGCCAGATAATAATAATAATTTGAATAAAGAATAAAGACTGAATTCTCATAACCATACTATCAGATTATTTGCTTATATTTACTAAGTTAAATGTCGAAGAAAAATATTTAGAAATCAACAAGTAAAACATTGATTCGATACTTATTAGTTTTTAATAATAAATACAGCTGGATAGATTTGTTTGTGACTCTTAAAGTTTGTTACTTAGTCAATCTAGCCGAGACGGAAAATAAGATAAAATGCTCGACAAAGCTTCAAGCCTATTTTGTACGCCAACTAGAGATATATTAAAATTGTATTTGTATTTTTTATTTTGTAATAAATTCTATTGAAAAGGTTGTTTGCACTATAAACAATTTTGATATAATAATGTCAAGAAATTTGCAATATCTGTAAACAAATTTAATCCACAAATACTGAACGTGATTATAATGTTTTTATAAATGCTTTTGCAATCCATTATTTAATGAGTTTGCTTTAAAATATTAACATCAAAAGAAATTACTAATATCATTTTCTTCCTATCTCATTGCTGAAGTCACTGAGCCCACAATATTGAAAACTATAGTGAAATGAATACTTTTTAAAGACCGCATATTATAAAATAGTACCTGGATAACCGAGCTTTGCTCGGTATTTTTTTTTTTTTTTTTTTAATAAATTGTGTTTTTTGGAAATTATATTACGTCGAGGCGGAAGACGAGTCGAGCACGCTAACACTTAGCCACTCCAATGACTTTAAATATTAAACAAATATATCATTACATTAAAAATATATCATTACACAAAAAATTATACAATTATAATAACAAAATCTTATTTGAAAAATATTATTCACTTTATTGTGTTATTATAAAAAATTATCGATAAAACACAAATAAAATGACATTTTCTAAAAATGATTCCTAGCTAGATCGATTTATCACCCTATATACTGAATTTCATGAAAATCGTTGGAGCCGATTCCGAGATTCCAATTATATATATATATATATATATATATTTATATATATATATATATATATATATATATATATATATATATATATATATATATATATATATATATATATATATATATATATATATATATATATATGTATGTATTATGCAATTTACATTCAAACAATTCTATTATAATTATTATATAATAGTAGTATTCACACAGTATTTGCATTCACCAAGCTTAGCCTTTCCATGATATGTTATATCTGAAAAATTCGTCCCAGTTAAATTAAATTTCGAAACTAAGAGTAACTTAAGTCCCTAATAATAATAACCACAACTAATTTTTTCGTTGATAATGCTCCTGCATTTTCATTTATGAGTGTGTGTAATTGCCAAAATACTCGGATATCGTATATTATTTAATTTTATATATCATTATGTATTTGGTATATCGGGAAACGATTCAAAATCAATTGTTTAAGGGCATTATACGTTTGTGGTAAATTCTTCATTTTTAAGTTCTAATACATTGGCTTGTTTTTATCATTAATAAAATCTCTATTTACCTTATATACTTTTTCAAATGTTAAGACATCATATGAAGACCAAAGGTTGAAAGAACATGTCCAACATTTATTTTATAAAATTTATGTATACTTTTGGTTCATGTTATTTTTTATAACAATTATAATAGTAACGTTTGCTGAGGTTACCATTGAAAATTAAATTAGATTTTTTAGTTTAATTTACAACTTTCTTTTCCTGGGTACAGAAATAGTAATAAAGTAAGATTTTATACAGATAATGTAATTGAATAATAGAAGAGTGTTAAATATTTATTTTTCGTAACCCCAATTATTAATATAAATAAATTTAAAAAGCTTTCGAACTTTTCGCCGCGCTATGAATTTTTTATTTATATTTGTACTTAATAACCATTTAAATTACATATCTTTTAAATATACCATGTGATTGTTGTCGCTATTATCGACTTAATTATCCATAGCACTGGTAAAAGCTGAATCACACTTGAAATACCCAGTAAAAAGACCTTAACAATATGTAATAGTTAATATCTAAAATTGTTTTATTTCACTGGAAAATAAAAACACATTTATTTTGAATGGAAAATGTGAAATTAATTAGGTTGGTAAATACTTATGATTTTTTTACAAAATTTCCATTTAATATTTTAAAAATTCTGGTCACGAAATCAAAGAATACTATGAAAATTATTTTGAACATAAAAGTAATATTTACAAAATACTCAGCCGTTGCATATTCGTTAAATACTGCTCACTTAATTTTCTATCGAATCACGATCATCATTCGAGATCGCAGTTCAAAAATCTTACATACACATTTTGTTTAAACTATGTATTCTATTATTATTGAATTTAACTCCTGGTGCTTCTAAGAACCCCCCCTCCTTTTAATTAAAATAAATTATATTTAAATAATTATTCTAGAATTTTCATCGTAATTTATATAAATAAATAAAAGTTAGTTCATTATTAAATATTCATAATTCAAATACGCAAATAATTCTTGTAGCCAATTATTAATCCTTATTATATAAAAGTAAAATTTTTAATTTTAAATAACTTCATTTGTAATAGGTAAAAAGTAACAGGATCTTGACTAATAAATATAACTGATTTTTATAAAATAAGTTTTCATTCTGACTATAGCCGTCAGAAGACAACAATTTTATGGTTGATAAATAGAATAATAGGAAAAACACGGTTAATGGTGGTCAGTGTACAATGGCGGTTAGCATTAACCTATGTGGGTTAGTAGAGCTAGAGTTAGCTTGCCAGCAAACGCCCGTTCAGTTGCCCACATTTGAGAGTAGTGTATCTCTATAGTTTTTTGCCGCTTTTGATATAGAAAAGACTGTACAAATTAACCGTTTATTATGGATTAAAAAGTTTTCTGCAATTATTATACAATCTTGAATATCAGAAATACATCTACGTACAATATTAATTGATACAATTGCGTTTGTTTTAAATTATATTTTTTTGTACATATTGACAAAATCGGAAAATGACGGTTAAAATTCTTCTGATTGCCCTGAACAGATTTGCATTTTTAATTTACTTTTGTTATATAGATGCCAAAATTAAGACCAAGATATACTGAAAATGCGATTTCGAACACATAAACTTTTGAAAAACCTATAAAACATATCGATGAAGTTGAATCTATGAGAAAAGTTATGAAACTCATGGAAATATCCTTTTCAGCTCTTCAAATTAGACTATCTTTAGAATAATTTGAAGACTATCTCTCTGGGTTTCTGGTCACAATTTCTTTAATGGCTGGGAATCAGTAGAGGGTATATATGTGTAATTTGCTTAGAATATTAGTGTGTGGCTAATGATGGTCAAAACTGAATTGTTTTTAAATTTATGCTACCTTTTTATAATTAAATCAAACCCATTAAAAGTAAAATATAAATACCAATGTTTAGAGAATGTGTTAAATTGATTTAAAAATTATTATATTCATTTAAATTTGGAATTCACATTTTCCCTGATGTTTTCAACATTATTCCGTTCTCCTCTATATTCATTTAAAAATGATTCTAAAAATCAAATTGTTTACAAAAAAGTAATTGTAGAATTATTTGGGTCATATAGAATCGTAAAAGCGATATGTCATCTACATTAATTAAATAATTTTACATATTGTAAAATAAGTCTCTGCTCTTAAAAATAAAGTAATTTGGTAGTGTGGTATCTCGTGAGTGAAACCTTAAAATCTGAAAAAAAAAACTTTAAGAATCATTTTTAAATGCATATAAGGGAGAACGGAGTAATGGTGATCACTCCAGACAAAATGTGAATAAAGTCAAAATTTCATTTCATGTTGGTATATGTTGATAAAATATATACCAACATGAAATAAAAACAGCAGTAGTTAATATAAAAATATGAAATGATGTCCACTATCATATTTATAACAAGACAAAGAACATTTCTTTAAATCACAATATCCATGCCAAATAGAAAAAAACAAGAAAACTTCGAGTTATATATACTAAAAAAGTATTATAAAGAGATACATTTCCTAGATATTTCAAGGGGGAAAATAATAGGACAATAATATCACATTTGAATGTGATGTTATTGTTGTTGTTCTTGTTACCGGAAAACTGAATAGAATAATATTAAAAGATAGGAAGTTGTATAGATAAAATATTGTCTATAAATTTTGTAAACATTCCGGAAAACATTAATAAGTAGCAGTGTATACGGCACAGATATATACAAGCGAAGCTATATCAATATTATTATAATAATAACATAATGAAAATATATACTCATTGAAGTATATACATGTACATACATATAACAGAAGTGGAACGAATGGTAGGGTTGGAGTAACAAGCCTATTTTTTAACTCATACCATCCACCCGCCTTCCTCTATTATAACAAATTTTGTTGTGGTTTAGTTTTATATAATTTCTGTGATATTTTCATATGTTTTATTTTATATTTTATTAACTAATAAATTATATTAAAGTTTTTCATAATGGTTGCCATTTGATTATTATTTAAGTTAAAATCTGGTGAAAATGTTCATCAGAAAATTATACATTGTGTTATTGTTGTAAACATATATCGAACAGCAGTATACATTCGGTATATAAGCATTGTACAGAACCGTTGGAAAATTTTCACAACCTACGTATCTATGTATGTACGTATACATTTTCAGGAAATTATTAAAGTTCTCCTTTTATACAAAAAAATTGAAACTATGCAATTATGACTTATCAATAATTGTTCATGTAAATAATTGATATTTTTTCCTTAATTGAAATTTTTTATTTTAAAAAGGTTTTTTCTTATAATACAAAATCAACTTTATAAGTAATATTTAATTTTCTCATTTTTTGCAAAATTAAGTCAGATTTGTCAATTTTGACCGATATATACAATAGTACAATATTATTAACATCTGGAAGACGATTTGAGTAAGCACTGTAAGTTTGTAACATTATTTTGTAAAATTTCTTAAAACATTGAAATGGTTACAACGTGGTTCTACAAAGATTCTATTTGAATATTTGTCTTATAAAATCTAAATCATTTTCGTGGTTACAACTACCAACAAACCGAGTCATATTTTGTCACATATACAAAATACCTAAATTGTAAACAATTATTTCTCGGCTCGCGGCATCACTAATTTGAAATGGCGGTGCAATTAAGACGTAACTTGTTATTACAATAAATATTAACATAATACATTGTCTTTTTATTTATATTGCTTTTAATATTAGATAAAAAAGCATAATTCATAATTGGAATTATACTAACATAATTGAAATCCATTATATTTTGACTTTGTAAATATTATGCTACAATTAAACTCTCCAATTTTATGAGATATTGCTTTAATAATTAGAGGAATGTATTGTATGTTTGATCTTCAGGTTTTATTCCTAAACAAACAGCACTACGTAGACGGGTCGCCGAAGTTACTGTGTCAGTTCCAGGTGATGATTATAATTTTTATACTACAATAATAATGTTTATGTAATTTTTTTTATATTTTTCTTTTTCAAATCTTTATTAAAATTTAGTTTAAAAAACTATTTATTGTATAATATAAAGTCTTCTAAAACATGGAAGTTTATTGGTATATAAATATAACGAATAATGGAAAAATGATAAGCAGTACAACACAGTATCTGTGTATTTTTGATCATTGGTTCAAGTTGTACATTTGACCGATAAAAAGTATTATAGCTCTATTACTCTTACAGTTATATTTTTAATTTTTTGTGAAAATAACAAGTATAATGTGATGTACGTTATGCATAATTATCCTTTAAAATAACATTTATTTATTCGAAAAAGTAACACAAGTGTGGGATAGAAGGAATTCTCAGGTGATAATGTGGAATATTACATAGTTTTGACCAAAAGGCAATTTATCTCAAAACTAAATAATAAACAACTTTTTATAAAATAAATAACTATTACGCTACTTTAAACAATTAGTAATTTTTTAATGCATTTTCTTTAATTTTTCACTAATTTTACTCAAGTGGTTACAAGTAAAGCACCCTCTGCTCAAAAGAACAATATAGTGTTGTTCCTTTGACTGGTTATGGTTGTGGTTTCAAATTTCCAAATACAGAATATATGTTTCTGTATTTGATATTCGTCGTAATTTATTTAGTTTCTAAAACTAATTAGATTCATAAACTGTAATTAACAAAAACAGTATGTATAGAGTTTAAAATGAGAAAATCGGTCAAAGGTACAACAACTATTATCGCCCAGATAAGGTCCAATATATTAGGCGTGTTATTGAAATTCACAAATATAGTTTGGGTGTCCATAAGCATTGCATTTATTTATTGCTAAGCTATGATTCGTCTTTTAATCTTACGCCTTCCATATTAGACGTTTTGTTTGTTAGCTACTTAATGCAGTTTTTTGTAATCGACGTAAAATGGCTTGAATAATGAAAATTTTGGCATTTACTCTAGAACATCTCTTACCAATAGGGTAAAGTGCCAAAAATATCATCTTAATGTACATAATTATATTACAAAGTGCTTGTCGTAAAAGATAAAAAAATTGATTATAATATAGTTTTTACTGTATTAGTTATTAATTGATTATTACTTTAATAAAATAACTGATAATTTCAATATAGAATGAGCTAATTTTTTTTCTAAACATTCGTAATAGACCAGAAAAGGTATCTTAATAGAAAAATTTAAAAATTGTTCGAGAAATCTGTAAAAATTAAAAATTTTTTTTTTTTTTTTTTAATAATGAGTAATTGTTTTTTTAACGGTTTTTATCAAAAATATGTTGAATATTATTTTTCTATTATTATTGTCAAATGGATAATTACATATTGGCCTCTCTATCAGGAAATATTGAAAACCAATACATAAAAATGGAACAAAAATATTTTATATGCTGAATTTTTAAATTGAAGAAATTTTTAAGATTGTTGAGAAAAACTAGAACTAGGACATATAACGAAGCAAATCGATGCGTGGTTACTATAAGTCTATATACATAGTCATTTAAAGTAGTAATAAATAATTATTTAACAAAAATTTTGGAGAAATAAGAATGTTTAAAATTATAAAGATGAAATATTTTCTGTCGCAGAAAGAAAATTTATTTTATATAAAAATTGTTTATTAAAAATTATTTATGCGGATATGTTTTTAATTTGTTCTAAGAAGCTAAAATTCAAAGAATTCGAATCATCGCAATAAAAATAAAAGTTTTATTTTATATAAAAATCAATTTTTATAATGGAGATACAAATTTTAATAAGATTTCTTCATCTTTTTGAATACATAATAAGCTCTACTATATCCTCCATTTATACTTACTATATAAGAATATAAAATACAAAAAAAAAAGGAAAATGTAAAAAACCACTATGACTATAACCTTAAAATACGATTGAGTTATATAATGAAATAGATTAGTTTTGTATGTGCCATTGAATAGGAAGACCATAACGTAATATTTATACAGTCCATCTTTCTTTCGTTTTTTTTTCTAAGCATTAGATATTACTAAAACTGTAAGAATATATATATATATATATATATATATATATATATATATATATATATATATATATATATATATATATATATATATATATATATATATATATATATATATATATATATAT
Organism: Chrysopa pallens; assembly: GCA_020423425.1. NCBI lineage: Eukaryota > Metazoa > Arthropoda > Insecta > Neuroptera > Chrysopidae > Chrysopa > Chrysopa pallens. The sequence continues at coordinate 67,340,101 of CM035591.1, read as the reverse complement.
ATATATATATATATATATATATATATATATATATATATATATATATATATATATATATATATATATATATATATATATATATATATATATATATATATATATATATATATATATATATATATATATATATATATATATATATATATATATATATATATATATATATATATATATAGGTTTAAAATGAACCTTCAAGAAAATTACATTAAGTAATCTACCTAACCTCTCCATTTGCAAAATTTACCTACCATAGATATATATTAAAATACCTTTCTAAGAAATGTTATATTGAATCAACAAGAGTTATCCATCCTATGCGGATGGTATAATATACATAATTCTCTATATTTTAGTCTAGGCTGTGTATACTATGAGTGTCATTGTATCAGTTCTTACAAAATCTCTTTCCACGTTATTTTTTTGGCAAAAACAACCAGTTTTGTTTCTGTACTGCATTTTGTCAGATTTCATATCTATGAATATATTTATAACGAAATATTTGTACTTTTTGTTAAAATTTATATAAGAAGAAGACAGTCATTATTGCATTAATATTCAATACCGAACAAGTTCAGTATTGAACAGTTTACGTTTCTTTATTATTCAGAAGCTTGTAATATTTAGTAATCGAATTTCTCGTTTATAAAAGTTGAATTAAATTATAGCTCCTCACTTGATAAATATAAAAGTTACAATTATTCAAAAAAAAATTTTTTTCTCAAAATTCCATTAATTCTGTTAAAGAATATTTATGCAAAATTTGAATTAGATTGAACCACGAAATCTCGTTATCTCATACTAACTTTGTCCCCGTTTGTTAACCTTTTAGTAGTATAACTTCAGAAAATCTCATTTCAGAATATCAAATTTCTCAATAGATGTCTGATATTTTGTGTAGAAACCCGATATTTGTGGTGCAACATACGGTAACTCCATGTTTTATAATAAACTTGTAATAAAAACTTGCGCCCATTTCATCCCCTTAGGGTTATAATTTAAGAAAATCATTTCTTATCTTATCCCTATATCATACAAGAACACACCCTCAAAGGTCCCTACGCTGAGCGGTTTTGGCTGTACGTTGATCCTAAAGTTAAGGCTGTACGTTGAATTTATAGTTTAGAAAATTATTAAATTATTAAGAGAAATATTAAGATTCAAAGTATTACAACTATGCTCCAAAACAGGACCTCTTTTGCTACAGAGAATTAATATTATCTAGTCTAAATTTCACGGAAATAGTTTTAAAAGCATCGTACATAAATCAGAAGTCATCCAATAGTTTTATGATTTACTCTCAAGTCAGCCTATCTCAATCTACATAAATTATGAACCATGAGATTACCAAGTGGCAGGGAAAAGCAAGTGCGCAAACAATTTGATTCAACTTTTTCTCTTTCTACCTCTGTATATTACTTAAAAAATATTCAATTTACTAGTTAAATGTATAAAAAGGTTAGTTTTAGATTAATAAAAAGATTATGAATTCGATATCAATTTATGAAACAAAATAATTACCAGTATACTTTCATGTTTTTTAAGTTTTAAAGGAACACATATATTCTGTTTTGCTTAAAAGCAATAAGATTTACTTTTATGTGAGTGCTTCGGTTATTGATTCATTTACAATTGACAGACACACATGTATACTAAAAATAATAAAATCAAACAATAATAAACACTAGCTAGCTATATTAATTTATTAAAACATAATATTTAATATAATCTATGTTGTATATAAATACACAACTACTGTATAATATTACTTAAATTCATATCTAGTTCTGTATTATTGAATATGTAGTTATATTTTCATAAATAATATTTATTTTACACATTTTATTGAAGAGAAATACAACCAACTAAAGAGAGAATTTTACCCCCAAATATTACATTAAATTTTCATATTTATTTAGGATACATACAAGATAGATATAATATACTTTTTGATACTATTACTACTATTACCTACTAGAAAATGAAAACCAAAGAATATGTACATCGTGTTTTATTGAAATAAAAGATATGTTCTAGATAAATATTATGAATATAAACTTCCTTAAAGCGAGTAATCATATTTATAAACATATATACAAATAAATATATTATTTATAAACTCATAGAGCAATATGGTGTTGTTGGGTATGTTTTGAAGGATAAAATTCAAAGGGAAATATTTATCACTGATATTAAAATAAGTTTTGTTGTTTTAATACAAACAATTATGACAAATCTGAGACTTAAAAGATAATTCCATCTGAGTCATTATCGTTATGTGATTTAAAAACCAAAAGTTTTTAAGTTTCGACAACCGTCTATAGTCAATTTCTCTATATAGTTTACATGTCAATTTTTCTATTCATCAGAGCATATTTGATTCGGGTAAACTTTTCGATGAACTTAGATTAAATTCTTTGAATGTGACTCAATTGTATATTAAAATATTTTATATTAAAACATTATAAATATATTTTTGTAATAATTTTTGAAAATTTTTAAAATTTAAAATCTGTTTTTGTTTAGTATAATATATACCAGGAAGTCCCAGAAGTTATAACATTTCTAATATCATCCCCATATTAGAAATCATTCGCAATTTTCTTATAATAAAGTGCTTGAAATAATTAGTTTATAACTCAAGACATACTCCATATACAACCATAATCTCACATTACATTCCTTTATTTTAATTAGGGAATTTTTTTGAAACAAAGCTAGAAACGTAAATATACATTTTTAATTAAAAAAAAAAAAAATTCAGAATGACAGAAATCGCAGGTGCGTGAGAAAGTTTCACATTCACGAGCGATATCAAATTTTTTTATTTTGAAAGATATAATTCAAAGAATCTCAGTTTTGCAAATAAAACTTACACTGAAAAATCTTCCAAATAATCATCAGATTAAGATATAGCACGATCAGGATATGAACGTGAACCGCCTGTATGAAAATCTGACGGGTTAAAATATATCAAAATAATGATTTTTGGTTTTCAATTCCAAACAATTGTGGTGAGCTTGCCATACATCCGGATCGTCATCCATTTGTATGGGAGCTTTGTTCGGGCTCGCACAACATTCTCTATGAATATCTGAAGCGTGCAATTATTTTTAAAACTTCCGTGCGTCCACTCCCACAACATAAATCCATAGATTCATATACCTCCATCTTCAGACAAATCCAAGATTTTTAACCTATCAATAACTAACGCCCTCGACTATGTTCAGGTAACTATGTTATATCCAAACATTTCTGAAGGCCTGTTCTCCTCTTCGGTGAAAGAATATACAACATATGAGCTTCGTTCTGTCTGTCTTATATCATCATATTTTCAAAGTCCAATCTTATATCATCATATTTAAAAACTCCAATACATCATCAAGGGGCTCCAGTTAATACTCATAAGGCATCCTTGGCTTGTCCATCATAGCTTTGGAAACCAAACGTAAACTTAATTCTCGACATACTCGAGCTGTGAGTAAACAAATACGAGTAAACAGTCAAACAAAGAAGAATTGTGTTTTATGGATTTAAATATATTTATTACCTTGTATACTCTATTTAGGCGATATATATTATTTATCCATTCATATTGTAAAGTTTTGATATATAAAACAGATACGTTCGCACATTCCTTTCATGATAAGTAATTGATTATACATTTGTGTATAATTGGTGTGTGTATGCCTACGAATAGATAGATATACATAATGATGTTATATTTAAATTTTATCATCTCAAAGTTTCTTACATCTATAATACAAAGTGAAGTGCAAAAAATTACCTTATTTCGAACACTTACTTCGAAATTATAGTGTGCAAATTTGAAGTTTATTAAGCCAGCAGCCATTACAACTATTTAAAAATAGTAAAAAAGTATAAGCATATTTTACTTTCGAATAAAGTAAATTTAATAATAATTATATGTACTACGACAATTTGACTATTTATTCAGCCTTAATATAGCGACTGTAAAATAATAAATATAATGCACATAACTTTTTACATGACTGGTGTATGTGATAAACATTATACTCGAATAAAAAAGAACATTACTAAATGGCACAATAAGTCCACTAATAATTCTTGATATCAGTTTTTATGATACAAATGAACTATAAAATATGTTAGGTGCAAAATAAATAAATTTACAACCTTCAATTTTTTTATTTTGCTTAACCACTTTATTTTATTCTAAATATGCAACATGTTTGTGATGTTACTCCAGATTCAACTGGAGTAGCATCCGAAACATGTCGTATATTTAGAATAAAATAAAGTGGTTAAGCAAAATAAAAAAAATTGAAGGGTGTAAATTTATTTATTCACCTTACATAATTAATACTATGGAATACCATAAATTAAAGCTGTCTACCATTAATAAATGAACTATTGTTAAAATCCATCCGTTTGCTTAAACAAAATTAATATTAAAAAAAAACTTTATAAGATTTTGATAAATAAGTCAAACTTACTCTTATAGGTAAGTGCGCAATTTTTAAATTCATTATTACTACAAGTGAAAAAAAATTTGGACCCTATAATATTTATAACCTAAGTAGATAAAAGGAGTCATTTCAATAAACTTTAATGTGCATTAACACTATTTGGTACCTTGAACAATATTTTCAAATAGTTTTTAAGGTTATTAAGAATTATTTTAAAAGTTATAGAGAATTGAAGCACTCGTTATTTAGACAGTGCATTAAAAGGTTTTCATACTATCGTTATTACTATCGTTACGAAATGATAGTTTATGAATAAAATGATATGTCACTCTTTGAATGGTAAATGAATTGACATAGGAAATTTCCCAAAATTTTTACTATTTTAAATTAATAGTTATCTTATATATTTAAAAGAGCAATTCTTGTATATATATATATAAATATATATATTTATATATATATATAATTGGAATCTCGGAATCGGCTCCAACGATTTTCATGAAATTCAGTATATAGGGGGTTTCAGGGGCGATAAATCGATCTAGCTAGGAATCATTTTTAGAAAATGTCATTTTATTTGTGTTTTATCGTTAATATAATGTAATGATATGTTTGTTTAATATTTATAGTCATATAGTCATTGGAGTGGCTCAGTGTCAGCGTGCGAGGCTCTTATACAGAGATCCCGCGTTCGAATCCTGGCTTGACCGACGAGTAAAATTAATTTTTTTTTAATTTTATTAATTTTAAACCCAACCCAACAAAACAACACAATAAAGTGAATAATATTTTTCAAATAGAATTTTGTTATTATAATTGTATAATTTTTTATAATGTAATGATATATTTGTTTAATATTTAAAGTCATTGGAGTGGCTAAGTGCTGGACTCGTCTTCCGCCTCGACGTAATATAATTTCCAAAAAACACAATTTATAAAAAAAAAAAAAAAAAAAATACCGAGCAAAGCTCGGTCATCCAGATATTTTATATTTACATTAGCAATAATTATTAATGCAGTTTCTTCAATCATTGTTACAATTTTCAACCCAATCAATAATTTTTGTTTGACATTTTACATACATATAGTTGAACAAATAATTATATTTTCTAGAATGTGAATATTTTATTATCACATTCCACGAATATTTTATTAGAACATTCCACGTATTATGCACGGTACGAATAGAGATTCGCTAAAAAAAAACTTACCAGGTACAAGACTAAAAAACTTCCTTTCGTTTTCATCATGTATAAAAAGAATTCAAAATAAATATATGATAGTTCATACAATAGTATGTGAAATAATTGGTACCACTTAATTTGACATATATTTATATTTTTACGATTTCCAAATAAATGTCTTTTATACACATATTTGCATTGGGCAAAATTTATAAAACAAAATTTATATTTAGTTTCTCAAATATTTTCTCTATAATTTGTTTACTTTTTTATATTTCTATTTTTATTTTTTTTTATTTGAAGAATTATACTTTTTTAATCTAAACTGATTTAATAACAAATCAGTTTAGATTAAAAAGTAGGTAGTAGTTATATTTATATTTTTAAATACGTTTTTTATTACTCTTTTAAAAAGATCGCAGTGTCTGATCTTTATAAAAGGAGGGCCTTGTCAATAATCAGTCACCATTGCTTGTACATGATCCTATTGTATTCTTTCTACGTGTCCCTAACCAATTTATCCACATTCATTTATGAACGCTACCACAAGTTTCTCTCCTTGCACGCGTTTACATCTCTCTCCAACAGTAAAACAAAGGATTCACCTCTCATCATTGTACGTGATGATTGGGCTTGTGATACTCTTACGAGCTCATTCTGCTTTTTGACAACGAAATTAAGGATTCATGGTTATAATAATTAAACTTATATCGAAAGAATCATAAAACTTACACAAGTCATAATTATAAAACTCAGATCAACAAATTTATTTTAAAAGGAAAATTTCAAGTACTTTTATGGTGCATTCTTTTTTATGTAAGTATCAAAAAAATTTTAAGCTTAGGTAAGTTTTTCATTTTTTGTAATTTTGCATGACAAAGAATGCTCCAGAATTATTATACAAATATATTCAACTTACTCAATTAAATAACAAATGATTGAAATTGTTTCATATTTAACATAAACAAAATATTATTTTGAACAACTTTTTAATATTGGCTATATTATGGAATTGTTGCTGTATTGTTTTATGTATCTGGCTATATTATGCATTTTAAAAGTAATAATTAATAATATAAATTAATATATTGCTCGAATATTTAACGAAATATAAATTCTAACTTTGAATACCGAATATTTGATTGTGTTATAAAGAACACAAATATATATATTTGATTCTATATTATAATGAGTTTAATCTATAATATGTATAATGTCAAGTAATTTTGGTTATATCTATAATCGTTTGATATATTGTTATGTTTGAAACATTAACCTAATTATATTAAGCGAATACACTATTAATATTCACAGTTCATTAATTGTATTGAATATATATTGTAACTATAATAATAGAACAATTATAGCATTATGTATTATTTAGTAATATTATATGATTATATATTGGAGAAACTATTTGTTTATAATGATATATTTAGGTGGTACCTCTTCATTTAGAAGGTAACATTAGGTGTATGTATATTATATGTGTATAATTTTACATTATACATAATATTAGGTATATTACTATTATCACAAATTGTGTTGAATTTAATTTAAACTGTAAATGGAGACAATATGCTATCTGTATGTAATTATATTTACTTATTATTATTGCTAATACAATACAGGAGGACATCTACGGTGTTGCCATCAAGTAAACAGCTTTCTACAATAAAGAAAGCATAACAGAGCTTATTTTATGAACCTACGACTATTGAAGATTGTCATGGCAGGCATTAAAATTAAAGCCTATAAATCACCAAGCTTGAAAATGATATATGGCAGTGCAACTCATAAAGATCCAAAAAGAAAGCTCCAAAGTAAAATATGATGGTGAATCTACGTACTTGTGCTAGAAAACAATGAAGTTTCGATGCAATGTGTAAATTTATATCATCGTAAACAATGACGTCAGATTTATAATATCTCAAAGATTACGACGGTATGATCAATTAAATGAATGGGTGAAAATCAAATACTATAAAACCTTGAAATTCCAAATCCTTGGAAATATCTAAGCTAATATGAATGAGCAATATTACCGAAGATTTGATTAAAATCAGGGTAGTATCATGAAATGAGTTGATGGATGAAAGGTTCAGGATTACCGAATAAGCCAAATCCTAAACATTTGTAATCTAAATACCAGTATTTGCTCCTTTATTATGTAGTAATTCTCCCCGATATTAAGTAGCCGAAATCGTAAGTTTGATTAAAATGATATTTATTGCATTTTTCTGAATTTTAATGCCAATTAAAAGGAAGGCATGGATACATCTAGAATATGTTATTAATATGTATATTTTATCACTAGAAAATCACCATAGTATATGAATAGTTATATCACTTTTGTATAGTAAGTTGTATGAAAGTGATTTTAAAGAATGATTTCATAAATACAAAGTGGAAAGAATAACCAAGCTTTTAATAAATGCATATTTAATGAATAATTAAATTCTGAAGAAATGATATATTTGACCAAAATGCAAACATCAAGGAATATTCTGAGAACCCACCGAAAATCCAAATCTCTTTACACCAAATAATAAATTTGATCTATTATGATTAAAATAAATTCCGAATTAATAATTCACGCTCGATTTGTATGTTATGTTTTATGTTTTATTTTTTTTAGAAATTACTACAGTTTTAAACTTTATCAAAAAAAAAAAAAAAACAAAAAACAAAAAAGCCTTATTAAATCAAAAGCAACATATAATAAATAACACTGAATTATTATGTTATGTAAAGCATTTTTAACAAGGAATGTCATAAAAAATAAAAGTCATCAAGTACTTGACATATTGATAGCGTAAAATAATTCTTACCATTTAAGAATCAGTTAAGTTTCGTGTAATACTTTATACCAAAAAAGCACTTCAGTAAATCAATCTTTAGTAAAATTATATACGAAATTATATTTTAAACGAAAAAAGTACTTCAGTAAAATTAAACTGTTCAAATCACTGGCCTTTTTTTGGCCTTGCCTTTAAAATATTTTTTAAAAAGCATGTAATATTGTTTACATATATTTTATTCATAATTTTGAAATAAGTTATTTTTTACATATATTATATAAAAAATTAAATTACTGAATAGAATCAAACTATTCAGCTAAACAAATAATAAAAGAGAAAAAACCGATTTTTATTCGAAAATCGTGAGTTTAATAACAATAAAATAAAATAATATCCATAAGATTTATTTTCATTTGATTTTATGTCTAAATAATCTTTAAAATAACTAATTTGTATTCAAACATTGTTCAACTAGGAATTGTTAGGTAAAAATAGTATGTACAAACAAAGTGGTTCACTTTTTATAAAAAACAATATGAAAACAAGTATTAATTGGTCGATGGTTCATTTACGCAATGACATAAAAGCATACTTCTTGCAATTAGATGTATATCAGTTATCTCCCAAACCTCATTTTTAAATGTTTTCAACTGTGAAATTTATACTACTTAAAGATGGTATGATATACCATAATTGAAAAAAAATATTTTGGTCGTCGTAATTTAAGACCCCACCATAACTGATTTGAATGATGCAAAGAGTTTCCATGAAAACGATACATGATAATATTGTCTCTATTCATCAGCTCTACCGCTGATAAATGTATACATGGTATCGATGCCATAACCAGAATTATTTCAATTTGATATATCTCACATTATTTGAATATTTTTTTATAGCTTCCAAACACATAAATTAAAGACGTTGATCATACTTAACAAGTCCATATTTAACGCGATGTCGATTATAAAAATGTGAATTTGATCAATAAATTGGTCATATATGAACATATTAGAGCTTTATTTGAACCAGTTGCGGGTCAATATCTTGAGTTTAATTTAAAATACTTGTTATCTTTAAATTTTTTGCAATTACGCGGTTATCAGTTTTAAGCCGAAGTAAAGAACCTTCCTCGTACACAAGTAATGATTTTTCTATTTAATATGGGGACTGTGAGTAAAATTTGAACAAAAAAAAAAAAAATTAGCTTATAAAGTCATAATGTTGCAGTGACCAGAATATGATCACAAAAACTATATCAGGATAGTTATCGATAAGTTCAGATAACTAAATAACGTTAATCATTATACAGTTTTTTTACTGGCTATATAAATTTTCAATATAAAAACAGTTATATTAAATAGAGTTTAATTAACATATTTGCATGAAAAATAAATACCGTGTGATTTCCGCAATCAAAACAACCGGTTAGTGTTTTTAATTATTATTATTTTATTAATAACAAGCTGGCCCAGCAAACGTCGTTTTGCCATATATTTCTAATCAACATCAACATTTTCTAAGTATAACAACATATTCTCAACATTCTATATCTAAATAATGAAAAGCTGAGGCAAATCAGAATAAGTAATGATATTAATTTATATTTTAAAGCAGACCCGACCGGTTCATTGGTTGCTGTGTTAATTTTCCCATTTTATTAAATGATATTACATCGATTACAAGGGAATGCAATTCTACCATTAGGGGTAGAATTTCAGAAAATCCATTCTTATCGAATTCCCGGTATTTACTGTGCACCTGGTACATTATATTTACCCGATATTTACCTGGTATTTGGTAAATATCGGGTAAATATACACCCATACACCCATACACCCAGTACCGGGTGTATAGGTAAACCCATACACCCAGTACCGCCTTCACCCGATAATCTATGCTGTGGTACTCATACACTTGATGAAAGATATAACTTCTGAACCACGAATGATTCCGATAATACTTGAACAATACGATATGCACACTTTATATAGTTGACAGTTCTACTTACTGCTATTGAGAAGAGATAAAGAAGTTTTATTTTGAATTTCAAATTTAGATTTAGGTTTCTATGGAAATGATGCTAATAGGATTTGTAACATGTGAGAAAAAAAAGACAAAAGATGTTTCACAGCTACATTTTGTATTCGAAAATTAAATTGTCGTTTATAGTATTTTCCGTTACTTATTATTAATGTTTCTAACCTTTTAAACCTTTCCTGAACTTCCACAAATATTTCAAGATCAAAATTAGCAAAATCGGTCCAGCCATTCTCGAGTTTTAGCGAGACTAACGAACAGCAATTGATTTTTATATATATAGATGAAGATATATGAACTCCTATTTACAAGTTAATATTTATTATATCTATATAAGTCACTGAAATTTGCGTACATCCAATCAAACACTGCGAAATATTGACTTAATAATAAAAGTAAATTTTTAAAATTATCACAAAATTTTAAGTACCTTTTTAGAATAATAAAGATTAATTAAAATAAAAAAGCTTTGTGCTTTGTCCGTAGTCATAATGGTGATCAGTGGATAGCCGTGGATGTATGTCATTTTATCCCAACTGTTACAATATAATTAATGCTATTATAATATATTATTATCGTAGTGGCGATCCTTAGGACAACGTGGTATACAACCATGGTTATTTAGTAAACGTCACATGTTAATAAATTAATGAAATTATTTGTATTGATTAAATGCTTGTAAATAAAAATGACTGGCAAAAAAGAACAATTTACTGTTTCATACTTTTAAGTCCGCGAATCGCAAAAGGTTTTTTTTTTAAATTGAAGTTTATTTAAATTAAAAGTGGACCTAGATGCTCGATTTCGAAACGTTAATTGTTAATAATAATTTATAACTTAAATTTGAATTTTAAATTTAAATGAAATCTTAAACAACTCTGATATTTTCTATACAGTCCTCATACTATAAATCTTTAAAATCACATAAAAACTTCCAGTTCTAATGAAAATATAGTATTCATTTTGGTCTCAAAACAGTAAGTGATTCAAGACATTTCATTAGAGCTATTAACTATTTAAATTGAATCAGATGGAGAAGACCATGACGCGGACATTCAACTTTTCATCAATTGTTTAATTGTTAATACTACTATGCTTAAATATGTCTAAAGTGGGAAAATTAATAAAATATAGCCAATTTAGACTATAATAACGAATAAATTGATATTCAATAACAAACACAAATCATCGTTTCATCGCTTTTGCTTTGCCACAGTTCCTCATTATACAAATATTGTCATAATATATATACTTCTTGAAACATTTTAACTTCGTAAAAAGTCCTCAAATTATAGAAATTTTCCTCGAATTATTCTTAAATGAGTAAAAAGTAAGACTTAAAAGAGGTTTGATTTTTTTGGCTTACATATATATTCTTTTTGGTAAAATTATGTGAAAATTTTTGTTTTCCTTGAAAACTTGCTTTTCGTAGACTATTCAAGAAACTTTAAACTGTACTTTATTTGTAACCATTCGGTATAATGTACCATGGTTTTATTCATATAGTAATAACTACATTTCGATTTTGATCGACATTTTAAGCAATTTATTTACAAAAGAGCGTTAAGTTAGTCTGAAAGAGTTATAGTTGGTACGTTAAGTATATTGTTGGATATACTCATACATATACTACATAGTTTATCAAATCTATTCGTCAATGATTTTAGTATAAAACGTTGTGGCAGCTATACACTGTCATAGTGCCTTAATGTGTTATTATTGTACACCATCAAAGATTTTTTGAACTTCTGTGCTATATATAAGTTCACATTTGAGTTATTTTGATTACCGAGCTGGTTATTTTATTCTAGAAGATTTTTGAATAAAATTTATTAAATTCAATAATTAAGTACATTTTATAACAAAATTCAAAACTGTCAAGAACATTTATGATATTTTCTCAGAAATGAAATTTTGATAAGAAAATGAAGTAAACAGATAGAATAATGCAAATACACTTTCTCTAAAATCGAAAATATTCGAAAATTAAATTAAAATTGATTCAAAAAACTAATGATTTATATACTCTTAAACATTATTTTTCTGTAAAAAAAAGTATTAATATAAATGTTATATATATATATATATATATATATATATATATATATATATATATATATATATATATATATATATATATATATATATATATATATATATATATATATATATATTACATTAATGTTATATATATATAACATTTTTGTTCATAATCAACTCATTTATGCATACTAACATTATATATTTTAAATTTTGAAGGAAAGTTAAAATAACCGAATAAGCGCCTTGGACAGATAGAATCTCTTACCGTAGAATGATTCTAATGTATAATCACTATAGGAATCAACACATGACATGACATCATTTATGCAAATACCCTTCATTGTTTAATAAATAATTTTTAACGCCACATTTTGACTATCTCTTAAAATAAAAATAAAAATAGCTTCAAATTCATCTTGGTGAAGTAAAGACGCGTCAATTGAAGTGATAAAAATGTATACATCTTTCCTATTTTTTTTGGTATACTTTAAAACGTTCAATTCCTTATCTAAGGTTCAAGAAATCTGTGAAAAATTACATTTGTTTAAAATGAATATATGAATATTGTGACAATCGTAAAGTCATATTATGTGGACATGATAAGTTTATTCAAGACTCCTTAAACATTGGTGAGTGAAATATTTTTTAAATAACAATTCAACTTATGGTGGATTGTATCAAAAATGTATAAAAAATCGTTTTGTTTTTAAAGATTTACTGTTTAAAAAAAAGTTAAATAGCAAACGGTTTTACCAATAATATTAAAAGCATAATTAATAGTTAGTTTATTTATGAAACTAATTAAAAATAAGAGAGTTGATTTATGTAGGTAGTCTTTAGCCATAACTAGAAAATTCAATAATAGATAATGGAAATAACCTGATAGTTTTTATTAAAATCGATTATTAATCTGTGGAAAGGGGTTTAATAAAACTGATTATGAAAATTTCAATTTTAAGTATTCACATCCTTAGTGTACACATACTTTTATATGTGTCGTTTATCTGCTGTTACAATGTCTATCTGTCTATCTATTTATGTCAGACAAGTTGTGTGAATTGTGTAAATAAAGTAGCAGCACAAGCACAACAGAAAACACAGTTTGTGTGACATATAAAATCACGTATTTTACTTGCATTGATTTATTTAAATTGTATATTTAAGGATTGTGTAAATTTGACGTTGTTGTATAAATTTTCACCTTTTTATTATTATAACACAATATCAATAAAACATTCTTAATTAAATCAATATTATAGTACTATAAAAATAACTACTATAAAAGAAAATTTGTACAATTCGTTTTTGAGTCGATGTATCATGGACAATGAGTGAAAATGCCAAAAAATTTGTCAATTTTATCACTCTTTTGTATTGAAAATCAAGCAATAAGTTCTTAAATTTGGTATTAAAGTAGCAGCGACTCCGAAAAATTCAAATTAATTGTTTTAAAACCAAATTGCAAACTGAGTCATCATAGCTCAGAATATTGTAAATAAATAAGAAAATAGCTCCAATCGAAGTTCAATTGGGAGGACAGCCCTTCGGTCAAATTTAAAGTAAGTGAAAATCACTGTCACAAATATTTCATTTAAATCTCTATCAACGCACAAACAAAAATAAAATAAAAAAACCTCTATTGGCTAATATAGAAAAGTGCGACTAAAAATAAGGACTATATATACAAGACACTTCTGTGTCCTGGTTTCTTAGCACTATCTTGATTTAAGAGGGTTCGAAAGAGCTGTGGAATTGTTTGTAAACATTAATTGTTTACAAATCAAAAGAAGTTGATGTCTAGCGTTTTCATTAAAAAAAAAATCGAAAAACAAGATTTAATTGTGAAAATGGTAATAGAATCTACAAATTTTATACCGATGAAATTTATAAGATTCTGCTTAAAACTCGTGTTTGATCATTTGTGGACTAATGCACATAAAAGTTTAATTATGATTTTATTGTGATTTGACCATGGGTTAATCCATGGGGACCAATGTGAATTCAATATTCTTGCAGTCCGAAATGCAAGTAATAGGACTTGATAATAATATTTTTAAATTAATTTTTAATTTTAATGTAGAACAGGAATTTTAAATTTTATCGTGATATTTGTTTTATTTTAATGTCTTAATCGGAAATCAACATAAAATCATTCTATTCATGAATATATTTTTAATATTAGGATATTGAACAGACGACTTGTGTACTGCAGGTGTAAGACAAAAAATGTCCTTATCATGGTCGAAAATTTAAACCCATCACATTTTTTAGAAGAAGATTTTAGCATAAAACTATACAAAACAATAAAATATGCAGTTTATGAAGAGTATTACATTACCTACATTATTCAGCATCTTTGATAATTTCAACAAATTTTATTTATTTTACACTTTTTTTTTTGTATATTGTGTGAGTATCACGAACTTCCGAAACACTTTTTCACTACTTGTCGAGGCAAAGATATTAAAAGAAGGGTACATCTCAGTGGAGTGAGGAATATACACGAAAAAATAATACTATTTTAGCTACTGACAGGGAATCTGCATTACATTGGTTTAAAGAAATCATTGAATACTTTTCTTCCTTTGTGGTTTGACTTCGTGAGTGTTTTTAAAGATTATATTTATTTGTTTTTAAATTAATTTAGTACCTCCCTGATTACCAGTTCGACATAGCTGTTCAATTTCGGTATTTAATGTGATAACTAGTAGTTACCAAAAGATGGCCATAGCTGTTGATTGTCAACAAATAATGGACATCTGTAATCATTGATAAAAATGTGAAATTATATGTGAATTACATAGATGAAATATGAAAACACATGTGATATATTCACAAAACAAAAATCGGATATTCAGTTTTCTAATTAATAATTTCATTCTTTTTATCAAAGATTGGTGATGCAAATTATCTATGAATATCCTACAGCTATGTTCATCTCTTGGCTATCTATTACATCCAAATTGGTGGTCAAGTTTTTTTGAATACTCTAAAATTGGACGAATGAAATAGACGCTTTTGCATGTACAATTTTTGATATACATAATATACATATAGTTTTTTTTAAATTTATATAATTTTGTTATTGATAATATTATAGATATATAAAAAATACTATTGGTCTATGATAAAATTAAAAAAAAAATTACCTATTGTATAATTTTCAATACCACTATTTGCTATTATTGCATTTTCTATATATAAATACTTTCAATAATTACATTTTTTTCTTTTGATATGAAAAAGTGTTTATCAAATCTTTTCCGATTTGATGAATGATTTCCTAATAAATTTCTATAATGTCGATAAGATTATTTACACCTTTTTTAGTTCTATTGCATTATATCAAAAAGAAATCTCTTCGGTTATCACAAAGAGAAAATGTCTATATATAAAAAAAAAAAATTTTTATTCATGAAATTTTTAGTTATTTTCTTTTCTTTTTTACTTTGATTTTCTTACGTTCTTAGATATTTTTATTGTTAGTAGCTATTTTTTTTTAAAAGATCTTATGCAAATAAAATTGTTGTTTGTTAACAGTCAAGTGGAAAAAGTAATGGAAATTTAAGATACGGATTAAGTATATGCTGTCTTTTACCAAATATCCTTTTGAAAAAAAATAATAAAATATTTCTCAAATTAATAAACAAAAGACATATACTTAACTTATATTTAAACTGTCTCTGATTCTCCGTCTCTGACAATACCGTCTCTGGTAATTTTTTGACTCAATTTTGTCATGGCTCTCACCAATTTATATTGAAAAATTGTTTTATCAAAAAATTTGAATATTATACCAATTAAAATCACTTTGCCGTTTAAAGATTTCATAGAGTCTACACCCATTTTATTTTTATAACAATAAGTAGTAATTAAGGCGGTAACCAGACAAAATCCATGTTAATTGATATAGTTAAGGTAAGCTATTTTGCTGTTTATAAGCTATTGAGCTATGTTATGTATTTTAGGATAAAAGAAAACTTGTAATAATTTTTTTTTTTCATAAATGAAAATTGAAATATTGTTTTCAATTTAAAACTAAAATTATGCTTAAAATAAACATAAGAGTTTTGATAAATAAATTCACGATTACCATTATCTAGTTAATTGATGAAATTGGTCCGCGTCGGGGTTAATGCATAGGCATTAAAAAAATAGTAAGTTTAATCTCACTTGCATATGATATGAAGCAATGTCCTTATAGCGGATCACTTTTTATATTACATAAAATAAAAACTTTGTCCTTTATACAAAAAATTAAATAAAAAATGATGTGGTGTCGTGGGACACCAGGTAGGAACGAAGTTCCTTCGGCTAATGTAGAATCGACACAAATTGCAAAAAAAATCGTGCTCAATTTTATGTAGGTTTTCTTGATTTTTCTCTTAAATTTTGCTGATTAATTTTTATTTAAGTACAAGAAAGTATTTAGAAGAAAGATAACCTAGAAAACCTTACTTAACCAATGTAAAATATTTTATATTTATAAATATATATTTATTAATATATTTATTAATAAAGAATAAACTAATACTTACGTATTTAATTCTTTTGCACTGAATAATTTCCTACTATTATCACTGTCAATTGCATTCAAGTCACTTGTTGGTTCATTTGACATTGTTACTATAGTTACGTCTCATTTAACGGTTTTATTCCACGCATTTTTTCTTACGGTTTTACTATCACATTTATTTCAGTTCGGTCGCGCAGAAAAATCCCTATCCCCTCCAAGCCTGCCGTAAGGAACTTCGTTCCAATAAAGCATATCATTATGATATTGATAAATTAAAAAAGTGTTTGTTCGTTTTTGTATTTATATAATTAATTTAAGTGTAAAAAACAATTAATATTAATGACCTAAAACAAATTAATAGATATGATATACGAAAAACATTTATCACAACAAAAGCACACCTGAAAACAGTATAATTAATTATAAATTTTGAGAGATTTTTTACACATACGTGTAGGATACGACAAACGTATATCGGATATAATACAGAGTGATACTTATGTAATATGACTATGGTAAATCAGCCATTAAATAAAATAATTCGGGATAATAATGTGGAAAGTATTTTGTTTCATTAATAGCTTTTCTGTGACAAATTATTTAATCATTGCGTCAGTAAAATTTATATTTGACAAGAAAATAATAATGTAAAATTTTTACACTCGTTATATGCAATATCTGGATGACCGAGCTTTGCTCGGTATTTTTTTTTAATTTATAAATGGTGTTTTTTGAAAATTATAGTACGTCGAGGCGGAACACGAGTCCAGCACGCTTACACTTAGCCACTCCAATGACTTTAAATATTAAACAAATATATCATTACATTATAAAAAATTATACAATTAAAATAACAAAATCTTATTTGAAAAATATTATTCACTTTATTGTGTTGTTTTGTGGGGTTGGGTTGGGTTTAAAATTAATAAAATTAAAAAAAAATTAAGTTTACTCGTCGGTCGAGCCGGGATTCAAACGCGGGATCTCTGTATAAGAGCCTCACACGCTACCACTTAGCCACTTCAATGACTATATGACTATAAATATTAAACAAATATATGATACATTATAAAAAATTATCGATAAAACACGAATAAAATGACATTTTTTAAAAAAAATTCCTAGCAAGATCGATTTATCGCCCACGAAACCCCCTATATACTGAATTTCATGAAAATCGTTGAAGCCGATTCCGAGATTCCAATTATATATATATAAATATATATATAAATATATATATTTATATATATACAAGAATTGCTCATTTAAATATATAAGATAATCGTGCTTGAAGATAAAACTAATAAACCGTTTATTAAAATGAATTAATTTTACACTTAATTTTGACATGATTATAATAATGGTCTCGTGGTGTCGTGTATAGTTACAAATATATCATAATACTTGTACACTGCCAAATATTTAACTTACACTGCAAATCCAAGTGTTTAACTAACACTCTAAATCAAAAACTTTAACTTATTATTCTAAATGAAAAGTGCTCTTGTCTTAAAAGGTAGAAATGTTTCGAAATGAAATGTAAAATACTAAACCGATTTATATAAAATCGCTTCGATTAATAACTTAATGTATTTTTGTCTGCTTAGTTATGGACCATATACTACTTCTATTAGTTATTCTTCATTTAGTTTATTCGAATTTAAAATTTTCCTTATTGATCGGAAACTTGTTTGTAGATAAATCTGTCAGATGAAAGTATATGTCACCGTGTATCAAAATGTTTTCTTTGGTTACGAAATATTTACTATATTAGATATAAAATACAAAATTCTCAAAATTTATTTACAAATTTAAATGAATAGTTTGTTATTTTAGAATTTAAAAAAAATACTAATGTAATTAATTCCGTGATTCTTTTCAGCCCATAACATTAATGAAAATCATTTTTTGTAATTATTCAATAAGTTTTGTTTGACATTTGCTATACAATTTACATGTAAACAATTGAACAAACATATTTTTTTTTATAATTTGAATATTTGATTACAAATATTAACAAGTTACTCGTAGCCCATCAATGAATTAAGAAGTTCCTTCCACGGACTGTTAAAGCACTTGATTCAGTTTATTATAATTAGAAAATACCACTAATATATTGTGATCTGTTAGGTAATGATTAAATTGAGCTAAATGTTATAAAATGTATTGGAAAAAATACCAAAATATACGTATATGTTATCATATTTTACAATTTTTTATTATTATCTAATTGAAAACCCATTATGTTCATTATTATACTAAACATTTAAAATGTTTTAGATATAAACATTCGTGGTGTTTGTTTGCCATTAAACGTTACGCAGTGGTTAGTTGGTGACTGCAGGCATTTTAACGTTTTAAGTGTTTTAAAATAAAACACACGAAGTCGCATTTCATAATACATAGATAAAATAAAAATTGTTGAATGTTAAATTTTTTATTTATTTTCACTGGATATGGCATATTTTGAAGATGCTCCACATAAGATTTGGAAATTAATTCCAACCCTTAGGTTAAGAGGTTGCGAAGTAAATCTTTGTTGATTGTATGATCCAAGAGACTTCACTCAAAACTAAAAACTGATAAATTGTTCGAAATACAAAATAATTCAATAAAGTAAGAATAATTGCAAATTAAAAACTCTAACAATTTCCTTGGGACCACTTACCGTTCTAATTCATTTTAAGGTGAGAGAAAATAAGCGCCGTTATCGAATGAAAACTGGCCACGAGTGAATCATTTATATTTTTAATGTTGAATAATTTTTGACAAGTTAGTGAATTGTTTTTAAGTGGTTTCTATTTTATGCCGAAAATTATTTAATTTCTGTATCAAAATTTTTATTTTATTTCTGTATTTCTAATATCAAAAATATATATTTTGTTTTCTTCTTCTCGCATCCTTCATCATCATATAATGTTGAGGTCCGAAGTTATTGAATTTTATCCCGTTTTAAAAAAATCGAATTTTCATCAGATATCGACGTTTTGAGGCTACAGGAAACTTTCCTGATCCCTACCCCTGTGAGGTTGTTACTATGCCTGTATGTATGTAAGTGTGTGTGTGTGTGTGTGTGTGTGTGTGTGTGTGAAAGTATGTGAACCGCTTATAACTTTTGATTAGCTTGACCGATTTCATCACGGTTGGTGCCATTCGAAAGGACATGACCAAACTTAGATTGTGAATTTGGATCGATTCGAACTGGTAGATTTTGAAAAATCTCAACAAAAAAATAAGAAAAATTTTCTTATCGAACCGTTTTTCATAAAAGAAAATAATTATTATAGCTCAAAAAACTTGGCCGATCGCCTTCAAGAAAGTGAAAATCGGTTGATTGGTTCGAGAGATATCGTTAACGATTGGGGAACAATTGTTTTTTCTTAACTTTTCTTATATTTTAAATTTTAAGTGCTTAGGTATGGAATTAGCTGGAAGTTGCAGGGATGGCCTTTGAGGTTAACCGTTCTCCAAATTTTTTACTAAGGAATGTCAGTTATGGTATTTACTCTTTGAAGAATGATTAAAAGCTAGAAAATCGACTGTGTAAATTACATGTAAGGTGAAAATTAAAATCGTCCTTTATATTCACGTGAATACACGTATTGCAGTGAATATTTCGTTGAAAAAATATATATGTTGAGTGAAGAATTTATGGCTATTTGTATTTATATAATTGGATATATCCAGAACATATTATACAGTTCAAAGTGATCGCCCACTGAGCAACAATCATCATCAATTAAATTACTAATAATGGATAACCTCCGGTGTGTTCTACACATTTAGTCATCCAATACATAGGTACCATGTTCTATGCATATATAATCGACAATCAATAATATTAAGTATTATATAGTATTACTAGAAATTCTGTGGAATAACTATGGCATATTGGGTATACTTATGAACCTATTTGTATATCTGGAAAAAGTAATTCATTGTATACTTTGTTAATTGTAAATTTTATAAAGATACTTTGATTTATTAATTGAATGTAACGAATTCTTTCGAATTAAGGTTCACCGACTTCAAGGCGTTTGAATGATGTTTGAAATTATGAAGACGTTTAAAAATATAACAGATATAGCATAATACAAGTTTTAAAATGACGAAGGCTGCAGGAAGTTTAGCGTAAGCTATGATCAGTCTTAATTTTAAATTAAAGTTTTTAAGAACTAAGAAAACGTTCTTTTATGACATGTGAATTAATTAAGAAGAACACAATGAATAAAAGTTTAAAATGTGTAAAAAATACGTTTTAATAACAAATCAAACTTAATTGCAAACAAAAACTTAAATGTGGGAAGCATTTTACTAGCTAGACATTTATAAAAATTGATCTATTCCGTAACCAACAAACATTAAATTTTTTTAAATTAAGTTTATTATTTTGAAAATAATTTCTATTGAAAACTTATTAGAAATTCATCAATGATTAATGATTAGCTGGAATTATTCACGCTGTTATGCAAGATTTTGGTGTTTAAAAATTATTGTCTACTTTTAAGTTCGATTGGATATAAAAACGTATTTTTGTATTTTTGTTATTTACTATAATGTATAAAGCGAATATTAGTTCATACATCACTCAATTGCTCCACGATCGGACATATAAATGATATTCTACTATATGATTGGAAGACTCATATTCTTTCTGTATATAACTGGCTTCCGTGGAATAAGTATCAAAATTTTCGGTGATTCAAGTTATATTTTTATATTTTAAGTGGCAACAAGTTGAGGAAAACGATGCTTATAACGTATGAATAACATATATATGTCAACATAAGCAGTATTTTCCAGATATAGTTTTCAATGATTACTGGCTTTCTCAAGGTATCAAAATATGATTCAGACAAATAAATTTGGCTAAAATTTAGAACTAAATATTGAAAGTGATTCCTTTTTGTTACATATTGTGCATAAACAATAATCACAGGAACTGAAAGGGATGAGTCCAAAATCAGAAGAAGAAAATAAAAAAATGAAATAATTTCTATAATCTATAATTTAGCACCAAAATAAATAAATAAAAAATGAATATGTTCGCAAAATACTAGATAAGGAAAAGTATAAGGTTTTTAAAAATTGGAATATTCTTCTGTCTGTGGTCAACATATTTTCTGAACCAATAGACATTCAATCAATTTTATATTTAAATTTCGGATGATCTACGGACAAGAGCATTTTGTCGCGATGACAGTATTTGGCAAACAGATCAGTAATTTGGTCAAAATCGACCTTTCTCAGAACATATTTCTGATTTTTTGTGAGTTACTAAAAAATAGCTTCAGCATTTTGTTTCACACTTGTTAGAAGTCATAAACGTTTATATATCTACAACTTTATTTGAAACATTTCTTTGGAGAAATTCAAATAAAGAGAGTTCTGGGAAAGTGAAGTTTATTTTTATTTTTTATTTTCTTTATTTTGTTTTGGTTATTTACACAAAAATAAATGAATAAAACTTTAAAAAATAAAAAAAAATTAAAAAATTATAAATAACTCAGATATTCCTAAAAAGAAAGCAAAATACCATATAAAATTATCCAATTTTTGATTTGTGTACACACAAAAAGCTAAGCAGGCTTATAGTAAATTTATAGTAAATTTATTGAAAATATTTTGTTTATTATCTAAGAGATCATGGTTATACATACATTGGCTGGTTAACATATAGAATAACGAAATTCTTCACATTACCGGTAACATGCAGTAATATCTTTATCCAAGTAGGAGATACACCTATTGTTGTATTTACTCAATTATATTGTGTGCTAACTTTATATGAATATATTTTTAAATTTAATTAATTTGTAAAGTAATTTGGTGGTGGGCCAAAATAGCTAATCGATTATTATTTGTACAAAAACAATTCAAACTAATTACGGGTGATTGCAAAATTATTTTTCTCACACATAACGTATGCCATTACCTTTTTGTTGTTAAGGCTGAAAGCATTATTATAAACCAATTTTGCGAATAAATATCTCAAAATATTATAGCCAAAATGTAATGAGTTTTGGCAAAGCGTTCTTATGTGGAACAAGCGTATTAAAAACAAGTTAACTTTTATATAATGCCACTTTTTTTATAATCACAACTATTGGCAAACAATTAGATCTATGAATAATTTTTAAAAACATGTTCTATTATAAGGTATAACAATATTCAGGTCAAATCGGGGTGGTGACGCAAAATTTAAAATGTATAGAATTTCAAAAATAATTTTTTGATGCGGGAAAAGAAGTTTTCTTTTAAAAAATCTTAGTTTTTCTTTCAATAAAAAAATAATGTCGCTTCACAAATTTTAAAACTTTAGTTAAAAATTGTATGATAACGTTGAATAGCTTTCAAATTATTATAGATTTTTGTTATATATAGCATGGAAGAGTTCATACAGGACACATTATATTATTAATTGAAGATAATAACATATATTCCTATGCATACTATTAAGTAATTCTAGAAGTTTGTATGTCAAGTGCATATGTCATCATATACTTCATACACCCTTTAATTACCATTTTTCACATTTAATTCATTCAAGTAATAACGAGTCTTTGATTACTAATTTTCTATAGTATGCTTTCATAATATGTAAATTAGTATGCGATTTGTATGACGATCTAATAATATTCGAATAGTCAGTGAATATAAAATCATAGAGACATACATATTTAATTAAATAAATTTTTTTATTTAATTTTTATCTACTAGTATTTTTTTAAATATTTATTATGATTTTTATATTTCATTTTTTTATTTTAAGTGTCCCATATACTTCTAAACTTAATTATTCTAAAGTACGAAACTACAAATTACATTTCAATTCAAATTTATCTTTTGTATTTTTATCAATAATAATTTTCAAGTAAATTTATTGAGTTTATGAAAAAAAATTCATTTTTCTAATCAATTATAAAACTTTATAGTAAACAATATTCATATCTAGAGTGTGATTAATTATAAACGCTTTAAAAAAAATGTACTATGTCCTACGTAATGCATAAATAATTTGTACGCAAGATAGTTGATTTTATTTTGTTTTCTCAATTTTATTTCGGCCGTTTTAGTGTATTGCTTTTAAATTTTAATTTCTGTATTCGGGTTTTTTGATTTTGTAAATTATTTATTTTATTTCAGACATTTAAGTATACTGACACTCTCTTATGAAGAAAATAAAATGGTTAAAAGTACTCTTGGGATTATAAAACACATATAACGTTACCATAACATATACGCGCAAGAAACACAGCCTTCCTTCAAAGTCGTTAAAAATATTTTACAGTCACTAATTAATCTGATAAAACCATTGAATTCATCACAATATTGTTGCCATGTAAATTCATTACAAAATTAATTATGGGCATATATCTATTGATTTTAATTTTCGATTCGATTTTATTTTGGACGGTATGTCAAAAAACTAATGTAATAAAATAAATGCAAATATATTTAAAGTGAAACTTATTATGAACAGTACGAAACAATTTTATCGACAATTTTTCGACACTTGGAAGAATAAAAAGCCAAATTTTGCATTAAAACAGAAAATAATCGGGAGAATAACTGCCCAATGCTCTAATTAGAAAATAATCACATATTTAAAAAAAAATAGTTAAGACTGTTCAGACTGGATCAATAGTTTCAATATATATATATATATATATATATATATATATATATATATATATATATATATATATATATATATATATATATATATATATATATATATATATATACATATATATATATACATATATATATATATACATATATATATATATGTGTATATATATATATATATGTATATATATATATGTATATATATATGCATATATATATATATATATATATATATATATATATATATATATATATATATATATATATATATATATATATATATATATATATATATAGTCTTAATCCATACAGCCATTTGTAAGATATGTGGTAATAAAGATATTTATAAATATACTTATACGCCCGAAAACCATAAACCTTCATTGACATTCGGTAAAAATTGACAAACTTACCTAATTTTTTTCAAATAAGAGCTTTATTGTTTTCTATTATTCTCCTTCGAAGTAAATCTCGTGCACCTCGTGGATCACATCCAGGCTATCTTCCACATAATTTATCAGAGCTTTAAACTTAGGTTTACACAACGAATTTTAATACCTTTTCCAAGACGAAATTCTTTATCGAAGTTTTTTGTTAGGGTGCAGTGACTTGTAATAATCCCAATAACGCTATTCTTGTGAAAACTTTTCATATAAATGGTGCGTATTCTATTCTCCGTTGTGTTGTTTTAATCTCGCTGATATGAACTTGATAAGTATGCACATATATGTCTATCAATTCATGTACCGAAATCTATTATTTATGGTTTTGCCTTCAAGGTCCACCAACTTAAAGGCATCCGACAGACTTATAAACTTGCACATGCGCTTATATTCAATCGAAAACGATTATAATGAAATTTTTCTTAAAATGGTCTAATGAAATTATCGATAAGCGCTAGTTTCGATTTGTAGTTTTGTTAAATTAATTAGACAAAATAATTGATTTAATTTTATTTGTGAGAAATAGTATTTTATTAGAAGTCATTATAGTTAATTCATAAAACTAAATTAGATAGATATTATTTGCTCTAGATTCTTTGTGCCCATAAATATACTTTAAGAAATCGAAATAGTTTTTATATAGGATAATTTTGTATATCATCTTTCCGATCAGTGTGATCAGTGTGTATGATAGTGATTACGTAAAATGTGAAGATTTTAAAATTATATAAGGCGTACGCGATTTAAATTAAATTATTAATTTTATGTAAAGTGTATATTCTTGTTGTGATTTTGCGAAACGGAGGTGAGTATATAGATAGATACATATGTAGATACATACACACATACGTATTTATATAAATACATACACCATACATAAATGGATACATTCATTTAGGCGGTGCGACGAGGCCAAGTTACCATGTCAAATGTCCACGGTGAGTATTTTACACGAAATATTTACTATTTACTTATTTACTCTATTTATAACATTGGTGAGATTTCAATAATTGTTATAAAATTTTTAAATGAATATTATCTCGGTATTGTGTTAGCATTGCCTTAAAGTTTCAAAATTCTACGTTAAACGGTTTCAAAGCTTCAACAGTTCAAATATTTATTTTTGAGAGTAATATACTCGCTGGCGTACCAAAATTATAAAGCACTTCCAATATGTAGAGATTGATTTTTATATATAAGGTAAGCAAAAAATCAAATAAAAGTATTAATTACCCATTCCAGAGGACTGAAATATTAGGGGCTGAAACAAACAATAAGAAAGATAAAAACATTTAAAGTGTAGGAAGGGCTATGCAATCTGGAAGGATAATAGGTCATTAACTTTTAAGTAAAGTACGTAGAGAAAAAATTTACTGCTTTACCTTCCCGAGGGATTTAAATAATAAAAAAGAAAGGGTATAATAAAACGCCTTCCCTTGCAGGTTGAACGTTGAAATATGAAAGTATTGTAGGTTATTAATTTTTCGTAAAGTAGGGTATCGAAAAACAATGAAATATCTGAGTGATACACAACAAAACGCCAAAATAAAAGAAGGTGTTATAAGAGCAATTTTCAAATATATTCATTATTTGAATCAAATCGCCTCAAATATCGTCACTTTAGTGATGTGAAATTTTATTATTTATTATTTATATGACATTTTACGCTGAGAATTGATAGAAGAAATAACATATTGTATATATAAATCTGTAACTTAAGTGAACTTTATTCAATATATGTATATTAATAACAAAGTAATAATAAATAAAAAATATTATTTAAATTAGTAAAATTAATTATTAGCATAGATCTAAACAATTAAAGTATTTATTATCATTAATTATGTCATTTCTCAAAAGTTACGTATCCGTATCATTTCTCAAAAGTAATTTTATTTTGTAGCTCCTGAAAATTTTCTCAAAATTAATTGCGATATTATTTTAAGGGTTTCTACTTTTTGATAAAAGTCATCATATACTTTAAAAAAACGGTTTTGATAAAACAAACGATTTAAGCGTTTCACACATTTTCACAAACAAACTTAAATTTTAGATGGAAGAAAATTAAAATAATGTATATAATGGGGAAAAACAAATGACGATTCACTGTTTTAAGTCTCTTTGCAAATTCTAAGCAACTACGTCATGCCCTGTTTTACAAGAAAGAGAAGGAAAATAAATGTTAAGAGCTTATAACTTTTTCGTGTTTGGATCCATTTCAATTGAATTTTAAAGTTTTATTATGATATAAGAATCTATTTTAAGATTTGAATGTCTAAAGTATAACGTAACTGCCCAAGTGTATCTGTTTACTCGACTACACGGCAAAGTCAAAAGCACGGGTTATGTTTTTTGAGAAAATCGATAAGTACTTTTTTTTAAACTTCTGAGAATGCTTCATATTAAATATATTTTTTTATAAACTAAATTTACGAAGTGTGTACACTTTTGGATGATACATTTTATGAGTGATGATTGATCGATTGTATTAAGTTTATAAATTCGATATGCATGTTATAGACATATTTGACTATCAGAATAACTTTTAAGCTTAAGGCTACCATCGTCAGTCATAGTAATAAAATTTAGTATAGTGTATATTCAAAACATAAACAATAGATTATTTCAACTTTGAAAACAAAACTTTTTAAAGGATATTTAAAATTAAAAAATCGTTAAAGCTTACATAAAATTAATATTTTGCGATTCATAGTAGAGTTTACAAAAGCTGTGTATTCTTCCATTTTTCTACAAAATTTTTGGAAAAGATAAAAAAAGTTTAAAATATTATTATTATGTAGCTATTTTTTTTATATATTTTACTTCAAAAGATTGGAAACGTTGTCCATTTAAAGAATCATGACCGAGGCGCATATAGTTTAAATTTCATTCCATTTTCTTTCTGTATGGAATTTTACAAAATTATGTGTCATAGTATTTCGAAAGGATGGTGTCGTTTTTAAAATAGCATTTAATCATAAACGACTAAAGGACGCAATAATTTATTATATTGAATTTCCAATCTCGGTTTATTGGTATAAAGTAGGATTATTCAGGATTTGGTTCAGATATCATGCATTTATCTATCAAGTTTAACTTTTCCAGTACAGCCCAGGTAAAATCGATAGTATGCAAATTGATACGA
Organism: Chrysopa pallens; assembly: GCA_020423425.1. Taxonomy (NCBI): domain Eukaryota; kingdom Metazoa; phylum Arthropoda; class Insecta; order Neuroptera; family Chrysopidae; genus Chrysopa; species Chrysopa pallens. Next base: position 67,311,849 of record CM035591.1, on the reverse strand, counting down.
AACCCTTAGCTTATTTATAGTAGCATTTTCTTTGAAATTTTGTACGCAATGGTAGCGATTGTAAATTTTACCGATTAATGTGGTTTTGGTATAAAAATTTATACTTTTTTGCAAATTTTTAAGATAAAAAGATTATTTTCAAATAAAATCAGACAGCTTTATTGATACCCGGAGTGATATTTTAATATTATAATGTGAAAAATCTTGCAAAATCTAAACACCATGTAAAAAAGTAAAGTTCTGAATTAAAAGATCAAATTTGTAAAATCTAATGAGCATTTGACAACTTTCATTAAAAAATTTCAATAATTACATGTCACATTGTTAAAGTAAAATTGTCAGTAAATTATTAACTTTTTTTTGTCCAGTTTTTCATATAAAATTCTTTTAAATATTAATTCATACTGAAAATTAGATTTCATAATCCGTACTATTATAGTTATCGTTTTATGTATATAGAATACATCTGCTAATGTTTTTGATATTTTCATTTTAACAGAAATGAACGTTTGTGATGTTTAAACATTAAATTCATTTTAAACTTCTACTATATTTAGAAATATTTTCTACTATGTAGAAAATTGCTTTAGAAAGTTGTTATAAATACAATACGAATGATTTTGTTTTTACGTAGTATGGAAATTAATAAAATGGAGAAAATGCCCGCAAAAATTATAAATAATACTTTTGTTTTTATAATATATACACTTTTTTCAGCAGCGTATCTATTATGGAAAATAAAATTTTCACAGTTAAAAAAAAGTTTATACTGTGGCTTATATTTCATTATTGAATAGAAATGATATCAATATATCAATTGGCACCATTTTCTGATGAGAGGCCGTAATTGTTGATGAATTACCATGAATCATATTTGTTTTGATTCGTTTATTTCGTGGAAGATTCTTTTATTTAAACCACTGTATTATCTTGTGTGTTAGTGCTAAGAAAATTAGAGAGCCAAAAAAATTTAACATTCGTTAACTAAGCACTTCAAACTGTGTGGTGAGATACGGTAATTCAATTTACGAGTGTAAAGTGTATCAACTGTATCGTTAACTGAAGTCTTCAAACTGTGTGGTGAGATATAACATAGTAATTTAATTTACGGGTGAAAAGTGTATCTATTGAAAACTAATTTCTGCATTTTCATTATTTAAACTTTAAAATCCTAACTAACTATTTCCAGCGGCCGCCTTACTCGCGATAAGTTAAACTGATAAGTTTTTCATTGATAAGTTTTTGTTTAAGCCCTTAAGTTAACTTTTTTGGTTACAAAAAGATTAACAAACCACCAAAATACAAATTTAATATGGCGCTGTTTGTAGAAAATTGAATAACAAATACAAATAAATTTGATATTCAGAACACTACAAAATTATAAATTAGGACTTTTTTCCTATTTTGGTCTAGTGTAATAAGTGTAATAAATATGTAAATTTATGACATTTACGCGATGAACTTGCCGACAAATTTCAAAATGACACACATGGTGATTTTTAAATAATTTACTGTTTTCGTCCCCTCAAATTTTGTTTTTGTAAAAGTACGAAGCACGTGTCTAATTATTTGGTGTTATGGATAATGCTGCGAGCCTCCATTTTATCACTTTATGATAAATTTTCAAGATTTCTTTAAGTAAATTCCGACGTCCTAGTAACTATCTGTATATATTTCCCATATAAATTTTGAATCCTTTTTTACCTCTTAAAAGCTTGAATTTTCAAAAAACTGTACTTTGCGGTTCTGTTGATTATTTATTGAAATTTTAAACGCCCATTCTTTTGACTTCTCCCGTTATTTTGACATTCAAACCTATCATCAAAACTATCTTTATACCAAATTTCTAACCAATCCGCTAGCATTTAAGCAATATGTTGATTCTCCACAAAAATATTAAACCCATAATGCAACTCTTTTAGGGTTGAATAGTGTGCAAAATATAAACCTAATACTTTCAGTATTTTGCTCTCTATCTTCATATATTTTGCTCTCTATCTTCATAGTCAGAAAATCGGTCAGTCAGTCAGGACTTTCTTTAAGATAATTTTAATATTGAACATATTTTATATTCTAAATTAATTTACTTATTTTAAGTTGTCATTTAAACAAATTTTCATTCACTAAGAAATCATGAAAATTAATTAATTTCTACGACAAGTTTAAATCCATTAAAAAAAAAAAAAACATTAATTAATTCTTTTTGGTATGATTTAAATAAATATGATTAAATAAAAATAACCTTTCAATCATTAATAATTCTTTTAAAACAAATAGAAATTTAAACACTTTCATGTAGAAGGGATGGATATATATATTTCATGAATTTTTTAAACTTTTTCCACAATATTAAAAAAGATTTTCACTATACGATGATGTGCATCAGCAGCAACAAGACGAAACCAAATATTTATCTTTTACTTTTTCAAACATTTAAAAAGAGTTAAAGTATATTATAGATTAGAGACATTTATACAAATATTTACTGAGTGGTTATTAGAAATTCATTTCGGATTTTCTGAATGTAATTTTAATTAGAACTGATGTATATGTGTTACGATTATTACATATTTTTATATAATACATATTAAAATTTTTGCTTTTATTTGACAAATTAGCGGTCTATTATAGAGAGGTATAAGTCAACGAAAACGGCTATAGTAGAATTGTTCTTACACTATTTCGTGGCTATTGTGCCTACTCTTTTTAAATATTAATAGTCCATTGTTCCAAAAAACATATAAACAGACGAGTGAGATACTTATTGTTTTATTTTAAGGGAATAATTTTATTGTTTGTAGCCATCACGCAGCTATGTAAGAAAAAATGTCGAAATGTATCACAGCAACTAGTTTATTAATGTTTCAATCAAATATAAAGAGTTTATTTTATACCATAAATCAATATGTAACCTTCTCCAACTTCCCGAAAAAATAAGAATTAAATTGATTCCCAAATTACTAAAATTACTACTAATTACTGCCCTGCTGATTAACACAACAACTCTTTTTTCTCAACGTAAAATTTATACTTAGATAAAATTGGTAGCACACATTTTTTCAGCGTTTGGCATCGTCAACAACGACTTTAGTTTTAATTTCCAAAAAGTGCCCATACAAGCCTCCTTTGAAGCCAAGGAAATGGAACTAAAATTTGTACATGATCCTTTTATTTCATTACCATAATTATTAAGGTAATTAATATTCATTTTGATTTCCTTATTTCACTACAAAGTTGATATATTAAATGTCCACAGATGTTGCCGATTTGTATCTATTGAAATCGGAATCATTATGTTTCTGTTTCTAAAAAATATTGTGATTTTTTGTTTAAGTCGATATGTGGTTACTTCCTAAGCATCGTTCATTCGTGTCAATCTCTTTATTTTGATGTGCTCAACTTATTCAAACAAATTCGTATATCTTGAAAACTACAGAATCAATATTTGTGCTACACAATAAGAGAGATGTTTGAGATGGTAAGGTTAAATTTTAGAAACATCTCACTTATCCACTACAGCTCCGGAATATTGAGCTCGAAAGCGCTCATTTTTTTACTTAAATGTCGACATCTCGTGAACCATTCATACCATTTTTATGAAATTCTTATTTACTCGTATGATATAGTTTTTTATAAGTGAAGTTTTATTATGCATGTAATGACAGAGTGAAGACGTTTCAGACATGTAACTATTTAAGCTAATGTATTCATAAATCACTCTCGTGAAAGTTTTGTGTGTGTTGTAAGCACGTTATTCAATGATCTCATAGCCTAAAAGGTCCACTTTTAGCTTTTACAAGAATTCGCTTTAAAAATGCCTGCCTGGTTGGTTTCATCTTTGATACAGCCGTTGGTTTAACGTGGATAAGCCTGTGCATAAATGAATACTCAGGAAAACAATACGAAAAAATATTTCAAATAAATACGAGATTAATTCAAACAACGTGTCTAGAGCACTGATGATCTATACATTTATGATATAAATGATTTGTTCTGAATGACTCACTGACCGATATACGCACAGCCAAAGCTAACGATCGTAAGGATCCGAAACTTCGAGAGTGTGTTCTTTTAATCACGTAGGCATCTGATAATAAATGATTTTCCGAAAAGGATGCAAACTTTGTATGGCGCAACGTTATTTATTGATCCAATCTACTTTTTGCAAAAATATTTTTTAACGGAATTGATGGAAGGCGTGTATCAACGTGGCTCGTTCTCACGAATCGAGTTTAATTCACCGAATACAATTGATCAACAAAATTTGATTCAAATTTCTAGTGAGAACATTTGTTTCAATAAACTGATCAAATCTTTGGTGAACTAGGAAATGATTGATTATGTCAAACTTTATCGTTCAAGTCTGTATATACGTCAAGATCTTTCAAATCTGTATATACGTCAAAAAAACTGTAAATTCTCAAAAATTAAAAAATAATACGTTTTCTACACCATATTGTATATTATTCTGTATGATGCTGTATAATGTAATTCAATTTTCAAACAGTTTCTTAACATTTTAACCTCAAAATAAATAAAGTACCTAAACTACTATAATACTTGTTTGGTAGGAAGGTTCTCTCTTTTTTTATTACTTATATATTACTTATATACGTTCTTAACTTCAAATAACAACTGAGATGAACAGAAGCTTTTCCTCATTTTGTTCCCACTATATCATATAAGTTCTAACTATATCCATATAGTATTCAATTTATATGTATACATCTTGAAATAGAAATACAATTTTCGATCTATTTGAGATAGTAAAGGTTATTTTATTTAAACAATATTCAATAAAGTGAATGATATAGTAAAATGATTCTACAAAACTTAAAATGCAATTTGCTTTCGACTTACTTGATTATTTGATGATAAAAATGTATAAAAAAATCTATCTGAATACATTTTTTTGGCCATCCTCATCTGCTGCAAATTTACCGACATTTTAAACTTATTCTTACATCAAATCAGTATTACTCGATAGACATATGTAAGTATATTTTAAAAAGATAAGAAACCAATGTATAGATAAAATTATCAAAATTTAAAATTTGCATGTTCATTACCGATGAAATTTGTGGTTCATTACCTGTTACATGCAGTATATCACAGAGGTGAGAGTCAAGTATTGAATAAGTCATAAACCAATGAAATCAGCTCTGTGGCATAAAAGTGATATGGGGTTAAAAAGTGGTAAGGATTGTTTGGTTAGAAAAAATTGAAGAAAGAAATCTTCAAATTAGGGTACCTAAGTCACTGATCTCTTACTTTTAAATTGAGCAAATATATTACAATTGATTAAATTTTATAATTTAATTTTGTGCGCTGGGGGATATAAAATATTTTAAAAACAAAGGGGTCGTCCCTACCTTTTTAATTTTCAGGCGCAGGCAAGAGGCTAGAAAGTTAATTTTTGGTCATTGTTTTTATAAAATGCAGCACTCTTTTTTAATGTAATTTTGTTCCTAAAAATTGAGATGTATTTACAATGTCTGTAAAATAAACGGTATCGTGTTATTTACGAAGTGGGGACGAAATATGTTATTGGGACATAGTGTATTAGATATATGAATTTAGAAAACTTAGGATGATAAATAACTGCAGTTGTAACATATCACCCTAACAAATAATAATATTGGGACAAATATTCTCACTATGATCAAGTAGTATGGTCATATTATCCCACCATTTTCCTGAACAATGGATGTTAGAAGCTTCAAAATGTAAGCTTATATTCATTATGACCTAACCTTTAACACCTATCAAGAAAATTTGAATCATCGAGGTGTATATTTTATTTAGAGCAAACATGGTATATATTTTATTCTGAAATCTTTTCGTAGTATTATTTTCATAGTAAATTGTCCATCATTGAAAGTATGACGTCACAAATACCAAATCAAAAGGAACTACATAAATGGATAAACCATACTTATGTATACTGTATCTTAAATAAATATTGTGAAAGTAGTTTCTTTAACCTCACAAACGTGTGTTATTTACTTATTTATATATATTTTTCTATATGTATTTATTTATTTTTGTATTCTTTTTTTTTCTCATTTTAACGTTCAAAACGAAAATATTGCGGATATATAGTTATTGTCGTTAATGGAACTGTTATGTACTTTTCATCATCATCTTCTTGTTGAATGTCTACTTGCGTGAATAAATAAATTCTTAGCTAGCAGACACACATACATATACATATATAGTTCCTTTTACAGATAACTGAAGTAGATGACATCTTCCCTATAAGTGAAGTAAAATTAAGTATTAAGTCAATAAATGAATTTATTATTATTGCCATCATTCGGCCGAAAATTCATCACATCAATATTTACATTGGACAAGTTACGTAGAAAAATTGAAAATATAATGTTAATAATGCTATAAATAGAAAGACGCACTTTAGATAGAGTGGAACAATTTTAAAAAATAAAAATTTCCCTCCAGTTTTCACTCTGTTTAGAAAATAAATTTAAACTTTTTCCACTTGTCAAATCTATGTAAGACGACATACTAATTTGTCGTAGTAATATCAAAAAACCAAATTATTTACTTTCCATTAGCACAAAAACTAAAAGAATATTCCGTTTACAAAAAAATTAGTTTTTCCTGTTACAAAAAATGACAATTTCATTATTAAAAATGTACTTTCCCGTTATCAATTTTTTCTTGTTATTTACAACCTGTTATTCAACTAATCAATTTATGTGTATTTTTGGGATCGAGTTTGCACTGGTTAGCCGTTTTTTGGCCCTTACGTGCAGCCTGTGACAAAACTACCCACAAGTGGGTTTTGCCGAGAGATGTGGTTTTTTTTTTTTTTTGGCATTTAGTTCAACTTGGGATTAAACTATCCATGTGATTTTTGAGATTGAATTTGCACGAGTTTGTAGTTTCTTTGGTACTTCTGTTCAACCTTTGATTAAACTATCCACGCAATATTTGTGGTCGAGTTTGTATGAATTTGCGGTATTTGTGGCCCTTACGTTCAGTTTATGATTAACTACTTATTCATTATTTGTAACATAAACGGAAATTACTTTTAATTTCAGTGCAAAAAGTAATTATTTTTTAATAAGCGATAACCAACTAATAAAGTTAAGCAACCGCAGTCACAATATGTATTTGGATGGGTGGCCACCTAGCATCACTGTGTACTGTTGTTGTTTAATAATATTAATAAACCCCTTTGGATAATGGCTATATAGCTGAAAATAGCTAAAGCCAGAAAAAAAAAAAAGAATTAAACAATATTAATAAAAGATATCAACCTTTAAAACGTTATAATTGGAGTGTAGACCAAGTTTAATATATAAGCTTTGATTTCTTTTGAACGAAAATAAATTTCGAAAACCGGTACTTTATTTTGGTTTTATTTCAATGAAATAGATATTTTTCCGATTTTAATGATCATATATTCATATACATTATGAAGATATTTGCTGCCCATGATTGTATTTTAATTTTTATTGATTTTGGCTTGATTGAACTAAGAAGATTTTTATTTTTATTTTGTGTGTTTGATCAAAATGTTTTTACTAGTTGAAATTTTTAATATTTATTAACAATTTTGTGTTACTTAAATTATGTATAGGTACCGAATACCTAATCAATATTCGTACCAGAAGTCTTCCAGTTACTTTATTTTATATAATTCTGAAATACGTATGAAGGACATTGTTTTTCCATAGCCAGCGTATATTGGAATAACAATTCCAGAGGGAGAAAACAACAAAGAGAACCTTAATGAATTTATAATATTTATCGTCCGAGTTTACAATACATTTTATATAAAAATATGTGGGTATATATACGATTCAACCCGTATACACAGACACATTCTTGTTTGAATTTTACATGAATTTTAACAATCAATTACCGTTTATTTCAATTTTTTTGATAGTATCATGTACATTTTTATCTTTCCGATCGAAAGTTATTGTTTTCATTTTGAAAATCATATACTACTTTAATGCTTAAAATCACAGATATCAGAGATATGGAATAATTGTCATGGTTGTTTTTCCTTTAACGTATTATGCATTTCCACAATATTTATGCTATTAAAGTATGCTATTTCTATCATTTTTATACCCATACTTAGACTCCTGATTACAAAATAATTTTTTGTAGTTTTTCTATAGATAATATAAGATGTTGTCTTACCATACATATAAAATACATAGTTTTATGAAGAAATATAAGTTTTTTATTTATGTCCTTTGTAAAAAACATTTTTTTTCTATCTAGTAATAAAATGGAAATATATATCTGAAAAAAATTAGATAAAAAATGAACAAAGGTAATTATAAAATGCACTATAATTAATTTTTATAAGCTTTTTTCAATTTCGTTTAAATAATTAAGTATACTACAGATAACAATTTTTACCATTATTATCATTAAAACTAATTCTGTTTTACCATCAATATTTCCATGCACTATTTAGTTCTAATAAAACTGTAATACTTTTGACGGAACTGTAAATGTCAGTGTTTACAAAGCATTTTAATAATTTTCAATAAAATTTTATGTGTAAAAATTTCTAGTATTTTAAACTTCTATCGTACTAGTCATCGAGACAACAATTTTCGTACAAAAACAATTGAATGATTTTCTCTTTGGTGGACCGATTTACAACCGCCTTCGGTTTTGAGGCATACATATCAATAACAGAGTCCAATCATATCATTATTTTTAATCCTTATTAATATATATTATATATAAAATTAACCTTATAATGTGGGTGAAGTCGAAGTTACTTGGTTCTTGTACATGTGACGACAGTGTAATCAATATTAACCACCCCATTAGTTATTACTGATCAAACTGCCGCTGCAAAAAATGGAACCCACAACCTTCCATTGTAAGTAGACAAACAAAGATAGGTTTTAATGCCTTTACTTACTTGGCCACCGAGCCTCCATTCAATTACTCTCTTCCAATTTGTTCCTACAATTTCACAGACATCAATTTGTAGACTTTGGTACATTCCTTCTTTTTGGGATCCTAAAATTTACTATTAAAATTCAGACGTTAAACAGGTTTTTTTTCACTTAGTTACAAAATAAATGTTTATTAAAAACCTGTGATTCCACCATTAGCGCAACACGTTTTAGATCTCAAATTTGTATATCAATCATGTAAGAAATCTTATATTTTGGGTTTATGGTTTTTTTGTGTTTTTGAAGACGTAAGAGTAAAGGCCTAAGACGACAATACAAAATTAATGGGATTGTATATAATTGGCCTAATGTTTAAATTTATTGACAGAACATATGAGTAATTTAAAAATGTATGGCTGTTATTTCTTCCAAAAAAAAAAAAAAAATTATTCAAATTGGTAGAATTTGATTTGTTTTGTTTACTTAACAATTTTGGCGTATATAATAATTATCTATACATAAAATCGGTTGAAAACTGAGTTTATGTGAGATATTATTTGATGTATAAAATCTCTCCTTTTAATATATAAACCTTCAATATTTCTACTGGTTAGTCTTGGCAATCAATATATATTAATAGTATTCTGGTTAATTTTAGCAGTATTGACAAGGAAATTATATTGGAAACAATATTGTTAATTGCATTATTTATTTCACTTTCAAGAAAGTTGAGAGTATTGAAATTTTATAGATGTAATTATTTCAGCCTGGAAATTAAAAGTCTGAAATTCAAGGGTGGTCATTTGTATGTTTTTATCAATAAATACTGATTAACAATCATATTTACAAATAAATTTATTTTGTTAATTCGAATGTTCGTTTTTTTTTATTATTCAATATTTATCTTTAAAATAAATGAAGTGTAAAATTTAAATCTTAATAACGTTCGTGTGTTTAGTGAGATAAAATGTATTTTCTAATAAGGGGCCGAGGAAATACGTTTTATTGATGTGTAAAATTTATAGTATATTTTTTAACGATGTTACAAATTCGATATGTTGTTAATGTTATATTAGAAAGCCCACTTTTAAGCTTTTCTACTTATCTTCATAATGGAACAAGTTTGTGGACATTTAGAGTATACGATAATACATTATCTGTATGCATTTCATAGTCAGTGGCGGAACGACAAATTGAGAATTTTCGTTCCTATCATTTGAAGTTCATGAGTGGAGCTCATAGGCATTTCTCACTGACATAATATTTAAAGTTTCTCTTTTTAAAATAATATTAAAGGTAATTGTTCTGTTATAATAAGCTATGCATCATATCCACGGTAAAATTAGGATAGCTTGTAAAGAAAAGAAGTATAGTTTATGTCGCATACTGTACAGATGTACTGCGTGCACAGTTTGTGTTACTTGTGTATATTCACCACACATTATTACAATTATCATATATATGCATATCACATATACCGTTAAATTAGTACATTTTTTCACGTATTGTTGAACTTTCAGTTGCTATATCTTAATAAAAAAAGTTTTTCAATAATATTTTCTAGCAATATAAATTATCCGATCTTTGATTATAACTCGAATTAAGGAAATCAATCGACTACAAATTTTAATGGTAATTGAATCTTCATATCCTCAATTAGTATACAAAAATATAGAATTTTCTTCTCTAGTATAACTTCCATGAATATAAGAATTGGTTTTCAAAAATAGCGCATTTGAAAATATAAGTAATATTATAATATAATATCATGTTGGGATATTTAGTTGTCTCATCATTAGTTAACCAAAAAAGTAAAGTAAGTTTAGATTGAGTACACTGTTAGTTTTAAGTGAGATAAGTTTTATTATTTTCTAATTAAATACGCTTCCCTTTTGATACGAATCATATTTCTATTATGCTCACCTTCTAATATTTTTACCATATTTTCCAACCTTCAATGCACAGTTCCCATTAATATACTTTATATCATTTGTAAGTTTTTACGGATCGCTATTTTATACTCACTTTAAGTAGTATCGCTTCAATTCAATCTATAGCTCTAATTAAGTCGTTGTCGATTTTTTTTTTGTGTTGCAAGATTATTAAGCGGCAGACTTACACCTAACTTATAGTTTTTCGTTTGTTATCTTGTGTTTACCTTCCATTATAAAAGTAAATTGTTTATGTTTTTGCACTCTGTAGTCATATTTTGTACATAATAATAATATTAGTAATAATTATTTTATTGAAAAATGTACAATAAGCCAAAATAAGGATACAAATAGAAATAAATAAACAATTTTTTTAATCAATTACATGCATAACGTTTTTTTTGAATATTTAAAATGAATATTTGCAGTTGCGCCACTGATCTGTGATAAATATACCGATTTATTCGAAGTACTTGCATACATAGTACACCGCCGAGGTCAAGATAAACGACTCATGTTATAAACGTGTTTATTACCATCACATTAATCATGCAGTAATCGAAATTTTAAGCTTCAAGTGTATATTGCTGAACTATCAAAAATGTTTTCATTTGAAAACATTTATCAAGACAAAAAAAATTTGTTTGTAAAATTTAAATTTCGATTCAGTGGGGAGGCTACTGCAGGGAAACTGGTTATATGAACTTCTTTAGCTATTATCAATATATTTAAATATGGCTATTCGTATGAGTTTTCTAAAAGTATCGGAGCGCCAAATTGGCTGAACATACCAAAAGAAGATTTGAAAAATTTTTATAACATTGTTAACGGTAAGTTCAATGTCAAATCCATAGTATAAAATAAGATCTTCCAATAATCTTGAAGATCTGTTTCAAGGTCTAAATACATCATCAGACAGACAAAAATGGACATATTGAGTGATTCTATTTATAACTACACCTAATTTTTGTGTGTGCCTTTGAAAATTTTGTAGTATTTTAAACTTAAATTTAATACAAACTTATATATTCATAAATATAATATATATAATATGTGAACTTATTTTAGATTTAAATTTAGAACTCATCGTTTTAGGTTTAGAACTCACGAGTGCTGCTATTCACTCATTTTTGTACTATATTTATTAGAAAATAATGACTCCAAATATGTAAAAAACTTTTTATTTTTTAATTTTATAATTTGTTGATACAATATTTTGGTAACAATAACAGTTTATATAGTTTTATATACTTTTCTAATCCAATTTTTGGATTTTAAATTCCATGGCTAAAACTCTTCATATATTTAAAAAATTTGAAGTTTATTACAACACAAACACTTTGCATAAATTTATATGAAATGGAAAATTTTATATATTCTACACAACAAATGCATTTCCATAATGTAAACAAAAAACAATTCTATTTATGATAGATAATATTTCAAACATAGTGAGTGCTATCTGTTTCACTTTGTATGTCTATCAAATACTATATCCATTGAATTACTAATCTTAAATAAAGAATGGCAATACAAGCAAAATAATCTAAATAGATTAAAATTCCTTACACAATGTATTTCAATTAACATCGTTCATGCTAGTTGAAAAGAGGCAGTACTCGAATACAGAAGGAAATAATTTGAAGCAATAACTTTTTTGTTGTTAATTCCTGAAAATAATCTTTTTATAGACTATTAAATTCATTAGAAAAAGCTTTTATACCCAGGCGTACGAAACCTAAGCTTTTTTTATCCTTGATAATATTTTCAAAATATATCTTTTTATAGAGAAAATATCCCCAATTTCAAATATTGTCATGACGAATAACGCAAATCATTTTACAGTTTAGTAATAGATCAATAAATCCTTGTTTTGAATTTGATCCGTTAGTTCATTACTGATTATTATTAGTTTTATTTTATATATAAAATTAGTCCGTTGTGAAAGTAACATATAATTAAAGGACTAAATTTAAAAAAAAAAAACATTTTATTGTCAGTTTGTTAGTGAAAAACACCTGTATCAAAATGGAAAAATTTTCAAGCGTTGTCTAAAAAATTGGAATAATTAAATGAATAACTCAAAAAATAAATTAGGTGTATTCATCATCTCTACTAAGAAATCTAGTAGATGAACTTAATATGTTAATAGTAGTATTTTCAACATGTCTTTTCTAATATGTATTATGTTTTCTAGTCATTCAAAAATAAAACAAAAGAATAGAACCTAGTAGTTATCTGTCATTCTTCAAAACTTTTTGAAAACTATTTTTGCATATTAAAATACACGCAATAACTACACCACATAACACTAAACATTATTTATGTATTTTATTTATGAATAGAGCATATCTTTATTTAATAAGCAACAATCTATATATGAGTATAAGTTCAATTAAATAAACAGCATTTAGGAAACCTTATTTGATGCAAATAACAAATTTTTCTAAATTTCAATACGTTACGTTGGGATTTTATTTTGACTAAAACATTTTATCTTATCTATATGATTTGTTGTTTGTAGAATATAATTTATGTTCTAAAAGAAAATTTGATGTTTAATCTTTTTAAATGAACCTTTAAGGGTTTGTGTTCAAATGAATTTTATCAATGTACAATATTTTTAACTTTTCCATGAAAAGTTCTTACAAGGTCTCTAGAATCCAAATCTAAAATTTATATTGAGATGCTTATAACTGTCTTTTATAAGTATATAACAGTTTTTTTTTTTTTTTTTTTATTAAGAAGGTGGAATCCTTTTTACGGATTCCAGGCATATCGCCTGGATATGTGAAGACTCGACTCAGCGTCATCTAAAACTCAACGCTAGCGCCCATACTCACTAAGCCCTAAATCCCTTTTCTTCTATCCACATATCCCACCACAAAAACCGCCGCCAGGCATTACTTCGTGAGGGAAGAATCTGGCTATTGCTCTTCCTTCTGGTGGCTAAGGTGTTATCTTCCTTCTTCTATCTTCTGTAATAGTATATAACGGTGTGAGTGAATGTGTGTACACACGCACATGTGTGTGTACGTGTGTATGTGTGTGTGTGTGTGTGTGTGTGTCGGTATGTGCGTATGCGTGTTTGCGTGTCGGTGTGTGCGTATGCGTGTGTGTGTGTGTGTGTGCGTGAATGTGTATGTATGCGAATTCGGTTATTTGGCACGCTTATCTAGAGAACGAATGATTATATTGACGTGCAACCACAATCATTCGATGCTTAATTATATAATTTAGAACTGAATTTTCAACAAAATCATTCCAACCGTTTTTTGTTAACAGAAAATCAAAATTTTGATAAGATAAAAAATTAAACTTATTTTTGTCTTTGGTTAGACAAGCGAATTCATTGTGGTGGTAGACACATACAATTCAGCAGATTTGAGAGTATAAGACCCGAAATAAATCAATTGGATTCGATATTGACGTGACCGTCGATAATACACAGTAACGGTATAACAGTACTCATGGTTGGAACTTCCAAACTGGATTGCAAGATGGCCTTTAAGTAGCTAGATTTTGATATTTTTTTAATAAAAACTACTTGTTTTTGTTTCGTAAAAAAATTAATTTTTTTTCAATAAATAGTATATACAAATATTAATTCTAATACCTCCAAGAATATGTGTGCAAAGTTTTATGATGATCGGTTAAGTTTTCTTGTGAAAGCGTCAAAACAAACTATTATTCACATTTATAAACGTAGCGATTTGAAAAAAAAACACTTAACAGATTAATCTTATGGCGCAGTTCTTACCATCATTCATAATACTTCCGTTAAAACGTCAATACAGTTTTTATTTTGAATGATCTTGCTTTATTACAGTGTACAACTTTCTTCGTAAATGATATGTTGAATTTTCACTTTCGAAATTGTAAGACAATAAAATATTTAATAATAAAAGTTGAGACAAGCCATTTAATATTTGTTACTCGGAAAAACACAGCACATATAGAATATGTAGGTAGGTAGGTAGGTATATATATACGTTATAAGCTTTCTCAAATGATTTTACACGAAAGCTTTTTTTTCTTTAATATCATAATACTGAAAAACCCACGTTTTTTTATTGTATGTCAAGAAAATGAGGATGACTAAATTTTTTTGTGTTTATATAAAATCTTTTGTAATTATAGAAAAATCTTATTTTTCTTGTGGGTTTGCTTTTGATTTTATAACCTGCATACATTAAATATATGAGGATATATTAAAATTAGTCTGAAGTTTGCAATACTAGAAAATACTAAATGTACTAACAAAACTGATATACATATCCATAGTATTTGCCTATTCAGTGTATTTTCGATATAAAATAAAATTTTAATTGCGCGTTATAGGTCCAAAGAGTGGCCTACGATCCCACTATAGATAAACAGTGTAAATGAATTTGTTTTTTAAATTTTTCTGATTGTTACATTTACCATTTTTAAGTTTTGCAGGCCTGAAACAAAAAAATATTTTTTATTAAATCTCTTGTATCTGCTATTTATAAGAGCCACTTGGGTTTAAAATTTCTTCATTCAATCGAAAAGGAATACAAAATAGCAAAATTCATAAAGGCGTTGATATTAAATATATATATATATATATATATATATATATATATATATATATATATATATATATATATAAATATATATATACATATATATATATATATATATATATATATATATATATATATATATATATATATATATATATATATATATATATATATATATATATATATATATATATATGTATTTTTTTTTGTAATTATTAATGATAACTCTAGGATTTTTCGAATCAAATTACATTTTTTCCCCAATTTCCCAAATCAAATTATTTTGTATTTCATAAATTCGTATTTCGACTACAAGGTAGTCATCATCAGTATGAATTATCACTATAGTATAGAATTATTACTATAGGTTGTAATGATTCTCTGAGGAGAATCCTTGTCGAAATATGTATTTTTAAAATACACAATATTATGTGATCTAGGAAATTGAGGAAAAAATCGAAATTTATATATATTATATATATATATATATATATATAATATATATATATATATATATATATATATATATATATATATATATATATATATATATATATATATATATATATATATATGTTTATGTAATGGAATCGGTTGTAAAAAATCAACTTGGCTATCAAAGGATGAAAAAACAAACAGTGTGGAAATTCTAATATTATATTTCAAATATTTGCTACAATCACAATAAAACCAGTCACTTGAAAAACACATTGAAATTTATTTATACGATTCAGAAAAACGATGCGGCATATGATTAAAACTTTTGAGACCTGATTTAATTCACCTTATATTCCAAAAATTATTAAGCGTACCAAAGCCGATATGAATATTTACAAAAAATGTAAAAATAAAACACCAAATTGATTTAATTTATAGCACTTATAATGTTTTTATGTTGTGGCGAATTTTAAAGAAAATTTCGATACATCAAATAAAACTAATCGAATTTGACACTATCGCGTTAACTAATAGAATTCTATACGAAACCATAATATTTTTAAGATTACATCAGACATGTCGAGCGAGTTAGCATTTGAGACTAGCAGATGCCAACCTGTTTAAGTGTTGGTATTGGTCCTGGTGTTGCATTTTCAGTCCTTGGACTTGCTCAAATACTTCGAGTCTTGATCTTGTTGTTATTTTTGCTCAAATACTTTGAATCTGGTCTTGTTTATATAGTCTTGGTATTGGTCTGGTTTGGTTTTGCTTTTTTGATCTAATATTTACGTTTTATTAATTTTCCTATGCATCATCATTATGAAAACTATCAAAGGTATAAATTATAAATAGCTCACAATAAAAATTATCTCTTTGTCTCTTTATTCCTTTTCCATTATTTTTCTTTTTTTTTTTTTTGTATTTTAAACAAAAAATTTCGAATAAAAAGTTCTTATAATATATATTTCAACCCATTCATTTATTGGAAATTGTTATTTTTAGTTTAGTCTTGCCTATTAAGTATTGGTTTTACATACTTGATCTTGGTTTTGGCCTCGTCCTTGCTTGTTCTTGGTCTTGTAGGTTTGTAGATAATCTTGGCTATGTTCTATATACCGTTATCTAAACGAAACCAGTTATAAAAGGAAAATATGAAAATGAAAGGTTGAGAAGGTTCCTGATGATATTTCCTGTAAAATGTTATTAATATGATACATCCTGTATAGGTAGATATAAACGAGTAATGCAATCTATTATAAAATAATATTGCCTATAAAAAACAGTAAATTTAATACAACGTACGAAGTTAAATTCTTTCATAGACCGAAAAAAAGCTTATATGATACGGTTTATATAAAAGCCATAATTTCACCCATTTTCTTGTACTCCACCATTATGATGAAATAGCTTACTACCGATTTCGATATGTCAATTTTCTTTCACGTTTTTTTTCTCCTTTTTTTAATATAGAAATGATCTTCTATATCCATCCATCGCCCCATTCCTCACGTATCAATGTTGTCACATTTAATGTGATAAAAATATTAAGTTGAATTCACATAAAAAGTAATTTTTATCATCTCGTTTAACTATGAATACCAAATTTAAAACTTGTTTTGATATTTATTAATTTTTATTTTATGCAATATTTTTATGTGTTTTATTTTTTAAATTATTAAGGATACAAAATTTACGTATAATTTTGAAAATTTTGTGTTTAATTGCAATGGAATCTTTATTTTAAAATATAACTCTTGAGCAATAATTAATATTTAACATGTGTTTTGTTTAAAGTTGTTTTAGTTTTAAAAAGATTTTAAACAAAAAACTATCATGTGTCACAAAATATATGTCTGGAACTTCACTATAAATACAAAACTGAAGACATCCGCCTCAAAATTATAAGTTTTCAAAATTGAACCTACTCGTACATTGAAATTAAGGCCATACTTCCTTGAATCTAATTTTAATTATTGGCCGATGATAAAAATAAATAAATCAGACGTCTTGTTATTTGGGGATGTTTGTTTACCGGATTTGTTATTTGGGGATGTTTGTTTACCAAAACAAACCACTACCTTTGTAAAACTTTAAAGTCAACATTGTAGAAGAATCCACGAGTTTGGAATCAGACGTTACCAGCGAGTATCTCTGGTGTTGATACTTAAGACCCATCAATATTTCTATGCGTCATAATTACCATAAAAAATGTTTGAAATTAATTGTTTACTTGAAGATATCAATTAGATACCACTCAATGACAAAAAGATCAAAGAGTACAAACTCAAGAGGTTCATGCAAAACATCGACTCCAAAATGGTGATATCTTCTTCAATATTGACTTCCCTGATTAACAAGTTTACCAAAATGAACCACAATTTTGGTAAACAAGCAGCCCTAAAAGATCAAGTCTGGTACCAATCAAATCTAGTGATGTGGTTTTCTCTAGGGAGATGTGATGTTTAGAAATCGTCCACGATGAGTTGATGACTTCAGTTCGCTATTCTTTAAAACTACTAAACTACTATCCACAATAAACTTGACTTCAAATTAGCAAATATTGTTAGCCGACATTAAAGAAAAAAATTATCAGTTAACACCAAGATGTTTTACAAGCTATAATTCAAAATTCTATAACACGAGCACATGTATTAAGTAAAGGAACTAAGAGGTTTTTCTTAATGAGTAAAAACTTCATTATTAAAATTTTCAAAAAAGAGAAGAAGCATCGATTAAGGACAAATTAAACTCTTAAACTAATAAATCATTTGTTCGATTGATTTCATATCAACCAGTTGTTTTGATCACCGCATATTGCTCATTTTTCCACGACCTTGACTGCAACAACCGCTAGTATGCTAGATATCATTAATAATTCTAATTATTCGACTCAAACAAATAACTCTGATTTTGTATGGACTGACTTATCAGATTACCAATTATTTTACTTTAATGTGATTTACGTATACATAATATTTTCAATATCAATAAAATTCAAATCTGACCTTTTTAATATGACCTCGTAAAATTTATAGTAAAATGGTGCATAAAATTGGTAAAAATGGAATATATACGATAAAACTATTAAATATTATATTAACAAGACATTTTTGTACATTCATTTAATGTTTGCTAAACAATTATTTATATAATCCACATAAATATCTGATTATTATCAAATTTTTATTTTCTGTCATCAAATTTTCGATGATGTATGCCTAACATTTGATATAAAAATTGATTAAATTTGATAGACAACAAACTATTAAATAAATATTTTATTAGAATTAAAGATAAAAGTCATAAAATAAATGAATGTACTCCAACGTGTCTTTTTGTTTAAATCGATCATTTAAATTGGTTCAGGTATTTTGTAACATAATTTTGAATGACATTACATTAAATTTCAAACGGATTGTTGAAAATATATTGTCAGAGTAAAATAAATAAAAACATTACAGTTTTCAGGGTTTTAGAAACAAAACTACCAACAAGTATTATACAATACGTATTTTTTAAGATCCACAACATCGTTTTGCATCAAGTTGAAAATCTAAATTTTCACTATTTATTCATTTTCATAATCTAACACTGTCTAGCTAATAGTAAAAAACTGAGGTATAGAAAATGAGAAAATTCTGAACCCAGCGAATTATCTGTATTTTAAATGCAGTAATTGAATTTGAATTAAAGCACGTAAATATCTTCTTTCGTGACATATAAAATTTCTCTTTGGGAAAAGTTTTGACTAAAACCGCTAATGAATTAAATGATTTCAATTTGAGAAAATTAAAAGACTGGCTTATCTTAGAAAATAAAATACTGTTGTAAAAAAGTATCCGTTTATACAATGAATAACTGTATTTTCATGACACAATTTTTCAAGAAAATGTCCAAATGGACTAATCAAATAAAAAAATTGAATGAAAACGTCAAAATGTTGTTATTTTATGATTTTACTTTCGAGTCAGTTTTAGAGAGAAAAAATTAAAGAAGTTATTTGTCATTCCGATCAAAGTAATGCTGAAGTTGTAAGCTATCATCTATATATCGCCTACATGTCTATCGGTCTATATGCTCGCGATAAACTCAAAAAGTATTGCAAATTTTCATACGGTTTCCATCAATAGATACAGTCAATCATTGGTTGATATATACCTATAAAACGAAACAAGAACACAGACCGGAGATGAAGGATCGTGGTAGATTTAAAAAAAAGCTGAAAGTTGGATTAACTTGAAGCGATCTATTCGGGCAAAAGGCATTGCTTCCATGCGTTCAAAGCGAGCAGACACATAATTTATTGGAAGTCAATTTAAATTATTTTTTGTATGTAACGTTAACGCAAACGCAATAATGAGATACAGTCAATCATTGGTTGATATATACCTATAAAACGAAGCAAGAACACAGAACGGAGATGAAGGATTTTTTTAATAGTATTAGAAAATATTGATACTAAATTTTTTTATAGGTGTTCATAGAATGAGCTAATTAGTCGTTTAGTTGCGTGGACATCCGTTTGTATGCTCGTCATCGAGACATTTTGAAACAAACAATTTCAAATAAATTTGAAACATTATTTCGTTAACTGTTTATAGTCAACGTAATTTCAGTTCAAATTTAGCTAGTAATCACATACTTTTGCAATACATATTATTATTATATAATTGAATGGAAATATTTTGGGTATTTCATGAATGCAAAACTTTAAATAATACTAGTTCAAACATTCATACTGATCAATATGTCGAGTATTTAAAAAATTATTTCATTGTTATTAGAATTGTTTTTAGTGTATTTTGGATTACATATATATATATATATATATATATATATATATATATATATATATATATATATATTATATATATATATATATTTATATATTTATATATATATATATATATATATATATTATATATATATATTATATATATTGAATAAAATACACTCAAAACAAGTGACAATAACAACTCACAAGATACATTTTTTAAATACTCGACATATTGATCAGTATGAATGTTTTAACTAGTATTTAAAGTTTTGCATTCATATATATATATATATATATATATATATATATATATATATATATATATATATATATATATATATATATATATATATATATATATATATATAATATTATATAGGGATTCTCGTGAATTCGAATGGTGTCCGCTGTATAAATTTCAAGAATAATCATTATCCACATTTACTCGTTGCGATTCAGTAAAATTTCTAAAATTGTGTAAATGATATAATAACTAATGACTAGAATTGGCAAATTTTCTGTTAAAAACTTGATAATAGTATTAGATAAATTATAAACAAGTTCTTTTGTAGTGGTAATAGATACCCATTTTTCCAGTTCAGTTGAAGTCCTTTGTTTTTGTATGAGAAATGAAAAGATCGTTAAGAATTTGTGTGTGTTTTGCAGCATGTTCTTTTCTTGTGTTGCTTCTATAGTAGGTATTCTGTTACTGACAGCAAATGAATGTATGAAGACGGTATAGTTATACTGCATTGAATCAAAGCACTTCTTCATTCTTTAAGCAAAAACAAATAATAGATTTGAGAGCTGCAACCGTCTTTACTATAAAAAAGTAACATTATAAATAAATTATTGGGTTTACAATTTCCAATTGTTATCGAATACGAAATTGAAGAAACATTTAATACAAGCGACAGCGTTTGATGCAACATAATCAGTATAGTTTTATTATAAATTCAATTTCCTTTTTTTTTTAAGAAGTCAATATGGAGATAAAGAAAAATTTATCTTAATTTTATAAATATAGCAAATAGGTTCACCATATAAAAATTATTAAAATTTATGTTTCAGCTTTCGAACTATTTATTATGAATTGCGGATTAGTTATTATTTCATTAATTAAATATTATTTAATTATATTTAATTATATTATTTAATTATATTTATTAACCGTCTTTACTATAAAAAAGTAACATTATAAATAAATTATTGGGTTTACAATTTCCAATTGTTATCGAATACGAAATTGAAGAAACATTTAATACAAGCGACAGCGTTTGATGCAACATAATCAGTATAGTTTTATTATAAATTCAATTTCCTTTTTTTTTAAGAAGTCAATATGGAGATAAAGAAAAATTTATCTTAATTTTATAAATATAGCAAATAGGTTCACCATATAAAAATTATTAAAATTTATGTTTCAGCTTTCGAACTATTTATTATGAATTGCGGATTAGTTATTATTTCATTAATTAAATATTATTTAAGGTTTGTTTAATCACACATATCAGTTACGTCATACTTCAGTCACATATCAGTCATTCCTCCTCAGTCGGATATAATATTATTATGTAGAATCTAATGGAAGGAATCTACCCTTGGCAAACACACTTCAGTCTCAGTGATTCAGTGCGGATTCAGCCTCAGTTCCATTATTTTTATAATCGTCGCCGACGATATTTTTACAATTTTATTGACCGCTTTTTTTGTTGTGTGGTGGGAATACATAAACCATTGAAGGAAAAAGGATGGTATGCACACTGAACTGTGATTAAATTGAAACGTGACGGACATATGTAGATAGGAATGGTTATTTTACTGGCATTTGCCTGTGACTGAAGTATAACATACTTGATACATGCGAATGCGCCTTTATTCATTATGTTTTGCAGTTCTCAAATAAAAAAATCATAATGAATCCTATTAAAATAGAATCGGAATAAATGGGAAGAAAGGGATATTTATTTACTACTCATTTCTATTCAAAATTTCCTATTCATTCCAATTAAATTTCAATAATATTAAGTATCGTTTATTTATAAAAGTTAATTAAAAACCATAGTGCTCTTTGCATTTTGGCTCATCTATGATGATAAATTCAAAATATTGATTCAAACATATTTTTTTATTTTTATGTTTATAATATGTTGTATTCATTTCTCTTGCCTAAGTTTTAAGTTTAGCACATAATATTTTTGCCTTATGCTAAGCACATGCCTTAAGTATAGTATATTTATATTTATTATATTTTTTAATTTTCTGTTTACAATATGTAGATAGAATAAGCAAATAAGTGAATGATGACATAGTAGCATTAATTTGTAATCATGTGATTACAAATTAATATTTTTCTTGTTATTTAGAATTCTCGGGTAACTTAATATAAAATTTAAAACTATGAAAAAATTTAAGTATATATGCTGTTTTTGCAATTATAATAATTGTTTACATTATACATCTAACATATTCAAAACAGGTGTCACTAACACCGGGTGTCGCATACAGTATGTTAAAGCTACTAAAATCAATATGGTAATACTATTATATAAATCTCTGAAGTTTTTGAGTTTCTTTTCTATTGTCTGATTTAATGTTAATCAATTTGCATGTGTTTCTAATCCTTCAAAGTACTTTGGAATTTAAGATTGGAATCTTTCGAGAATTTAAATGTTGGAATTTGATGCTGTGCCCCATAGTTCGATTTCATATGTCCAAATTAGTTTAAAAGTAGCAGCATCATATATTAATAAAATAGTAATATTTTTAATAATTGTGTACATTAAACGTCTAAAATATTCAAAACAGGTGTCACTAATACTGGGTGTCGCATAAAGTATGTTAAAGTCACTAAAATCAATATGGTAATTCTATTCTCTGAAATCTCATATGTCTTTGAGTTTCATCACTATTGTGTGATTTAATGTTTCTAGTACTTCTAAGTACTTTGAAATTTTAGATTGGAGTCCTTCGAGCATTTCAATGTTGGAGTTTGATACTATGCCCCATTGTTCGAAGTCCAAATAAGTATAAACTCAGCAGCTTTATATACTAACCATTAACCTATTATTAGCTTTATATACCAGTAACTTAGAAATTCATTGAACAAATATAACCCTCTTTTTTTGTTTCTTCAAATCTTCCATGTCATATGTTCCCATATTCTCAAATGCTTTGAAAATTATACAATCTTCTGCCATAAAATTGGATATTTGTACTTGAACAAAATACTCAAAAGAAAACTATTTCTATAACAAATATCCAATTCCACTTCAGGATTGTACATTATTTAATCACGCTTATCATTGAATCACGTTATATCTTATTATCCACAGCAGCAGATTTTGCTAACAAGGAATTTTCATCAGAAGCGAAGAAAAGACTTTCATTAAAAAACTTTTATAACTAAAGAAAACACAGAGTGCTGGTATTTTTTTTACATTCAGAATTCATATTAACATCATTATTAAAAATATCTTAATAATTGTTCATATTATTCATTTTAGAAAAATTGATTTTTATGCAAGGTTTGCATAACGTTAAATATATAAGTAATTTGAATGATATAAATATTCGTATGATTATACTATTATTAATAAAGATTTTCTTTTCTAGGTGAGTACAACTGATAAAAGTGATAAGCTGATATATTGGGAGTTAAAAATAATACAGAAAAAAAGTAAAGTAAGTTGATGTTTTACTATCATCGATGAAAAGCGTACATCTGGATTTTCAGAAGAAATATTCTTCTCGCAAATGTTGCAGAGCTTAATGCTAATATGAAGAGTCGATAAAAATTGTTGCTTTAGAAATTATTATTAATCCGTGTTATTTAAAACATAATACTTTTATTTATTCGAATAACTTGCAGTTGTTGCGATCATTTGTCTTTACAATATCAAACATGCTTAATGTCTACAAAAAGTCACCCAAATCCCATAGCTATTAATTTTTCGACAGCGACTATTATAAACACATAGATATCAATAAACCACTTGTTTAATTGTGTACTGTATTTGATAAACACGGATAAATTTAACAAAAGGAATATAATTTTCATTGCGATCATCAATAAAACTCCTTTATTTAAATAGTTCTGGTTATTATAACGTTTCCATCGTTTGATTAGGTATGGAACAAAAAATTTGTAAAAATACATAAATATTTTAACTAACAATCATTTTAAGAATTGGATATTGATTTGTACAATGATATAGATATTAATTCAGCATTACGACATAAAATTTATAAATAAATTAAAAACACCTTCAAAAAAATTAACATAAAACAAATATATTTAAATTAAAAACTTCTATAAATAATTTACTTGTGACCAAATACCTTTCTGAGTCAACCAATGAATTTTCAGAATGAATCAGCTAAGGATAAGATTGGTTCCGATTTCGAAAGGGAATTGGTCACAAGGAAATTATTTGAAGAACTTTTTACTTTAAAATTATTTTTACTTTTCAATTCATTGATTTGCAAGCGGTTCTTTTTTTAAAAAATTTTAATGTTGCATACAACCACAATAAATTTTTCATTTCTTTTTTAAGGAACTTCATATCCTGGTTTCCTTATTATGGTACTACTCGATAGATATCCTTTCCAACATATACTTTACGAACCGATGTTTTTATTTTTTTATTGATTTATTGGCAGAGATATCTATCGATCGAGTGGCATCACGATAAGGAAACCAGGATATGATATATATATATATATATATATATATATATATATATATATATATATATATATATATATATATATATATATATATATATATATATATATATATATATATAAGTTTATATATGACTCCTATTTTTGTAGTTAAAAAATAATTTTTATTTTTTTTTTCAGTAGATCCAAAATTTCATACGAAATATCGATATTTTCGTCTTTGCGAATGTTTGAATTGTTTTTAATCACATTTTTTTAAACCTTACTTGAACCTTCTCGAAGATAATGATTTGAATCTGTCAGACAAATTTAAATTGAACCGAGTACAGTATTTCATTTTACATATGTAAGATTTATTTTGCATTAAAAATTATTGTTTGCCAAAAGCGTTCTGACGTTAGGG
Organism: Chrysopa pallens; assembly: GCA_020423425.1. Taxonomy (NCBI): domain Eukaryota; kingdom Metazoa; phylum Arthropoda; class Insecta; order Neuroptera; family Chrysopidae; genus Chrysopa; species Chrysopa pallens. The sequence continues at coordinate 67,286,167 of CM035591.1, read as the reverse complement.
CTGTTCCTTTTTGGTTTCTTTCTTACTGGTATTATAATTTTGACATTTTTTGTTTTTATTTTATGTTTTTCTTTGTTTATGTATATTTTATTTCTGCTTGTATAAGAATGAATATAATATGTTTGCAATTGACATATCAAACAGGAAATTCTTTTTTTTTCAGTTTGTTAAAGCAAGTATAGTAATGCGTAACATCAATGTATTCAAAGAGTAATATCAAACGTTGTATTAAAAATCAACAAACAAACAATATGTGTTCCAATTTTATAAAAAAAAAAAAAAAGTATTTTGTATTATGAATTATGTGTATTGTTTAAAATACGCGAATTTTTTTTCTTTCTTTTAATATGTTAAACAAGTATTATCATATCAAATAAATGTTTGAAGAGTTCTATATAAAGAGAAATGAGAAATTTTCATGGTGGTGTATGGTAGCTTAATAATAATTGACTGTACTGAGGCGGTAATTGTTTTTAATACAGTATTGAGTGTACATAATCGATTATTTCCAATATAAAATCAAAAATATATACTTAATAAATGCGAAAGTAACTCTGTCTGTGTAGTGTCACGTTGTCATGCCTTCACAGACAATTTTGATGAAAAGCTAGGCGTTATACATGTCCGATATGCAAATTTGTAATGTATAGAGGTTTCGATTTTCTGCTTTTTATAAATTAGAATATTTGGAATAATCCAATTCGAAGTCCATTACAAATCTTAGTTCTAAAACCAAACCAAATGTTTTATATTGTTGGCAGATATATAATTGCTCAGAAAAACAACAACACCAAAAATTGAATTAACAATTCGGAAATTGAATAAGGTACTGTCCTTATGTCCTTAATATAAGTCGGCTAAACGATGTTTTTCCGCTAGTCATCTATTATTCTAATTGGCATAATGATGACGACACTATGTCCTCGAGCGAATAACTCAAACAATTATAGGAATAAGAAAAATTTACCATTTTATGTTTGACATTTCTTTTACTTATTTATTTGTTTGCGAACTTAGAATATGTGACCCGTCTTAATGACTTTTTAGACTATTAACGACGGAAAAAAATTGAATTCATAATATGGAAATTATTTAAAATAACATATCTCCTTTATATTATACACCGTTATGAAAATGTAACACATTATCTTTTAATTAACTTTCGCTAAAAAATTAATTTGGACTTATGTAAAATATGGACACCACAAAAACAATTTTGGGCTATTTGGTGTATGTGTATGTAGGTGTGTATATATGTGTGTATTTATATTTTTAAAAAAGGATCTGTTACAACTTATACATCCAACTGTTTTTCAGTTGGCCTCTATTTGTTAAAAAACCATTAATAATTTACATACGATGTTTAGCCGAAGAATAGATTCAAAATTTTAATTCTAACGATAGACAGGAAGGCAAGGAATTCCGTTAAATATTCAGTCAAAAGGTTTTTCAATGAAATATTTACGTATTAAATTTTCGCTATTGTATAACACCCTCCTCAAATTATTTTCAATGAAGAACGTTAGCGATAAAAAATTACAGAAGTACGGTGTTCAATCATACACTTCTCGCAGACTTATTACATCATTTGATTGATAAATGTTGATAAAGAAGTATTTCATAAACATAGCCACGAAAGAAAACATGATTCGATTCATGGTGTTCGTACGTTTCATTGTAGGAAATGTAAAAATCAACACATTATTGAAATTTAATGTGTTTAATAATTTAATTTTATAAAAATTAAAGAATACTTTTTGTTGTGTGTCATTGCATAAAAGCTTTATAATGTAACTAACTGTTATGTAACTGTTTTCCATTAATAAGTTTCCAGAACAAAATTTCTGGAAAAAACTTATTTACTATCAAAATAAAATAACTAAATAAGTTTCTTTTTTATTGTATAAAACAAAAGTGGACAACAGTTTCCTCTTTGAAAATAGGCATTATATTCGAATTACTTAAAATTAAATATGTAGAAATTTTAGACATTTCTTGATCAGTTTGGGAATTTTATTATGAATGTAAAGCATCTTAATCTAGATTTTCAGCAAGAAATTATATTTAACGTACTTTTTTAAAAATGAAATTAGTACTTTCAGTCATAATACACGTAAGTTGTACCTAAAAATCAAGAAATTTTAATAGCTTTTTGGTAGAAAATTTCAATTTCAAACAAAACTAGATATTTACTTCCTGTAGAAAATGTAATAAATTAATTTTGTTTAATTAATCAATTCTATAAAGTATTAGGCTTTACAATTGAATTTTTACCAGGATAATAGCTCATCAGATATAGCTTATACCAATGATTATTTGATATTCCACTGCTTAAAAGTTACAGTTTACGGCCTCTTATTAGTCTATCCTGACTAAGCTAAAGGTAGACCTGAAAATTGACGGATGATGATCATATGATAATCACAAAATGCGCACCATTCAAACAACTACAACAAAAAAAAACAATTTTGTCATGTATTATTAGATATGTAGAAAATGGTTCAGTGAAACGTGAATGATTGCTTTTTTTCGATGTTTATTGGTGGAAAAGTTGAAAAAAATGATATATATTTTGTGTATATATATTTTTTAGTAAATATTTACATATATAAATATTAATCTACAAAAAATATTTTTTGTGTATTCTCAAAGGATATTTGTCTATTTTTTTCGTAAATATAAAGTGCTTTTTGCATTTTATTTTATGAAACAAATGGTAGGGTGTGTACCAATACATTATTTAAGTATGTCAAAGGTGGAGGGGTGGCGGGTTGAAGAAAGCAACTGTTGAATTTGTATAGACAAAAATTTTGTTTTTTGTTTTTATTTTTATATTATTTTGTATTATATTTGAATAGATTACATTATCTTTATTTACGAGTATTTACATAGTATTTACAAAAAATCAAATGTTATATCAATTATTGCAATTTGCATTCAATCTATGTATTAAAAAATTGTTGAAAAGTTGAATGTCCGTACCTTCCCTGTTTCATCTGATCCCACCGTGTGTTTAATAGCTAAAATGCAAGGTTTTGACTCACTGATTGTTCTCAGACTAAAACGAACCCTCTATCTTCATAAAAAAAGGAGATATCTGATTTTGAGTGTACAACATAAATAGTTGAAAGTCAGGCTTAATGCCGGTGCATTGTTCTCCTGCATGTAATTCAATTTGAGTTAGAACTGGATATATTATGATACAAAACAATAATAACACTTGGAGAAAGAAACGCCTCATACAAAATACAAATTATATAATTTGGTCTTAGAACGCTCAGTGACTCAATACTCACCACTTGACCTTTTAAACACTCAAATTGGATAAGCTGGATATTGTTGAGAGCACAATATACACTGAAAACTTTTATTGTGTAATTTGAATGATTATTAGTATCAGATGTGTTTGGAAATTAATAGCACAGTTGTTACAAAATCCAGTCTGGATATATGGAAACATTCCAAGTTAACATTGCATTAAACTGATATTAGATTTACTGGATTTGTTCAGAAACTTGTAAATTCTATAATATAAGTCGAATTACTAGGAAAGGAATAAAAAAAGTCTTAAATCTTTTTGGAAAATAACCAGATTAGACTATTTTGTGTTTAATTATTATAGTTAACTTAATGATCCATAGAGCTCTTAACATTGCAAAGTGATAACCATTTGGAAAAAGTATTGGCTATAAAAAATAACATCACAGCACGTAATCGTTTTGATAGTCAAGTTATAGATTCTCTTATATTTGTACAATTTTTTATCTTTTATTGCAACATATCCTACAAAATAAGAAAAATTTTAAAATACCATGGAGTTAATAAAGAATTGAATCCACATGTAAAGTTCTCCAATTTATTATTGTACAAGAAACCAAAAGTGGGCAAAATGAAAGAAATCGGGTCCTTACAAGTTTACGTGAGATGATTATTCCGCAGAATACTTGGGGCAGACCGATAGTAATTTGGGAATATGGAAAAGGGAACATTTAAATCTTACTGCAACAGAACTGATGAATCTGCTTCTGAAAATACGTAGCGGATTCAGGGCATAAATGAAAAGATACCATGGAAATATTACATCTTGCCCACAGAGATTGAACAATGAATCTACGAGAGACTCTAGAAATATGAATTTCTAAAAACATTGGTATTTTCATCAATCGGGAAGCGCTTGTTGCTCTTTTAACGAAATTTTAACGATTTTGTTTCAATTAATTTTTGTTTTTAAATTTTATAATAATTCTATATGTTTGCCCATAAAATTACTTACTGAAATCACCTGTTAATAATATAATTTCAATTTTAATATTTATTATAAATTTAGGTACATTTGTTTGTTATAATTTATTGTTCTGATGATAACTATCAAGTCGAAATGTATACATTTATGAAATTTGTCGATTATTGTAGTAGGTTCTTATAGTATCAACAATCTTACCAGAACTTTATATTTTTACTCCAAGATGCTTTTACTATTAGATATATTTACATTTTCCAAAGAAACCAGTAACAGATGAAAAGTTAATTTTTGCAAGTGCTTATACGTTTCTTTAGGTTTGTTTCAAAAAATATATGCAAGTTTAAGCTTGTCAGAATCTGCGTTGAAGAAGAAATGCAATTTACAGCAAAAACCTATCCAGGTATTCAATGTTTCCGGGATCAATTCACGACACATAGAAATTTTTGACCTACCATGTAGAAAATCTTAATAAGGATATATCTCTACAATCTATCGAGTTCAAAAGGCTACAAAATTGGCATGTTACGATTTTTTATATTTAATTTTTTGTTTTGTTAGTTATTTATTTTATTATTATTATTTATTTATTTATTTTATTATTATTTTTTTTTAATTTACTTAACAGGAATGTAACTTTTAACAGTATTTTCAAAAATGTAAAATTTTTGAGATAGAAACTTGTCTTTCGGAATAACTCTTGACAACGGTAATTCCGGAAAATCAGTTTTTCAGCAAAAAGTAATTATCGTACGAAAAAATAAAGTTTACTGCTACAAGAAAATTTTGAAAAAGATCAAATTTAGAAAATTTTTTTTCAATTCAACTAATTGGTCCATATCGCTGTTTGTAATAAATATATATCTCGAAGAAACCTTGTGCCTATTATTGGTAATGTATTCTTTAGTAACAAACAATCCAATTAATTATAAATTTTTTAAATATCTGATATTTTGTGCAATATTGTTTTGAAACTATTGATGATCATGTTAGTATTTATAAAGCTAATGAAAACTATATAGAAAGCTTGTCTCGATACTACGTCTATTAAAGTTTAGTATTGGCAATATAAATATTTTTTACACTGTAATGTTTTGATAAATTTAAAAACTATGTTATGACATTTGTTGCAGCTGTGCAATTTGATAATGTTTGTCATTAAATAAATAGTTTTGAGTTTTGTATTATATAAAAAAATCATGTTTTTTAAATTTCTAAAATAATGTTTACGGGATCCGTAGATTAAAGGCAACGATTAAATTCACAAATAATAAATAACGATTTCATAATTTTAACGTACAAAACAAAACTAAATTAAGATAGTATATTATCCATCACTTAAAAATAGCTTTAAAAATTTGTGAATAAGCTGTGAAAAATCTGTATCTACGAAGAGTAGATATAGTGTTTTCGTCATTTCCATTTTTCATATTTCGTTAACGTCGATTTGAGCAATATTATATTTTAAATATCTTTTATTAACCGACAATACTCTCATCTGCATAAAAAATTTCATCAGAATCAGATTAATTGTTCACACGATATCGATTCGAGCACCCTATATTAAATGGAAACATTCCTAAAAACATTTACCATTGTTTACCACAAATTTATAAATATTCGTTAAGTTGTTTTGGAGTGCGTTTGCCTGAATCCGTGTATTTCGTCAGACAGACCGACGACAAATGTTGCTCAGGAAGATCCAAAACGTCGATATTTTTAAAATGGGAGCAATAAAAGCTCTTTTTACAATCCTCTAGAGGTTTTCGGATGAAGTTAAAATAAACAAATAGAATATAAAATAATGACCCGCAGCTTTAAAATACATAATGAACACATAAAAAAATGAATGTATATAAAATCGCACCATGTCCATCGTTCTATATTTATCATTCATCCATCCAACCCATTAACGTGAAACCAGTATGTGATTGACCGTAAAATTTTTACTCATTTATTTAAATATGTATTTCTATGTATAGGACGCGTACACTGAGTAAATTAATTAATTGAACAGCATATAAATCGCTTGGTCCCACTTGAATTGTTTTCAACATTGAAGCGGGCGTACGAACTCAAATCCATTTAAATTAAATTGAACTTCGATTAACTATCGTTTTTGTTTGCGTACGGTGCAAAGAAAGGACGTCAATCTTATCGTACGTAGACCGGAAACCTTTTATTGAAATCAAATGTAGTTTCTCACACAGTCATATATTAAGACTTACTTGTTAACAACTGTTAGAATTTATATGTCTTATCTTGTTAATTTCTATATTAAAATAAGACACAATTATAAAAAATATACATTATTACATTTACTAATAGATGTAATAGATATACCATACTACAATTCTAATACTAACGTTAAACGTATGTCAGTTTTAACAGACGTTGACAAATAAAACACCATATTTTAAGGAATAAATAAATACAATAAGGTTCAATTCGATAGTAGGTATGTGAAATAGTTATAAATTAAAAATAAAAGTTGTGCTAAAAATAATTTTAAAATAATTTCTTTTACAATTATTTTTTGTGGGCACTAACCTTTTGAAGTTGACTAGAATAGTCCTCACATACTACACACGTTGTTATGGTTTAGTTGAAGTTGCCTTGATTTTATTGTATTCATTATTTTCTTAACTTATTTCTGAATGTATGATTATTAAAAATTTTAATTAATATTTTCTATAATAATTGTACTTAATTCTGATATTATAAAAATTTAAACTCTAATTTAAAAAAAAAAAAAAAAACAAAAACAAAAACAAAAACAAAAAAACAAAAAACAAAAAACAAAAAACAAACAAAAAATCGGATAATAATAATAAATGTAAACTGCAAAGGATTCTATAAAAGCTTTCTAGAATGAATGACACTAGCCCTTACTTTGTCAGTCATAATTGGCTAGATTAGTTTAAAATTGACTCGAGTTATTAAGAATAATTTAGAAATAGTTCATTGCCATTGCACATTAAAATTTGAAGCGATTTATGGTTAAAAAAATGGTGTGGTGTCGTGGGACAGTTCCTTCGGCTAATGTAGAATCGACACAAATTGCAAAAAAAATCGTGCTCAATTTTATGTAGGTTTTCTTGATTTTTCTCTTAAATTTTGCTGATTAATTTTTATTTAAGTACAAGAAAGTATTTAGAAGAAAGATAACCTAGAAAACCTTACTTAACCAATGTAAAATATTTTATATTTATAAATATATATTTATTAATATATTTATTAATAAATAATAAACTAATACTTACGTATTTAATTCTTTTGCACTGAATAATTTCCCACTATTATCACTGTCAATTGCATTCAAGTCACTTGTTGGTTCATTTGACATTGTTACTATAGTTACGTCTCATTTAACGGTTTTATTCCACGCATTTTTTCTTACGGTTTTACTATCACATTTTTTTCAGTTCAGTCGCGCAGCAAAATCCCTATCCCCTCCAAGCCTGCCGTAAGGAACTTCGTTTCAAAAATTCTAAAAATTCTGAACATTTCTAGACAAAACTACTATAACTTATAAAAATCTTCCGTGAGTTAAAAGTCAGTGAGTTTTACAAGGAAATTCATTTACGAAAAATTTGTCGCACTCATTAGGGAATATCAAAAAACAATCTACTTTTTCCCTTCTTTGAAACTTAAAGAGCCAATTCACAAGCCTCACGGCTTATAAAAATTACGTAATTTCTTATATATAGGGTGAGCCTCATTTCTCTTAGGTGTTTTTGAAAAATTTGTATAAAAATGTTTACCTTAATCAATTTTTAAATCATATCAAAAATTTGATTGCCCCTTTTAATTCAATTTCTTTTCCATTAAGGTTACTGAATTGATATTTTTACTCGACAATTAGATGACTTCTAAAGATTGGTATTTTTTAACCCACCTATAATTACCACATTTCACATTTGAATATAGGCTAAATGTAAATATGAATAATACAGAAACTGTGAACTATAATCACTACGTATTATTTTTCAGCTCTCCTGAAACTGTATTTGCGTACTATTGATATACGTCAGAATGATATCCAAACTCATATTTTCCAATCGTGAGAAGTGAAAACTAAATTCTCCAAGAAGAGTTTATCTGCCCCGTTCAACTATATCTCTCCTAGTTATTATTTTGTGTAAACATGAGAATTGAAAGCCAAACGTAAAAAAATGTTTTTAATGATGAAATATTATTAACAAACGATATGGCTATATCTACGTAGAGATAGATAAATATCTCATCTCATATCTGTATCCTAGCTACATAGATGGCTACCACAAATATTTCGTTTTTATATTTTTTTATAACATAGCGTCATAAATATACGATGTATATGAACAGGAAATATTTACTATGGAAGGTTTTTAGTATTATAATGTGTAATTAATTAACAAAAACCCACAAATTTTTTATGGTGACCACAAAAAATTTGTGTAGTTATAAACGACATAAAAAAAAAAAACAAGAAAAATTATGAGTGTTATAGATTTTTATTATACATTACGAAATATTTTTGTTGGAATTTTTCCAAATGTTAAAGTGTGTATGTCATCATTGTATATTGTTAGCTTATGGCGCTTCAGATAGAGGTAATGACGAATTGACTCCGATTTTCTCATGTTTACAGGGAGAGTTAATGTTTTTGAATACCCTTTTCAGATGTTTCGTTTAGCTCACAAAAATAAAATTATTGAAAGTAATTTCAAATTCAATGATATTTTCTATTTTGAGAAATTCGCTTGGTCAAAAATAAAGTTCTATTTATAGGAATGCAATAAGAATTTTTTGCTATATTTGTACACTCGGTTGTTTTCAAGTTCGTACTCATGCGTACCATAAAAATTTATACAAACCTTCTTTATTCAATTCAATTCTTTATTCATTCAATTTTTTAAACAATACATGTTTGTACATAATAAGTAAAAAATGGGATTGTGGCATATGAAGAGAAGTGTAAGGTATGCAGCTATGACTGTATAAGGAAGTATCCAAGTATTCATTTTGTGCAAACTAAATGGAAAACCATAGAAAACCATTGGATAACCGACACCCGATACTAATAAGAAAATGTCAGCCAAATATCACTGTGAAAGTGATTCGGTTCAGGATGTGGAATACACTTGAGACTTAGATGAACATTACAGCACTCGAAAAAGTTAAGTTTCCCAGTTAAATCGACGCAAGATCGAAAAAAAAAAATGAATTTATCAATATCAATAAAATAAACATAATTATAATTAAAATTTAAATAGACTATTTATTACCGATTCAAATGAGAGGTCAACATAGCGTCGAAATCACAGGGGGTTTTATGAGCTCATGAAATTGTCGACTGATCCACACATCGGAAGAAGAAAAGCTGTTATTGGATTTTAAGTTAAACTATATATTGTTTTGTTTAGAAAATTTCGTTAAGTTTAAAATAAGTAATTATATTTTATTGCCCTTTGTTTTATTTTTTAATACGGAACCTAACATAATTAGATAGTATAAAAATTTCAAAAAAAAAAAACCTTTGAAGCACAAATCGAATGATAAAATAATTAAAATACTGACCGGTGTTTATTTACGTGAAGGTTAAAAACATTCTGTTTCTGTATAGAGTTACGTTTATTCATACATTTATTCCAATGTCAATTCATCATTTTTTGTTAAACTGGTTTATTTTGAATTAGTTTTTTGCTTACTTTAATTAAAGCGTTTTTCTAAGTATTCCTACAATATTGTACCGGTTAAATTAAAATGATCATACTATCTATGTTTATGATACAGTGATTTATACAACGTACAAATCACTGTACAAAAAGTAAAGTCTGTCTTAAAAATTACTAGTGTTAAAGACACATAAAAACAACTTTAAAAATTAGTTTTAATTATTCAAAAACTTAACTTCTGCATAAAATGAGTGTATAGATTATTTTATGTAGAAAATGCATTTTTGCAACAAATATCCAAATTTTAACTAATCTCAATATTATAGATATGTCAGAGATAGAAATAAATAAGAAATAATAATATTTATTATTTTAAATACACATTTTGTATAAGAATGCGTCTATGGCCGACTTTTAAGGGAACTATTCCGGTTGTTAACAACATATAGGGAAATCGTTGTATAGCCGTTGTATAGTATACATAATACCTCCCGAATGTAGGCTATTATAGTGCAATATGAATTGCTTCGCCAAAAGCTAAATAAAATTCAACAATATATAATAAATATTAATTACAAAGTCAATAAACATAATAGAAATACCTACGAAACAATAGAAGTCAAAAGTTTTTAAAAAAATGTAAGTATTACAACATAGTAAAGTTGTATTACAATAAAACTCCTCTATTTAAATTCAACAAATTTCGCTCAAATCATATCGAGCGACATCCAAAAGTATAATATACTACAATTATCAGATTCAATGAGTTATATATTTCTTTACTATTGGTGCAAAAATTTAAAATATTTGATGGTCATGTTGCGGCAACATATTTGTTCATTAGTTGCATACCTGATGGGCGTGTTTTTGTTTTCTACACATCCGTCCATCTGTCACCAACATAACTTAAAGAAAATAGATAGCGAGTTGAAATTTTTAAATTTTTGTGGTGACTTTAGATATAAAAAGCAAGATCAAGTTTCTGAATGGGAAAAATTTATCCATTGGATTCAATGTGTCCATGACGATCTATGATCCAAGATTAAAGATAGAAGACGTGTGGACGGCATATATAGACTATTTTATGAATGCTTATCATTAAAAATAGTTTAAACATTGATAATTAACCGTATGACGCGAGTATCTAAACAATTTATTCTGCTCGTTATTATATTCACTGATTATTGCAAATGTGGCCAAATTAAAAAAATGTATTCCACATAGTAATTGTTCCTCCGAAAGATGTTTTGTTGTTGCAGCTATTAATGGATCGAAGATATATTCCTGACAAGTAGGTCTTATCAGACCGTTTTTACTGACCCTATTTTTTTAACTACTCATCGCAAAAAAAAAAAAATATAAAAATTGCTTTAGGTACATTATCTGAACCATGGCTTACTAAAATAAGCATACCTACCTGATATTGCTCGATAACTATAGATATAAAATGTCTGGGCATAGTAAAAAATAATGTAATATGTGCCATATAGCATCCATATATAATAATATCTTAATCGTATAAGAATGAAAAAAAATTTTTAGGGGTGACTTAGTTCAATAACTGTTATTATAAAGTTTCCGACAAATTGGTATAAAGTCTGTTATACAACTTATTGTAACTAGAAATCACATCTCTATGTTATTTCGAATATATCTATTGAAAGCAGTGGCGTATTCAATAATTAAAAAGTAATCCATTTAATGTGAACATTATTTTCATAAGCACTTTAGAATTGACGGGACAATGATGGTGACTTAGAACGTAGTCAAAAGCAAATGACGGAGAAATCTTAATCTTAAACGTATCGACTTCACTTGAAAAGTTAGCTTATAATTGGGTACCGGACTGATTCGAAAGGTACTATGTTTCACACAAACTTGTGAAACTTGACTCAATACCATAAAAAAGTTTGAAAATGAAATTGAAATTCATACAATAACAATGAATTTTTATGCTATCAAAGATTATTTTCTTGTTGAAAACGCTGCATAAAATGTAATTTATAAGGTTTTCGTCATAGGTACGATGTTTAAAAAATCAGATCCATGTTCGTCAAATACAGACGCTTCAATGAAGTCATGTTTACTTCGATACTCTATTACTAAAGTGTTAAAGCGATAGGAGATTTGATGTCTTGGACAAGTGGAAACCTAAGCAAAAATCCCTTACTCCTGTTAAAAGTATTTTACGATATTACGGAATGTATGTTGTCCTACAATCATCTTTTTTTTTATTGTTTAAGGTTAATTATTCAAATAATTGGCAGTAATAAAATAATAAATATATTCGTTTATTGTATTCTTGTTGTGCAATCTGGTAATACTCAATAAAACGTAATTGGTATTTGGCTGCAAAATTTGAATTGGATAGATGACTGATACTGTATTTTCAATATTTTGTATTCAAATGGGAAATTAGTTAGTATACCACAATAAAACTCAAAAATTTAAGTAAAATTTAATTACAACTGCCTATAACTTCGTCTCTCATAGATTAGTTTCCATTTATTTTTTGAAAATGGAATTTTTACTATCTTTTAATATCTATGGAGGTACTGAGTCAGATTTACGTATAAGTATATATGCCTAATCAGGAGTTATAAAATGTCTACGTTTTGCTTATGTCTAAAATTTTTTTTAAACTAACTTCAAAAATAACTACTCGTGAAAAGCCCTTTCAAACGCAGTGTTAAAAAAGTATGAATTTTTAAATCTATAATCAACAGGCTATTAGAATTTGAAGGCGAATTACCTTCCAAGGCATGAGATAATTGTTATTAAAACTGACAAATTTTTAAGCTATTGCATAGATTCTATCGCGGGCCTTGAGCGCGGGGACCGAATCCAGAAATTCCGTAACGAAAAAACCTGATATGTTACAAATCATCATTTCCATAGAAACCAATATCTAATTTTGAAATTCAAAATAAAACTTCTTTATCTATTCAAAATAAAACTTCTTTATATCTTCTCACTAGCAAAAGTGTGCATATCGCATTGTTCAAGTATTACCGGAATCATTGCATAGCTTCTATCGCGGGCCTTGAGCGCGGGGACCGAATCCAGAAATTCCGTAACGAAAAAATCGCACGCTCCCCACTCCGACGGACAAGGAGGTGTGGCTAGACGAATCGAGACGAGCTGTTCCGAAATCGGACGAATACATAAGAAGCTGTTTATGAGAAAGTATATAGGTGTATAGGTGTAAGAAACGCAATACTGCATGAATAAAATAAATAAATAAATAAATAAATTATAAGTGCATAAGTTGATACGAATTGCTATGCAATAGCTTTACCGCGGCAGTCCCCGAGTGCCACACGTCTTTTTTTTTAATTTTGTCTCAATGAAAAACTCATATTTGTTAGGAGAATATTTTCAACGAAAAACTCATATTTGTTTGGAGAATGTTTGAGAAGAATTGAGTGCATAGTTTGATAAAAAATTATAATAATAGGTTCTGTTAATACATATTGATCAAAGTCTTACTAGCTGATACGTATGAAGTAGGTACTACTTATTCAAAATTTTTTTGACTTAACTGTCGCGTCTCAATTTCTATTTATCCGAAAATAATTGAAAGATATTCTTAACCGATAAAATCCACTTAGATAATAATAGTAATCGGGTTTAACTTCCAATCCTCAGAGAGTGTGTTTATTACAGAATATACAACTAGTCTTAAATATAAAACTTACAATAACTGAGGAAGATACTGCACTGAAGTAATATAGACATAATGCAAGTATACTGTAGGCAAATTCAAGCAATATAACAGCTCATTAATTTTTATCTAATTTTGAATTTATATCAATGGAATGCTATGAAGTTTCTATTGACTTTATTTAATATCTTACCAACACGTTTACCTATTAAGCCATTAAAATTTATATTAATTGAAGTTTATTTACCACCTTTTTTGTTTTTACCACACAGTTTATTAATTTAAGACTTAAGTATTTTACGCAATATTAAAATTTTGGTGATGTATTTTAGATATAAAAAACGTGTTGGATATAAAAATTATATGATTTAAAGGTGAGGTTTACTGAATGTTTTAAAGTTGAGCTTTACTGAATGATTAAGGAATTAATTATCATTTGAAATGTAATACAATCGAATTTCTATAAAAACTTGTAAATTTGAAAAGCATATTCATATTATCTAAATAATTAAATTTGATAGTTTCTGTCATTGAAAGCATAAATTGAATTTATTTTTCACTTAAAACACAGTATTCAACACTTAGTGAGTACAATCTCCTATTATGGAATGGAATGGTATTTTCTGGATTTCATTAAAGGATGTTAATGTTTAATCTTTTTGAAAACTACATACCATGAAAATCAATAAGAACAAGTTTGTATTCCAGGCAACAAAAATTAGTTGTAATACTTCAATCTATATTTTACAAATATCGAGAAAAGAAAATTCAATTTGATATAAATTAATCTTATATTAATAATAACCATACGTGTATGTAATTCTTTTTCATCTTTTATTAAATTATAAGCAATATTTTCGACCAACGAATTTCTAATAGCAATACCATTCATTATTCTACACTCACCATGAATATTAATTAAATTTATTGGAAAACAATATAAAAAAAAACCGAGAAAAAAATTACAAAATAAACACACACGTGTTAACAATATGCGTCATAGGCAATTTATGTTACACATATATGTAAGCATTTTAGCTTTATTTAATAATTGAGAGTGTATTTATATTGTGTTTGAAGCTATAACAGTAGAATAGGCAGTACAAACATGTGTTTACATAATTCCTCTACCACTACCACATTGTTATGTTTATTGTAATTTATAGAATATTATTATTTGCATTATTGTAGTGGTAGATGGAAACGACTTTGATAGGGATAATAATAACAATAATATGCATTCAATAAAAAATGTGATAAAAGCATACAAATATTTTAATTCGCATTGTTCTATGTTGGTGGGAAAGTATTGTAATTGTTTTAAAAATAACTTTTTTATTAGCTATCGAACATGGTAAAGAATTGGACTACAATATAATTCTATTTTTATTAAATTCTATCATTATTCATTAATAAATAGCTATAAATAATTAGGCATTACCTTATATTAATATTGTGCGATTCGTAGATTAGTTTAAGATTTCTTCAAAACCATTAATTAAATTTTAAATGAGGATGTATAAAACTGTTATACATAAGCGTTCTCATATGCCCAAAATACTCTCCTGACCTCCTCCAAATTTTTTTGTTGATGTATTTTTATAGTCGAAGACCAAACAAGCATCGCTCACAACATATATTAATAAGAGGAAATAAAACATTGCAATTTTTCCCCCGATGCTTTCTGCTTCCTTATATAAATACAAATCTTTTTCTGCTTCATTTGATATAAGAAAAAGAAAGTTTAAATATTTCTATATAGAATAATACAATTTGTAGTTATACATAAAATATATTACACAAACACATACAAATATTAATGTGATTAGACAACTATATGTTTTATATATTATTATTTGTAAGCTTTTCATATTGAAAATTCTCATGGATATTTTCGACTGCATGCAAGTTTCAGTTTCACTTTATCTTCTCTTTAAAAAGTATATTATTATGTTTATATTTTTTCTTTTCAGAACATGCGTTATTTGTTATAAAATTTTGACAACATTATTACTATAGACATAATTTTAATTCGAAAATTGCCTTTAGTACAAAAACGAAGAATTTCCAAAAACGTTTTGATTTTTTCTTAATTTATTTTACTGTAGGTTTGTATATAAAACCAAAAAAAAAAAAAAAAAACAACAATTTTAACTTCGAAAAATATCCACTAAAATACCGAAATTCTACCAGTAATACAAAACTTTGTGAAAAACGTAAATATGTAGAATGAAAATATAACATAAAAAATGAAAATTAGTTAAAATAGTTCGAATGATGGCTTATTCGAACAAAATCTAAAGAGTTAATAAGTTTTTGTCTTTTTTACATACCCACCCCCAGTAATATGAATTATAGTTAATCGAAGGAGGAATGTGGGATTGATAAATATTGAATTATAAATTTGCCTGGCGATATCGATATCTTTAACATTAAAATTATTTTTAACAAAATTTCATTAACAAATAAACAAAAATCGCGATGACCTGAATCTTTTACACTTAGGTACCTAAATTTAAAAAATATCTTATGTTTTTTTTTTTAAAATGAATGATTTCATATACAAAATTAATTCTGATAAACAACTCAACACAAAATAATAATCGGGTATTTCATGTTTTTCAATAGGTATAAAAATTCAAGTGTGGCTTTTTTTGTTTCGTTTGAGTATACATATAGCTAACTACAAAACTTTGTTATCATCGTCATAGATGCATGAATGTAATATATAAAATTATATATAACAAAATGTTTTTATTTTACTAATATATAATTTAAAGATTGTAAAATTATGACCTATTTTATATTATAATATGGCAAAACAAGTATACATTTTATTATTTACAGAGTCATACAGTATAAAATCTAATTTTGATTAAATTGATTTATTAAAGGCACACCATAAAAGCATCTAATTTAAGTATAGATTCCTTATCCGCATAAATAGATCTGGATACTAATTATCCGTATCTGTATCTTCTTATCTCTTTTTTTAACGATCCGGCACATTCTTAGAACTAAATAAATTAGGGGTGACACGTTTCATGCGACTTCGGCTACCCTCTGAATATTACTATATATAGTTTTGGATAATAATGTTTTCTTGTTTCGTGTTCAGATGATTATTGAATTTTTATTATAGAATTTCTCTGTCAGTGCTATATCACGACAGCTGTGCAAATTTAATGACTCAATATTTAAAATTTAAAATTTAAATACCTTTAATTTATTTAATTTTGCAGCATTTAAAAATCACCGTATTTTTAGCATATATAAATTCATTTTTTTAAACTTTCTTCTGTTATTTCATAAAATCACTGCTAACTTGATACTTAGCAGTGGTGCTTTGTTTAGCAGTGATTCATGTTAGTGAATACTTACATTATAGGTAATTACATTATATTACAACAGTTATTTTTTTCACATTGCTGGGCCAGCGTGATATCACGGCAACAGTTTAAATTTTAGCTACTAACAAGCACAAAATTTTTCACAAAATAAAATTCAATTTTGATTTCTTTGCTCTGTTAGCTTGGCGGAGTAAAATACAGAAAAATAACTAGATATATCTAAATAATACAATAAAAAGATTCTTCTTTTTTACTTGTCGACATTTTTATCCAAAATTGTTGTGTCAAAAATTGGTTTTAACTATTATTATTAATCTTCTATAGTTATTTCTACTTTATTTCTATTATATTGTATTTCACATTTCAACAATTCTATTTTTGAAAATTTACCTACTTTTTTCCACACTAAAATTCTCCTTGTAAATATTTCCTCTTTGGAATATGTGTATTTTTAAAAAATTCTACTACTCCCAATTTTTTTGTATAACAACCGTATTAATTTACTTTTTGGAAGTCACAAATAAATTCGAGGGTGTTTTCATTCATTTTTCATTTGAAAATTTACAATAATTCATTTGCTTTGGCCTAGAATTTGAATACCTCCAGTTTTTGATGACACCCTATTAAATAATATTTAAAAAATTTAATATAAATGAAATAGACAAAAGTATTAACAAATCTATTAGATATTATTTTTCCAATAGGAAGAATTCTAAGTGAGTTTTATGTACAAATTAAATAGATTAAAATTAAATACAAAACAAAAACAAAAAAAGACTTAATTGCGTACATAATTTATCGATTTGTATAATTAATAACAATTGCACTAAATTTTCCAAAATATTCAATTTGTTACCGAGAAAATCGACGATATTGTAGTTCTCCAAATAAAAACAATTTCTAAAATATACTTTTAAACACATTATGTTACTCTACTAACGTGTATGAATGTAATATACTTAGTTCTGCATTCAACTGAAATACAACAACAATACTGCATATCTATATAGTATTGTGTATATAAGTTATTGATGTAATCTTTCATTTCATGCCTCACTTATAAACTAGAAATATCAAATAAATTTTCTAGTATATAGGTACTCTAGTTGTTCATGGGTTGTATCTAATATTACAACATACACAGAACCATACTGAAGTATATAGCATAATATATACCACTGTAAAGTAGGTAAAGTAAAAAAAATAAAATAAAATTACCACAACTTATACACGAAGAAACAAGAATTGAAATTATCACAATATTTGTGTACATTATATCTTCTTTTCCATGATAAAATGAGCGTTTAAAACTATTCCCGGCGTATTATCTATCACATGGGTGTATAAATATTGAGTCCCAGATATTTATTTATCTTATGACTGTCGACACGAAAACAAATGGTGTTAGTAAAGGTAACGAAATATTCTTTTGAACATTGGGTCTTCATTATTGACAATAATATTGAACTTGGTGATGTTTTTAAGTTACGACCATCTATACGACCATCTATAATCAATCCATCCTATAATCAAATTTAAACACTTTTCCAAAATGTGTTATATGGAAATATCTAAGAAATCATGTACACATACAACGAGCTTTTCAATTAGAAAAACCATCCAAAAAATTAAATACACGAAATAGAATATTTTGCCTACCATTCATCCAATTATTATATTTTAGGAAATAAATTTAAACAGCTTCAATTCCGTTTAAAACTAAAGGTTTATCTCTATGAATTGAATGAGATAAACGATAAACTTCGCTTTTGTTGCCAGAAATTTTTAAAGGTTATTAATGTCCAAAGTCACTTTAACTACCACCAATTCGTAAAAGGGAGAGGAGTTTCTTTTATGAAATATTTCAACGAAATTTCGAGTTTAGTAACGAAATTTCCATTTATCGTGTGTAAATAAAGCAATGTGCACCGTTTCTCTTTAAAAATTGGGTCCATAACCTCAAATGGACCCTGAAAATCCTTTACATATTTTTTTTTTTACAAAATTAGGTGATAACTTAACTTTTTATGTTCCAAACATACCGTAATTTTTTTAATTTAAATATTTATTTTTTCAACTAATTTTGACTAAATTGGAAAAAGCACCCAAATTTTCTCATGTTAAAATTTCGACTTGTTCAAAAAAGTTGATGGGTTTTTTTCCGTTGAAATCTCTACATTCCGATGATGTTAACAAAAAAATATACATTATCGTGGTAAATTTTCTTAGGAAATGCAACAAACGAAAAAAGCAATCTTCATATTGGTATGTTTTGAATGCTGTATGTATGTATCTGTGTGTACTTCTGTTCTATTTAAATGATACACAATACAACGTATTTGTTTGTTTGCCTTTCTTATCCTTTTTTGTTTACATAACATTTATTTTTCACATAGAATGAGATTAATGTTACTCGTTGCTAATTTGGTGACGGTTTGCACCATTACAACTAGCTAATTCATACCGATGATGACTACTTTGTATTCGAAATACGTATTTATAAAATACAAAATAATTTCATCTAGGAAATGGGGGCAAAATCGAAATTTATTCAAAAAATCCAGTTTTTATTAATAATTATAAAAAAAAAATAGATAAATGTTATGTAAACAAAATGAAAAGAAAGACAAAAAAAAAATTGTTGTATTTAGTAGCGCCTATATTTTCATTGCATATTGATATTGTATATGCATTTATAACTATATGGGCTGAATATTTAGGATATTTTATGAATGCTTACAAATGAAAATAGTTCCAACATTGATAATGTTCCATAAAGAGTATCAAAATTATTAACACTGTTAGCTGTTATTTTAATCATATAGAATATTTCGGTTGAATTCGTCGGTGGTTTTTGTTAGTTATTTTTGGTTTAGATATTTTGACACTTGTTAAGACTTCAATAAAACAACAAGCTTCATATTTAATAATTTTAATTTAAAACAAAATACTTCGAAAGATTTTAAGTTTTTGGTTATTTCGTCAAGTTTTGAATGAAATATTTGGTTTCGAAATGCACCTTTGTTTAATTTTGTGGAAACAATTTTTATAATCATACAGTAGGATATCTGTATCTCATTGCTTTGAACATTCATAGAAAAAGTATCAAAATTGATTATTTTATGATAATTTGGTTCCTTGTGTAAAATTTCGTTCAAATTGAAAGAGTGATTTTTCTTCAGTTTTTGTTGGTATAATTCATACTATAATCGGTTACATTCATTCAGCAGTCTATTATTTACTTTTAGGTATGCTTTTTAGGTATACTTTTTATGAAAAAAATAAATTAAAATGAAAAAGAATTATTTTTGTTGTTACATATAAAAATAATTGACAACATAGGTCTTAAAAATAACGTAACAACTTTACTAACAGTAACTAACAGAAAGCATATTATTTACGTTTGTAGTCAAATCTTGAGAAGTAGGTGAAAGTATCACCCAGTACATGACGAAGACTTCCTCGTACTTTCGGTAAAGGAAGGATAGCTTTAATTAAAAATTGCAAATATACTTTCATTTGCACTTTACAATTTCGAATAGTATGATTGCAAGTATATCAAACTCTGTGAACTGAAGTTCAAATAGTTCTATTAATTTTATTTTACACCAGGAACTATGTTAGACAAAATATTAATTTCAAAAGAAGTTAATATGTATAAAACACTACATATACCGATTGCATGTTTTTCTTAGTTCAAATAGTTCATTTATTCTGGTTGTAAAATAGTTTCTACTGTATAAAACTAGATTTTCTATGTTTCCATAACATATATTATCTATTTATTTTACTCGTATAAAGGTAATATACACATAACATTGTTGATATAAAAATGAACATTTTGACAAATATATCGACATTATTTTCATCTTTTATATGACTGAGAAAAGTTCGCAAGAATTATTTACACAATATCTCGTTCTACGAACTCCATGCTTATCAGATAGGATTATAGAGTGAACCATTTATACGACAATTATCTAATGTATTGTAAGCTTCTATGAAAAATTTTTGTAAATATATCATGTTTTTTTATCAAAAAGGCAAATGACACAGTTAATTTACGAAGGCGATGTTATGATAGATCAAACAGAGAACTTCTTATCATAATTTTTTAATTTTTTTGCATATTCATACAACTTAATAGGTTGAATATTTATAAAAACTATTTGTTCCAAATTTCGTATGTGAATAGTATAGGCACTGTGCATCAAAATGTTTTCATTCATTTCTATGGTTACGAAATACTAGTATATCAATCAATTGAAACATAACTCTGAAAATGGTGTATAATTAAACAGTACCTGGATGACCGAGCTTTGCTCGGTATTTTTTTTTTTTTTTGTATAAATTGTGTTTTTTGGAAATTATATTACGTCGAGGCGTAAGACGAGTCCAGCACGCTAACACTTAGCCACTCCAATGACTTAATATTAAACAAATATATCATTACATTATAAAAAATTATACAATTATAATAACAAAATCTTATTTGAAAAATATTATTCACTTTATTGTAATGTTTTGTTGGGTTGGATTGGGTTTAAAATGTAAAAAAAATAAACAAGCATATTATTACAATATAAAAAATTATCGATAAAACACGAATAAAATGTCATTTTCTAAAAATGATGCCTAGCTAGATCGATTTATCGCCCCCGAAACGCCCTTTATAGTAAATTTCATGAAAATCGTTGGAGCCGATTCCGAGATTCCAATTATATATATATATATATATATATATATATATATATATATATATATATATATATATATATATATATATATATATATATATATATATATATATATATATATATATATATATATATATATATATACAAGAATTGCTCATTTAAATATATAAGATAGGAAATTTTTCATAATTTAAATGAATAATTATTTATATTTGCCAATAACCACCTTTACAATTTCTGCAAACATTCTTACAATTTTCAACCCAATAGCTTCAATTGAATGACTTTTGCAAAGCAGTTTTCATGCAAACAATTGAATAAACACTATGGTATATTTTCTAGAATATGGATGGTTTATTACAAATAATAATTAAACAATTTTAAAATTTTTATTTTTTGACCATTTTCTAAGCTTTGAAATGATATATTTTACTTTTTAAAATTTCATAAATGGGGTGCTAAATCCTTTCAATAACCTGCCAAAATTTTTAAAAATTTTCTATAACCAATTAACGGGACTGTCTAACTTTATAAAACCCGTTTCTGAAACCAAGTAAATGCAAGTTATTTTAGAATATACGGTAATAGAAAAACATGAAACCGTACAAGTTACTAAAAAACATATAAAATATACCATAATATATTTTACACAAATCTCAATGTTTTATATATATTCGTAGTATAACTATTATTTATTCTCTTATATTTAATAACTTTCATGGAGCTTCACTTGAATTAGTGTTACAAAAAGCATAAAAATATATTTTTAAAACAAATTTCGAGGTGTAATTTTATATTTTTATACATTTTTCTAATATAAAGTCTTATTGTTGAGTTCTACTCAATAAAACTTTATTAGGTTACATTCAAGTATTATTCATGAGAAAAATTATATTTTATTACATAATATTTCACAATCATATAAAAAAAATGTTATGAATATTAAAATCAATAATTAACAATAATTATTTTTATGTATATTTTAATTATTTTTGGAGCTTTCTATAAAAAGCTTTTTTTATATCTCCTCGTACTTCTAATAAAACTGTTGATGTGACTTATTTTGTGTAATTAACATTATTATAGTGGATACAAAAATGATAATTTTGTCTGTATGTCCTGTGACGATTCTCGATTTGATGTAACTTTATTTAATTTGGTATAAATTGTAAAATAACAAGTATTTCTTTAATATAATAACTAGTAGCTCTTTTATGAAATATTATAGAATTTTTTATTTAATATTATTGTAAAGGCCGTAAATTTGTCGAAATCAATGACAAATCAAATATTTTCAAAATATCTTTTTAATAAAACATCATTTCTGCACAAAAGTTTCAAGAAATTAAATAATTTAAAATTTAAAATAGTAACTAGAAGTTTTTTTAATTTTTAGTTACTCTTGAAAAAACAAGTTCTCGCCGTAGCATTCCAACCACCAATGAAAATCGGTAACCTTTCTTTTGACGATAAACTAGAAGTTTAAAAGTTAACTTGCAGAGTTTGTTTGACCTCATATTTAGGTCAGACTAATGGAAGCTTATAAAAACATAGAACCAAATATTTACTTTCTTATAGGTCGAATTCTACACACGCCACCACTTGATATTTAATAATTGTTTATTCAACTCAAATTTGGAAATACTACACTTTCCAATTTAAGGATCAAGTCAGAATTTTTGGAGTTCTAATACTCTTCACAACTCTTCTAAACAATTAAATTTAAAACTTTTTCTTAAGTCATTATGTAATTCAGAACAAAAGCAATATCCTTATTGAAACGTGTTTGGTTTAGTTTATAATTCAAAAGAAATTTACAATAAACAATTTCATAAATATTTTTACTAAATAAACATTCAAGAAGTTTTAAGGTATTCTGCCACTCTCACCTAAAGTTCGTTATCATTTGTAATAATGCTTGAAACAGCTGGTTTTATAAACAGACACATACATTTTTTCCATGGCATAACATATTATATATTTAACAACTATGAAACAAAGTTAATATTAAACATTAATTGCGAAATTTCTGTTGATACGAAGAAATCATTAACCATAAAATAAAATGTATGGGTTGTTTAATTAACACAATTTGTATGTATTTATTGTTTTACATATCATATTAGAATAAAAATTAATTAATATATTGTGTTTGTTATATGCAAACATGTATCATCTAAAACAACATTCAGTATAGGTTTTCAAAAAGGGTTAATGTTGATTAAAATATTATATAATACCTGTATAAAATTTAATACCAAGAGTTCATTATTTGATGTTTATTTCAATTAAAAATATTTTTTTTTTTTAAATATTTAACATTGAAATCGATTAAATAATTTTTTTTTTACTTCCGTTTAGTGTATAACGATATGGAAAGTATTTTGACCGTTCTTTATGATTTGGGACGTCCTGAAAAACTTTATTCTCAAGCCCACAAGTCTGTCTTCAGGTGTTTTGTTAACATCATATAGACGAACTCACATTTTACATTTACTTTTACTTATTTAGTTAACAATAGTGTAGGTAATTTGAATAGTTCCATTTTACAAACTTGTTTACTTATTTTGGAATTACAACGCTGAAAACTTACCTCTTTTTAACTTAAATGTCAATATTTCGATAATCCAATTTTGTATGTACGTGTGCGATATAATTTTATCAATTGCGGTTATTCAGAAATATTCATAGTTTGGAAAAAAATATAGCCGAAGAACTACCTCATGCACCACGAGCAGATGTGTGAGTCTTTTGACTGAATTTTATAGTTATCAGTAAAAAAAAAATTACCTAAAAGTTATAATACATTATGTACAAACACGAGTCTGAAAATATGGTGGAAACGTAAGAAAAAAAAAACAACAAAAAATTTTTGCGTTATGCATTACCGTGCCCTTGTGTTTTATATTATACCTTCAGAAACATAAACGTGAAAATAGGTACAAATTCCTATCCAAAAATTTTGGATTTGCAAATATAATAAATGTGCTTTCATCTATCAAATTTTCTTCTATCAAGTGATGACCTATATGTTCAAACGATCTTCCTACATGGGAAAAGACAAAGTTTTTCCTATTTCCCTCAAATTTTTGTTATCTTGGACCAACATCGCGACATGAAAATTATATATAATACCAGGCGCTAAAATTCGTAAATGAACTACCCTGCATTTGTATAAGATATCTGTCCTACCTAGAAAACATAATTTCTTGACGAATTATGTTTTCGAAAAGTAACTATAGGTGCTTGTAATTTCAATTAAAAAATTTCTACTTCAAAGATATTTAAGCACAAAATCAAAGCAATTCAATACACCAACAACTATATAGACCACTATAAACTCACATATGATATATTCTGTAAATAATTTGATAAAAACAGCATGAATCCTAGCATTTATTAAAAATTCATTAAAACATATTTCCAATAAAACATCCGTTCATATTCAAATTTAGTTTTTTATCACAAATCACACGAATTTTTTATAATTAATTTTGAGGAGTCGTTTGTCTAAAAATTACAACAAAATACATTCCTATTCAAATATCGCATTATTATGTATCTCTTTTTGACTCTAGTTATCAAAATTAATGTTTTAAGGCCCCTTATTTTATGTGGGCTACGCGGGATTCATAAATATCTAGCTAAAATTTTCTTATTTAATTATGATTAGTGTAACAACGTTTATCTCTTCGAAAATTCTGAAAAATATTCCATTTTCGGGGCTGCAAAAACTGCAATAAGCTTACCAAAACTTATCATCTTGCGCATTGAACTATTAGGAAAGGTAATTCTTATAGTTAAACTCTGCTGGGAGTAATTATCTAGAAAATTATAGAAACATCATAGTCTCCGACATTGGTACCTATTCTTGGTTTAATAATATCGAGTTCATAATATTGCTCTATCGATTTCATATAATATGTAAACTATTATTTTATATGAGCCATATAATTGGGGCACACTACTGAATACGCTTCTTCATTTTTTGAACTCCGGTAGTATTTTAACCACCAATATAATAACGCCTGAAGTAAATACCACAATTGAAAGGTTTTCTTATTACTGTAGACAAAAGAATCTAGAAAGAATTATATCATTTGAACATACTGTATAAAGGCACTTGAAATTTTCGGAAGGTACAAAAGCTTACCTATCATAGTCCGATACCATTCATACGAATGACGTACCACAGTGGCGTACAACGCACAAACCATAACATCTTACGATTCGTTATAAACAACATCAGTTACATAGTTGATCAAGAAGGTAACTGCTCTCGCTGCGTCTAAACAGAAAAGAGGATCGTGCTTCTTTGGTTTGTGTTTGTCCGGTGAATAAAAACAGGCATTTCGTTTTATTTCCAAAAACCTAGAAGCAAGTTATATAAATATTGTTGATAATAACCTTCTCACAAAGTCAATACCGCTACCATTGATTGTTTTTTTTTATCTCTTTCTTTTCAACATAGAGTTTGTTTCACATTTTTGAATTATTTGAATTTCTTGTATTTCTTTTTGTATATTTTGTATATTTCTTATTGTATATTCTTAAGTATTATATTATTATTATATTATTGATATTTTATTTTATATAAGTCATCATGTTTCTGAAAGAAACTCAGGGAATAAATGGTGTTGGGTTATTTGTGTTTTTATTATGATTTAAATACGATTTTTTGAAATACATTTTTTCAAACTTATAAAGAAATTTTCGTTTTAAAAATTATATAGATGTTTATTTTTTATTAAGTTTAATGGTTTCTAATAATTTAAATTAAGAATTTTTTTCATTAAATATAATTATCTTTGCCTAGAAGGGTATTTTTTATCAAAATATGTTGTCGTGCTATTATATGCTAAGCGATCTGCAAAAAAAATAAATAAATTATTTAATTTATTGAATAAACAACAGTTTCGTATGTTGCTTAAGCAATAATATTAAAATATAAAAAAACTTGCTTCCTATTAGCATTGTGGATAGCTATAACGACATATAATTGAGTATCAATATTTGAACTATTTTTAATCATAAGCATTCATAAAATACTACGTATTCAGTCTAAACATATAAAAATACAAGTATAATATTAACATGCATTGTAATTATACAATACGCCCGTCACTTTTAATGGGAAAAACTATCTTAAAATACACCTATATAGAATAAAGCACAGAAATAGACACACAAATTTACATAAATAATCCACACTATTCATTCATTCAACAAAGAGTGTTATTACATTTTTATTTTTATAAGATTTCATACTTGGAATCACAATGTGTACATACGTATTACGTTTCCATATCTGTTAAAAATAATAATGATATAGCAATGCTTTGAATGAATTATGGGTAATGGTTATCATGTTAATTTTGGTGTGTATGTATCTGTTACATTCTGTATAGGAATATTTTCATATTTTTTCCCACATGGAAAGTGATTCAAAAAGAGCTAAATATGTTTATTAGGTAAATTTGACCATAACTTGTGGCGAATGAAAAAATATTACGAAAATACGTTGCAAACTAAAGTTGTTTGTTTGAAGAAACAAACATATATTGTTCTTAAATCTTTTTTTTCTTCTTTTATCTTCTATCTTTTATGATTTAAATGTTGGATCAAGAATCCAATGGAACGATTTTGCGTACATTTGCGAACTGAAACTCACTTTTTACGCCTAAAATACACCACCAAAATTTTAACTCGCTATCTCTTTTCTTTTTTGTGGTATCTTGATGATGGATGGACGGACAAGCGGACAAACGAAAATAAACTAAGTGATTCTTTTGTTTGAAATTTAAATTTTGTTTTAAATTTGTTTGTGCGATTGATATTTGCTTTTGTTACAAACTTTAGAACAAATAATAACGAACTCGAGTAAAAGATACCTAGCCTTAGACATCCATTCAATATTTTTCGAACGCAATCTATTTCTCAACATAAATTATATAATGATAAATATCGTTGAACATTTCAGTACATACATATAAAATATAATTGAAATTTATGTATTGTAAATGAGTTTTGAATGTATGGTATTGTATATCCAGATACCTATATATATATATATATATATATATATATATATATATATATATATATATATATATATATATATATATATATATATATATATATATATATATATATATATATATTTCTATGGGGCTCTTCTCTTACTGTACGTACAATCGCCTCATCTCTCGATACTGGATAAAGGGAACCTCAACCTTATATTTATTTATTTAAAATTATGTATCTATTGGGATATAAAACTAACATATGTCTGCACTCATGTTTTTAACATAAATTTATGAGTTATGACTACTGTATCTAAAAATCATAGATGGTTATTTGACTGCATGTACATGTGAACTAAAAATATATATCATTAGTTCTCATCTTTAGTTTCAAAATTTATTTTCAATCAACTCTAGGGATTATTGTAATGTTTTTTTTTTTTTTTATTCTGATAAAAAAATTTTGATATTATTATGATTAGTTATTGTTTTTGCTTCTGGATAGTAATATTTTATTTTCTATTGACATTTTTTGTACAAAAATATAAATCAAAAATTATAAATATTTGTTGTTTGTTGCACAAAAAAACAAAAAACAAAAATACAAAAAACAACTTTATTTATTTTGAACAATTGAAATGAATTTAAAAAAACTGTGTTGTGTGCAGTATTGAAGATTTATTAGTTGATTTCGAATTTATACATGAATGCCTTCAGAGATTCGTTGTTGATGGAAATAACGGGATCATTTTTTTATTAGGAACTTGTAGCAAAATACAATTTACAATGTGGTAATGTAAATTTTACAAAAATAAAAACATATAAAACAGAGTATATCAATCAGCAAACTGTATATTTTCGAAGATCCGTACATTGATTGAAACTTTTACTTCGTTTGGAATGCCATGATAATATGTATATTGATTGTTGCTACTAACGACTAAACTCTTTGAAAACCAAACTGAATTGCTTTAAACTTTCTGGTTTTTCTACTAAAATCCACAAACTTATGAAATAGGAAAGATTCAATAAAAAAATTTGCTATTTTACCCTTCATTTGGATCACTACCAAAGAAACTTCGAAAATGAAACTAAAATTGATTCAAAAAAACGAATAAGTAATAAGCTGTGTAAGATTGTTTTCAATTTCATTGTACCAAAAAAGTGTTATGAGAGGTTCCTCGATAAGCGGTCATTTTCTATAGATCATCCAACAAAATTATAATATAATTTTTATATAACATTTTTATTCACAATCAACTCAATTATGCATAATAACATTAGTTTTGTTTAATTTTGAAGGAAAGTGTATATAAATGTATATAAGTGTATATAATTATAATGGATATCGATAGGACCTCTTACCGAAGAATGACGCTTATATATGAATTTTTTTAAATAATTTACTTTTACAATTTCTTGTTCGTGAAATTAAGACGCTTCAAAATTTGTGCATAAAATTTGTGCGCCTTCTCTATTCAAAATAGCGCACAATTTTGGAAAATTTGAGGTTTTAGCTAGAAACTATTACTTTTTAATGAGAATATTTTAATTATTTCCTAACTTTGCATAATACTTAAACACCAATTAATTCAAATGCCACTTTAATATTTAAAATTTCAGTTATGGCTTTGGTTATGAAAATTAAAACTTTCAGTTAATATTCAATCAACTACTATTAATGGAAAGAAGCAATAAAAAAAAATATATATATATGTATATATATATATATATTCCATTTATTGGTGTTCTATAAAATGATTTCTTTTTGTTAAAAACATAGTCTCGTAGGAATTGTTTGTCTAAATTGACACTGCGTATTATACAATTAAGTAAAATCTGAAGAAGAGTCTAGAAATAGTATCAATCACTTTATATGCATTTATCTCGGGAATGTTGAAATCACTCAACAAGTTCCTTTTGAACTATAGCTAATTGAAATTTTACATTTGTTTGTGGAAAAAATTTAACAAAAAATAAAAAACTTATTGTTGAGAGTCCTTGTTATTTAAGATTTTTTAAAGATACAAATATAACACTTTTGTCAACAGGCTTTGCTGGCTCACCATGCGATCCAAGTGATGTTTTAGGTCTTTTAGGCTCATGAGTTTTCTTACAAAGCATTCAAGCGAAGCAAGAACTGATACTAAAGGCCAAACCCAGTTAAAGATGTCCCATCTAATAATATATAAAAGCAATATTAATATATAGCGAATATTAAATATAACGAATATTAAGGTCATTGTGAGATCTTCAATAAGATGCCAAATATTTGTAAAATTTTGTAACATATCTTCATAATTATGAAACAAGTAGCTCATTATTTTGAAGAGGGATCTCAATATGAACACTAGTTACTGAAATAAAATATATAGCATTTATTTTATAAACAATGTTATAATCAAAATGAATATGCATTAGACATCTTTATAAATATATTTATTCACATTATCAATTTTATCTGAAACGAGCTTTGGATGGATGTTATGTTTAAGAATCAGACCAACAATTTGATGCTAAAATTTATTCATTTTCTCATTTGTATTAAAATAATAAGACCTCAAAAACATGAAAGAAAACCACCGTTTTCAACGTATAAATTTGAAAATTAAATAACACCAAATTCTCATAAAATGATAAATTTCCTTAAACCATTGAATGGTTGCGTAGATTTAAGCTCAGATCGACCATTATATTTTCTCATAGCTGTTTAAAATCATAGAAACTTGTTCCTACATCAAAGCATATTACTCCGAATTTTTTTAAACAGTTTTCGAGATAAATTCTTCAACTTTCTACCAGAAACTTAAAATAAATATACTTACTTCCGTCTGAGACAATAAAGACAATTTTCGTCAAGATAGATTATGTGCTTTTATTACAAAATAAGAGTTATCTTCAGTAATTATCTCATTTTAATGTACTAATTTTAATTTGTATATAAATAACACTTATTACAACAATATGTTACAATTCAAAATGACAAATTCACTTTTATTTACCATAAATAAATAGACATGTTTACAAACATGAAGAGAAATTATTATTTTCGTAATACAAATGAAAAAAAATTATAAATTAAAAATATATTTAAATCATATTTTAGAATTTACAAATATATCATTCAAAGATGTAAAGATTGGTGTACCTCCACATTCAAGAGGCCATCCAAATGTATTATTTTTATCATATATTTATTTATTCTTTTTATTATAATAACAAATTGCATAGAATCAGACAAACAGAATAAATAAATAAATAATCATCACCCATTCGTATACACCAGGTGTGTGCCGGATATCCATATCCGTATCTGTATCCACGGATATCCGCAAGAGATAAAAGTTCCGTATTCGTAACCTACACCCCTATACCTTTTTAGCGAATCTTAAATGGATGTTTTTCAATACCAAGTTTTATTCTGAAAATAAATTTATGAGTAAAAGTAGAAATATACATAATGCTAAATCCAATTAAAATACTTTTAATTGCATTGTTGTAGTGAACTAAATGCTGATTCTCGTAGCTGCTGATTCTTATTATGAGGTACTAATTAGTTATTTCACTATTTTTATTAAAATTTATTGGTCAAATTAAATAATACATTTATTGCTATCACAATTCAATCAATAATCACTTTAAGGATTCAAGGTCTTCAAGGACTCAAGGATTCAGAGACTGATACAGATTGATTGAGTTTAAAAATTAAGATCCGTAACCGTATGCACAGATCTGGACACTGATTATTCGCATCCGTATCCGTATCCGAGGATCTCCATTAAAATTGGATCCAGCTGATGTGATCCACATGTACCCACATATACATACATATATGGTTTACTTTTACAAGCAACTGTAGGATACAGGAGTGCTTATGGTCAAGTTCATTCTATGATATCCTGGTATTCAAAATCCGTGGAAAACCATAAAAACACCAGATGAGATAATTAAACTAAAAAATTCTCATTTCTCAGTGAACTGAAATCGTCAACCTATTATGTGATTAAACTTAAAGAGAGAGAAAAAAAATTAATGAAACATAATTCTTATCTATACTGATATAAATGTTATGTAAGGATATGTCATTTGAATTAAAAACCATGTCTAGATAAACACCAAGATGTATCAATTAAATTTTAAAATCGATTACTTGATCAATGTTAAGTCGTATCAATGAATACAATTTTTATAGATCCGGTCTTGTAAAAAAATAATCAAGTTGTACTTGATTATTTGATTATAATGAATCAAATGCCTAAGACATATATAAATATTAGACCCTAATAAATATAAATAAATTACAGCTCAGTATACGGCTTCATCAATTGAGTAAAAGCAATAGTTTAAAGATAGACGAAGACTACTGATGACACTTTTATTTGTTATTTCGTTTGAACTTTCAAATTTTGTTCATTTCTGTTTGTATATGATTTGAGACCTAATTGTATATTATTATATTGTTATTACGGCACGTAAATGATTCAGGTGTTGTATTATATATAATAATATTTTTGTTGCGTGTTTGATAAGGACTAATCGTGTTCTCATTTTCTGAGAAACTGCATTTATTCTTAATAAGAAAATGGTATTTATTCTTGATAGATCTTTATTTACAGGAAAGGCATAATCGTTAAAAAAAAGAGATAAAAAGACCATCATACGCATCATATTTTGAGAAAATATATCCAGGCAAAAATATTTTCTCTTACAGGCATATAAATTGTGTATAAAACATCGTGTACTAAAAGAATAAATTGCTATATCTAAATTCATTATTTTATGAAATATTCTATGGCAGAAAGTATCTAATTTTTTTATCTAGATCAAATTTTATTCAAACTATATTATAGACTATTGATGATGTCATTTAGAAAGGAACTAAAGCGTTTACTAGTTTATAGCAAAATCAAATTTTGATACAAGATTGTACAAACTTTTTGATTAAACTATTTTTGATAATGGAAGATTCAGTTATCTACAGTTAATATGAAGAATGAAGAAATTTTGTTTCATTTACGATATATATGGAAAGAAAAAACCGTAAAGGGTATGTTTTCACACATCTCTTCAACATTGTAATTTTATAGCACTCCGCAATTTTTTTCTCATAATAACCCATCGGCCGATTCCAGGTAAAAAAAACCTGTGAACTTCTTACTTTATTTTTCAGGTTTTAA
The DNA here is from genome assembly GCA_020423425.1 of Chrysopa pallens. Lineage (NCBI taxonomy): Eukaryota > Metazoa > Arthropoda > Insecta > Neuroptera > Chrysopidae > Chrysopa > Chrysopa pallens. The sequence goes on along the minus strand of CM035591.1, from coordinate 67,253,356 downwards.
TAGCATAATCAATATCCTATTAGATGTTCTCAAGACATTGTATACAAGAAAAAATATCGTTCAAGCGTTTTATCACTGGAAAGGCATATAATGAGTAATGGTTCACTCATTAATTGCCTTCATTAATTGCCTCACACACCCTTAAAAACATAAATGTTGACCAAAAATTTGTATACCACTATTCAGTAGTTTTAAAATAGTTTTACACGTACGAAATAGATTTACGCGTAAAGATTTTATACAGAAATACAAAAAATCCAAGTGGTTAAAATTTCAAGCATCGATATAAATGGAAATTTAAAGAATAATAAATTTTTTTCTATACAAAAACGAATACAATACTTTCAATATCGATAGTCGGATATAAATCTGTATAAATCACTGTCACTCATATGTATTTTCGAGTAACAAGAAATTGGAGAACAGTTTAAAAAAAGTTTTATGGCAACGGAACAAAAATGGTGCGGTATAAAACAGAGTTTATTGCATTTTTTAATAATCTCGTTAAGCATTACTCATGTAATGTATAAATTTCTATTTTTGAAAGCTCTCATGGCAACATACAGTTAATTATAATTTATAGGATATCATACAAAGCGTGAAAATATCTTTTAGAATATTTTGTATTTAATAGAGTTTATATCTTTATTTCGTCGCAAATTCACTTAAACATTTCTATGGCACTCCTCGGTAGTGTTAGAAAATAAATCGCACCATAGAACGAAATACTGTTTACCACTCAGTTGTGCATTATTAAATAATAAGTCAAATTTTTATTACACGTCATTTAAAGACTTATACTACATAGCCTAAGCATTATTTTAAAACATTTGAGCAAATTCGTGGAGTAAAATTATATCATGCATACATGAAAATCAGTTGAATAAATTTGTCGGCTTCTCGATCTTTATTTTAAATATTGATTTTAACAAAATTTAAGAATTATTGTGATCATATATGATGCATTAGTCAATCGGCTCCTGAAATATCGGTATTATAGTGCAACGAATGAGACCACTTTCCAGCACTGTGTATTCGGAACGGTAATTGATAACAAAATGAGACCATTCCGAACACCTTTTGTAAATTTATAAATATACATTCAGTTGTTTTGGGACTTTGTGCGTTAGTCTGAATGAATAAAACCAACAAATAGATCAGCCGCTAAATGAATACGTCGAATTATAGACTTTAATTTTTAAACATGAGTTATATTTTTAACAAACTAGAACACAATAATTCTGATATCGATAAAAATAACTTTTAAAGGAAGTATTACTTAATTCAATACATTTTCATTTTTTTCTGAATAATCATCGCTAGTAAAAAGCCTTTAGGTTACTAAATTTACAGTGTCTCTCTCTTGTATTGCTCTGTTACAATAAAATAATTTCTATTGAATTAAAATATTAATTGATTTAATTCAAATTTACACTCCATTTTTCAATTGTGAAATGATCATAGTAACGATTAAGAAGAATAACAAATTTCTAAGATAAATTTTAGTACCTGGATGACCGAGCTTTGCTCGGTATTTTTTTTTTTTTTTTTATAAATTTTTTTTTTTTGGAAATTATATTACGTCGAGGCGGAAGACGAGTTCAGCACGCTAACACTTAGCCACTCCAATGACTTTAAATATTAAACAAATATATCATTACATTATAAAAAATTATACAATTATAATAACAAAATCTTATTTGAAAAATATTATTCACTTTATTGTGTTGTTTTGTTGGGTTGGGTTGGGTTTTAAATGTAAAAAAAAATAATTTTAATCGTCGGTCGAGCCGGGATTCGAACGCATGTTCCCTGTATAAGACCCTTGCCCGCTACCACTTAGCAACTCCAATGACTATATGACTATAAATATTAAACAAATATATCATTACATTATAAAAAATTATCGATAAAACACGAATAAAATGACATTTTCTAAAAATTATTCCTAGCTAGATCGATTTATCGCACCCGAAACCCCCTATATACTGATTTTCATGAAAATCGTTGGAGCCGATTCCGAGATTCCAATTGTATTTATATATATATATATGCATATATATATATATGTATATATGTATGTATATATATATATATATATATATATATATATATATATATATATAATTATATGTATATGTATATGTATATGTATATATATATATATATATATATATATATATATATACGGCTCCATCGATTTTCAGTACATGAAATTCAGTATATAGGGGGTTTCGGGGGCGATAAATCGATATATATATATATATATATATATATATATATATATATATATATATATATATATATATATATTTATATATATATATATATATATATATATATATATATATATATATATATACAAGAATTGCTCATTTAAATATATAAGATAAGATAAGATAAAACCAACTGATTGTTTATTAAATTAATAGATTCGTATTTACGAGAATCAGAAAAGTGGAATTAAAAAAGTGCTTTAAACATTATTTTATTTTATATGTATTAATGAAAGATAATTGCTTCGAATATTCAATGAATATCATATCATAGTAAAATTGAATGACATACGGTAACATAATATTTATTAGACTACTAAATTAATTACATCATCATCATAATATATATTATTAATACTCGTAATATTAAATAGCTACAACCAACTCGACCGTTAACACATTCCATACATAATCAAATTAATAAAACCACGATACATTCAACAGGACCACTAAGCCGAAGTAAAGCAAAAGTACACGAAAAAAGTAGCTCAAGCTACAAAGGAACGCTTATCAAAATTAAAATTCGCAGGATTTTTAAAAGAAAAATTTAAAGATAGGTTCATACTGAATTCACACTGATATCTGAAATAAAATTTCTAATCCACACGTCTTTGAAGCTCGTTACGTATTTCAACAGCTATTGGCAAACATGAATAAATTATAAGATGGCCGACCATTCATAAAATAGCTAAATATATTTACACTGGTTTTAGGGTTATTATTGTCATGTAGGTACGGACAACTGTCGTACTTAAGCCTCGTTCCGTGCCGAAAATTTACAATTCAATAGTAACCACAAATTTAATACTTTAAGGAATCCACAAATTTGGAATAATTGAAATTATATTATGAAAAAAAGAAATATTGAGGTTAAAATTTTCTGAATTTTTGTTTCAAATTAGCATAAACATAAACTGAACAAGCTTGATTCAAATGAACCTGAACCAGCTTCGAGTGTACTTTCAAAGCCTTGATCTTCAAGGAGAGCTCCCAAATTTTGAATAATATATTGTTAACTTTAAATCCTTATTTTATCCCAATCGTTGGTGAAGTTAACCACACACATACCACATTTTATTTATCCTGCATACATTTGATACAGCCTGCTTAAAGTAGGTTCTAAGACTATTATTGTTAAGGTATTTAAATAAGAAACGTTATATAACCTAATTTAAATATGATTTATTCATAATACCTCCTTAATGTAAGTTTGCATTTATTATATAATATAAATATTTTATTATACAGACATACCTGCAATACATTAAATTAATGTAATTATTAATGATAAAATAATTATATTATAGACTCATATTTTCATATGAATACATCGTTATTTTAATCAATATAATACATAATAATTTTAATAATAACAATAATATTTAATTATTGTATAATATAATAATTATCTTATAGATAATTAAATTGTATTAAAAAGCTCTTTTAAATAATATAATAAATCATTTGATTTAAATGATTACAGTCTTCATAAACAGTATTTTATATGGCGCTAGGAACATTGTATTATATAAAACATCAACAGTATAATAGTATCTATACGTAATATAACTCCAAATAAAATAATCAATTTTTAAATACTCTGCAAATAGTTGCAGATTTCGTTGCAGAGATATATTTTTTATCATCCATAAATATTCTAAAGAGAAATTACATGAGTAATTCACACCAAGTAGTAATTGAATTAATATTTTTCTATCATCATTTTCCCGAATATACACGTTTCAATATATTCATTGGACGATTCCCATAAGTTCTCCCATAAGGCAGGTTAACAATCATACACTAACAAGAAGAAGACACAACCTTGGAATTTTTATTTTGGAATAAGTTTGCGTATAATTATTGTAACCCTATAGTGTTATCAATAATAACATGAAACGGTCAATCATTTCGTAGAAAATCACGTTCAAAAATTTTCTTTTCCGTTTGTAAGAAAAAATTTCTAAATATCATAAACAAATATGAATATGTTTATGTATTCGATAAAATCTTTTAACAAGGGCTTAAAATTGATTAAAAAAAAATGTATTAAAAATATATATAAGAAGTGTTTGAATGGCGTGGTTTTAAAGTGATCACGTACCTATGAATTTGATTATATGCACAAAAATGAAGTCATAGATGTTGTTTTTATCAATAACAATTTGCTTTGCATTGTTTTACAAATATGAGTGTTTCAAGTATCTTCATGATATCATACGAAATATTTTTTAAATATTTACCGTTATTACTACTCATTTTATTTTTTGGCTATTGAGAACTGACAATTTGAGCCCCGCTTTCTGGTAGCAAAAAATAAAACCAATAAAAGCTTCCAATACCTCAATGTCCGTACGCTGTTTACATTCATTAAAAATTCATGAAAAAATAAATATTAAGTACTCTTCAAATGAAATTAATCAAATCAACAATTGCAAATTTTAAATATTTTATTAGAAATAATACATCAATTAATTTTATTTCCTACAAAATATCGAAACTATAAACTACAAATTATAATAAGTATTTTTGTAATTATATTATAAAGATCATTATCATATTTATTAATTGTTACTAATTAATTTGTATTTGAACAATATATTACTTGAATGAAACGTACATGTAGATTTTATAATCCGTACTTATTTTGTTTAATATATTATTTTTAACTAACATTTACAATAATAATTTTCTACACAGTCTTCAGATCTCATGTAGTGGTTTGTTTTAATATGTTCTCTTCAATAAATTTAGCTTTATATATGCTTCATTAATTATTGTATCATTATTTTGAAAAGCATCGATGATCTGTGACTGAAGGTGGTTCATATTGATTAAGAGCATTACTTTGCACAATTTTCCACATGTATTTTTTGGTCCGTACATTTCAGGTCATACAAAAGAAATATTTCCATTCATGAGAATATACCTTCAACAGAAATTTACATACCATCTCACTTACAAGTGTTGCTCGTTGAAATAAATATTTCTGTAATCATAAAATTTAAGAAACATTGTTATTAATTTGTATGTGTAAATTGCTTTAGCAGTTCAAATACTTAATAATTTAATATTTTTTTTACAATACTTAATAAAATAATAATTATAATAATAATAATTGTAGTGATAAAAATAATGAAAACCTAAATTCGTGTATTAGTGCATGTCAAAAATTGATAGGTTGGCTAATGATAAGGGTTTTATTATTTTAATACTTGTTAACTACTAAATTTGATAATCTCAATTGTTGATAAAACTTTTTTAAAGTTAAATATATAATATTTAGAGGAAAATTAGGTAAAATTAAAAAGACTCTTATAAGGGAAATAAATTCCATTTTCGTAACATTAAAATAATGTTTTAAACTAAATAATAATAATATATCTTTGGTTATAAAATAAATGAAATGCTACAAGAGATGAATGAAGCAAAAAAAAAAAATAATGTTTTCATATCTAGCCTCTTCATATTGTTCCATTTATATGATGATAAAAACTTTCTAACAAAAAAATTTAACCGCTGAAAAAAACTGCAACAAAAATTAATAATCCTTCTATATTTAACTTTAATAACTAAGTTCTTAAACTTTACTTTTAATTTTTGGTGAATATAATCTATTATTTATATGCTTTATTTTTACTTAACGCAACTAAGCATTAAAATTTGTAAGTGAATAATAAATCACCCCTATTTTTCCACTCTTAGGGTAGAAATTTTTCTGAAAATTTATATGGTACCAACTTATGATAGTGTACATCCAATAAAAAAAGAATTACCAAAATCGGAACTCGTAAAAAGTGTGTGATCATACATTACAATTAGTTATTAGATTATCAAGTATCCCCTATTTTCCCACCCTAATTTATTTTCAAATTTATATGGAACTAACTTCGGGGTTTACCGTTTAAAAAAAAAAGAAATATAAAAATTGGATTACTGTGTAAAAAGTGAGATTCATACACACCTCGACTCGAGAACCATGTATTTCTCGGTTTGAGAAATAGACTACCTTTAATCTCTTTGCAACTTACATGGAAAAAATCTTGTATTATGAAATTTCCAGACTAAGGTTTTTTAATCTTAAATTGGTTTGGAACAATTGAATTTCGTGTGGAACAGTCTGAATTTCAAGCAAAATAATTATTTCTTTATTAAACGAACTTAGATACACTACAAATATAGGGCACAGAGAGTTTTGTTCTCAAAGTAATAATGTTTAATTAAATAACTATAATATGTCCGTATGCAATGCACCTTGATACAGTTAATTTTTTTTGGCAAAAAAAAAATCCAGCATGTAATGACATAAATTTATCACTTTTGATCGAATATTTTACATTAGAAGGACTGAAAATAGCTCTGTTAAGAGGTTGAAGTTTATGAATTCCATATAGCGAAAATATTAACATTACAATCTTGTTCTTACGTGCATATGTTACAGCTACTAAGCTTATATGTGACGAGTGGTTATCGAAGAATCAGTCATATTGGATCTTTTACTTTCCACTATCGGAAACCATGCAGATACTGTGTTCTGGGCTACCATTTAATAAATTATTGCGGAGTCTCTTACGATGACAGATAAATGCAGCTGGAAAGTATTGTTCATAGCAATTCATGCTACATATATCGGCAGTATCAATTTAAGTAACAGCCTTTTTCCTCTTATCGCAATAATTTTAGGTGTTAAAAATTTTAACCTGCGCTTACAAATTTCTATTTTATTTGATTAATTTTTATTAGTATTTAAAATAAGTATATTTTTTGTAAGTTTTATAAATTAGATATGTGTTTATCGTTGTATAGTTTTTTACCTGTAATTATTTGTAATTTTAAATTTATTAAAAACCTTATTTGCACTTTATTAATAAGGTTAAGGTTAATTTATATAAAAAATTTTGAAATATTAAAGACTAAGAGTTTGTGGGCCGTTCGAGCTGCGATTTTTTCTGTAATGAGTCATAGTATGCTGAGTACTGTAAGCACATTGTGGCAGCATTTGGGTACTTGAGAGTGTACAGAAAAGTGTTTCTTCGCGATTATTAAAAAGAAAATTATATGTGAAATAAATTAAAATTTTATGTAAGAGAGGATTTTTGTTTCATTTGGATAACAAAGCAAAAACGTCTAAAAGTTGACATTTTGTATAATAAATACTAGTGGTTCTTTGAATTACAGACCTCACTTAGATATTAATAAAAAGTATATAACATAAATAGTACGTACACAAAATTTAAAAGATATCTGACAAATTAAATATTATGTCAAAAACTTATATTATATATATATATATAAAACTATATATAAATATATGGTACGAGTCTAGTAGTGAGAGAAACTGCTTACTAAACATATGGTCCTATGTTTGAAACAGTATATCAAATTAAAAAAAAAAATAGGATTTAAACAAATGATTTTTCGAAGGGTAAATTAAAATTTTCGAAATCTATACGGTAATAATTTCGTTCAAATCGATCAAGATGTTCGAAAGTTATATCGGGACAAACTAAGATAGATAAATACAGACAAACAAAATGCAAGTCCTGTTATAACATAACTAAAATCTTCCACTTATACTATACATACTTCGTCGGTCAATTGAAAAATGACAAAACTTATTTACGCTCTACAATTTTTACGCTCACCATACTATGACTAATGATTTAAATTTTTTTTAACTTTACAGAAAGTTCATTATGCAATTCATCCCCAGTTCTCAGTGTATCACAGTTTTATGCTTTTTTTTTTTTAAGAAACTACGGAATTATTTTACCAAATGAGTTAAAACTTTTACAAAAAGCATGTTTTTATTTTAGATTAAAAATTAATAAATAATCTCACAGTTTTAATTAATGTCACTTTTAGCAAGTGGCTTAGTTTACCTGCCTTCCCCCACACAACTAAATGATAAATCACAATGTTAATTAATTGAATTGTAAATAAATACTTAAAGTATCTGATTAGAAATAAATCAAATAATTATTTAAATAGAAGGATATTTTTTGAATTTGTAGGTAAATAAAGAATGAAACTAAAAAATAGTATATTGTTATTATTATTTGGCTGTGTAGTATTTGTTACTTGCAGTCCAATTCATGATAATGAAATTCCATTAGCGGAAAAGGAATGGTGGCAAAGTGCAGTGTTTTATCAAATATATCCCAGGTCGTTTAAGGATAGTGATGGTGATGGAAGCGGAGATTTAAAAGGTATTCAAAGTCAACTTTCACATTTAAAAGATATTGGTGTAACAGCCGCATGGCTATCACCAATATACACATCGCCACAAGTGGATGGTGGATATGATATATCTGATTTTCGAGATGTCGATCCACTGTATGGTTCATTAGAAGACTTCGATAATTTAGTAGCAGAAGCAAAAAAATTAGGTATCAAAATCGTTTTAGATTTTGTTCCAAACCATTCTAGTGATAAGCATGAATGGTTCGAAAAATCAGTGAAACGTATCGATCCATATACCAACTATTATGTATGGGCTGATGCAAAAATTGTAAATGGTACTAAACAACCTCCAAACAATTGGAATAGTCTTTTCGCATTTTCTGCATGGGAGTGGAATGAAGAACGTGGGCAATATTATTTACATCAATTCGCAATTCAACAACCCGATCTTAACTTTCGTGATCCATTTTTGGTTGAAGAAATGAAAGATGCCCTACGGTTTTGGTTGGATCGAGGTGTTGCTGGATTCCGAGTTGATACAATTTCAACTTTGGTCGAAGATGAAGCGTTACCTGATGAACCACTAAGTGGCAATTGTAATCCAACAGATCACTGTTATTTAAATCATATATACACAAGTGATTTACCACTCACGTACGATATGGTTGTACAGTGGCGTGACGTATTGAAAGAACATGCTGCTGCAACCGATAAAGTGCCAAGGGTAATAATGACGGAGTCTTATAGTGAGGTGGATAAAACTGTGGGATATTACGGAAATGACACACACGACGGAGCCTCATTTCCATTTAATTTCTATATTATAATGGGCATATCACAATCATCCACTGCACAAGATCTAAAGAATGTTATTGAAAACTATATTTACAAAATTCCTAAAGGTCGAACACCGAATTGGGTCGTAAGTAAAATAATAAAATTTTCAAATCGACAGTTTCTATGAAATTTTTCTAATATGAAGCTCATGTTAATCCTACTTTAGAGACAAATAAACTTGAAGGGTTGTAAAAATTGTCAAGATGCTATAATACTAAAGCCAGATCTTCATATCTAATTTACATTTTTTAAATTTTATTTTATGTAATGAAACAAGAATTTTCCTTATCCATATTGGTATAAGGTTGTTTCTTTAGATTTATTCCAATAAATTAAAAATATAATAATTTAGCTAGGAAATCATGATCAACATCGAGTAGCTGACCGTATTGGAGTGAAACGAATTGATGGTCTAAATATGTTGACAATGACTTTACCGGGAGTTGCTGTTACATATCAAGGAGAAGAATTCGGACAAGAAGATGGATTTGTAACCTGGGAAGAGACGCAGGACCCACAAGCATTAAATGCTGGTGAAGAGCATTACTTAGAAAGAACTCGTGATCCAGAACGAACACCACTTCAATGGGATGATAGTAAAAATGCTGGATTCAGTACTGCTGATAAAACATGGCTACCTGTCAGTGAGAAATACAAAGAAACAAATTTGAACAAACAAAAATCTGAAAAAGAATCGCATTATAAAGTGTATAAAGCGTTGATGAAATTAAGACAAGCTGATGCTTTGGTTAATGGTGATTTTTCCATCCACATAGAAGGATCGAATGTGCTTATAATTTTACGAAAACTAAATGATTCAAATTTATTTTTAACGGCTATTAATTTTGGTGATAATCATGAGGAAGTCAATTTATCTAATGTTGATAAAGCTCTTGCAGATATTTTGAAAATTGAAGTTTCCAGTGTTGATGCAGCACAAAAACAAGGGTAAGTTATAATAAATCATTATTTGAAACCAGAATAGGTTGAAAAAATGACATTTTTCAATGGATTATATGATTATCATAACAATGAATTATTTAGTGATCCAAATATTAAGTTAGAATAGAAAATATTTTATGAGGTTAAAACCGAGCGACACAAGAAAAGTAAAATAATTGTCTTCTATTTTACTGAAATGCTTAAGCAGTTAGATACAATTTAGGTTCCTTATTTACGCTTTACGTGCATTTTGACGTTTTTTACAGTCGTTTCTTATCAATACGTATTTTTTTTTTTTAATATTTTCTTAAAGTATTAAAAAATAGTAAGAAGAAAATTAACTTGTGATTTTAACTTAAAAAACTGATATAAAAAAACTTTTAATAAATTTGCATTAATTTCCTAGTTTGTGTATCACAAAACTATCAAGATTTTGAAGAGTTATAATTAAGAAAAGCTTTGATTTAGCGAATGACCGTAAGCTGCTTATCAAAATTATTACGGCACAAAATTTCCCAACAAAGTATTGAAGATATTTTAAAACTAGTTTTTAAACATTTATCATAATTCAAATTTATGCAAATAGAATTATTTATATAGATAATACTGTATAAATAAAAATATCCACATTTCTTTCCGTTTACGAAAAATTATTCATAATTTTATGTTTTTCTTTCAGATCAATTATTTCAAATGGTATATTACATATGCATCCATATGAAAGTTATGTACTATCAAAAAATTAATATAAATATATAAATAGATAGCACAATTCGATTTTTTGTTTTATTTTATCAATGTATATATGTTGTAATAATAATTGTATTTTTCTCAGATAAGATAATTAAAGTCATATTTTAGTCATTAGTCATATGGAAATTATTTTAATCGATCTTAAGGTCAACTGTTTATTTAAAAAGGAAAAGTTTCATTGTAAATTTTCAGATCTAGTCTTTTTCAATGAAAACCTATAAATGTAAAACAGTGAATAAAGATATATCATGAATAAAGAACTGGGCAGGTTTCATAGTGACTAACCAGTATTATTATTCATTGTCTTATTTGTCTAGGTTATTCAAATAAAAAGTCCCAATTTAAGAAGCAAACATCAACCAAATCGAAAAAAAGGGATGTCATCTATACAAGTTTTATTATTCGCAGTATTAAATTTATTTTAATGCAAAATTTTAATGATTAATAGTTGAGATTTCTCACTTCGTTCATGTAGTTGCTCAATTTTATTTATATCTATGTCCTACCGACACAACAATTAATAATAGCCTTTCTAGCGGTCCGGCACTCACACTACGTGAGATGGTTCGGTCAGATATACTATTTGGCGTTCACCAAGCCAACTAGGTATAACGGCATGTATGGTTCAAATCACACCATTATATCACACTCCAGACATTTTAGAAGTAACAAACTAACTACTGCAATCTTTGCAGCTTTTGAATTATACCATAAATATAAATCTATCGAAAATAAAAATATGTCTGTTTTAGAGGATAGTTAAGGAAACCTTTTTCATTAACATAATTAATACTAAAATATTTGTTAATGGAAAATATCATGTCTTGTATACATGTGGAAAAATACATCATAATTATAAAAATAATTAACTAAATAAGGTGGATGTTAGTAAAAACACATAAACAGGAACTTGTATACGTACATAATTGCAACTATAACAAAGCATATGTCAAGTATTTTATATTATATACTTTTTGTTTTAAATCCTTTTTAATTTACCCCATTTTCCAACCAAGTCCTTTCAATTGTGATTAATTAATTGTAATATAATAAACCTTTAGACATACATATATAGCATTTAAATAAAATTTATTTCATTTTCAGAAAATATTTTACAAAATATAACTTTTAAAGCTCTTATCTGCGGTCACAAATTCTAGAAATATAAAATAAAAGGCATGCAATAAAGTTCTGATGAATAACTGTTTAAAAATAATTGTTTGTGATATATGTAAATATGTTTTAAATAAATTTTAAGTACTCCTTGAGTAGTTACTTTTAAAAAAGTAAAAATGGATATTTTTATTTATTTTATACGAAAGTATATAGACTTATATCACTTCGGCGGTTTGAGTATCAGCCCCGCAAGTCTTCAGCTTTATATGTTTGGAAAGTGTTTGAGTTGGGCTCCGTCAAAAGAGAAATAGAAAAAACTTGAATTAAATATTATCAAATAAAATTTAACAATATTAATTCAAGATAACAGAGCATATAGAGGTGACATGTGACAGATAACTATTGTTATGATCATCAATGATAAATTCAGTATCACTTATTATGTTGTAGATATGTTCAGATGAAAGATGTTCTACCATTTACAATTATTATATACTGTGAAATGGGGAGCAGAGTGAACCAGACGAAGTACGCTGACGTCTTATGCAAACATTAGCGAAAGGCCAAAAACAGAGATTGAGGAAAAACATCTTGTTGCCACTGATAAGTTTTATTTAATTAAAAGATAAACGACGTAGAAATTTGTTTTAATCTTATTTTCATTGCACCCAACAAATTGAAAATTTGTTACATAATGTTTTTAAGCTCGGTGATGACACAAAAAGTATTAAAAACTACACAGTGTCTATAAAAAAGCAGCATTTACAGAATAAAAAATTTTAAGCATAAAACTTCACACATAAAGTTTGTTTATGTTGTTTGTTTTAGGTACTGAACTACAGAGAACCTAGGAACTGTGATTTGTAGAGTACACATTGCTATACAGAAATATAAATACTTACAACAAATCATAACTTGTAAACACTTAAGCTCGGTTATCGGTTAATAGTGCTTTTCAAAAATAAGATAGTTTTGTACATTCAATTTTATTCTCTATCATTATTTAAAAGTTTTTTTCTCTGCTGATATTAGCAATTTAATAATTTAAATGCTTTTTTTTATAGACGCCAAGGATTATGGAGTAATTAACGTTTTTCTTGAGAAAAATTTAAAATGTAAATGAGAAAAATTTAAAAGTTTTTACAACAGAGAGTTGGGTGCGATGCACACGAAGAGAAAAGATTAAAAAAAGTTATTACTATAACTTAATAACCCGATCGATCGAACGCTCAGATATCCAATACTACTGTTTGATTCCATTGAATTAAATGATTCATTTCATAAAGTTTTCACAAGACAACAATTTTTTATTATATAATAAATAAAACCACAATGAGATATTAAATATGAATAAAAAATTCATATTTTCGAGTAAACATGAACGAAAGCCAAAAGTATTAAACAATTCAAAATGTTATAAGAAAAAAATAAGGGTTATACCTTCAACAAGAAAGCTTAAACAATCTTAAAGTCAATATTTAATATACAAAAAGAATCAAATATTTTATATCACCAAAACGATAACAGATTCTTTATATACTGTCGTTTATAGTGATTAAGGAAATCAGATATTTTTTAATTCGACTACCAACGTATGTAATATAATAATTAAAAATATTAAACACAATTTTGGGACAGGTATTCCTTATCAAAATGAGACTTTTTTTGGAAGACCTCGGTGAAGACAAAAGGGAGGGTCATGTGTTTGACCTGTATATGTATGTATGTATGTATATATATTATATATATGTATGTAGGCATAAATCAAAGAAGGCCTCTGATTGCAGACACACTGAAATAGACGACAATTATACGCGAGGGAAACTAGAAACTCCTTGTGAGTGAAGAGGGCGACAGAAAAGGGAGAGCGAAGAGCATGTTGAACCATTAATACAACTGGAACTGTCTTCTCTGTAACTTTAGCCGACCACAGTAAGAGGACGTCAATACGTTGCTTCACATAAAACTCAAGTTCTCCCCGAAAAAACTCAACGCGCGAGAAAACAAAGTCCAATATCTTTATATTGCGAAAGATACGGGTTCAACAGAAAATCTCTGACAGGGCTGACGCCCTTTGGCCACCATCAAGAGCACTTGCTCTCAACTTCGCTTAAACCTGCACATTTAATGGCTAACAAGATTAGCTGCTTATAAACATCAGCCACCACGCCCACTCAAATAAATATGTGTCATGTAGGCATTTGCAAAAACCCTAAACATTCGACATGCAAGAAGATTTGAACGATGAACGTTCAAATAATGAATTAATGCATATGTGTAAATTAGAATTAGAATATGTGTAACTACTGAAATTATAAATTATTAAAGAATAACGTAGACCCCAAGTGAACATGGAAATGGGCAAACATACATGTAAACATGCATAAGACTCCGGACTGACGTAACGTAATAACAGGCTTTGATCAATCCAATCTATAAAGTTAAGCACTTATGCATGTTTACATGTATGTTTGCCCATTTCCATATTCACTTGGGCTCTACGTTATTCTTTAATAATTTATAATTTCAGTAGTTACACATATTCTAATTCGTCTAGTAACATCGTAAGTTAACCAAATTATTCATATGATATTTAATATTGTTCGTTAACCAAAGAAATCGTTGTGAAAGTACTAATGAATTATTAATGAAATTTTAAAAGGTTTTTTATATGCTTTGAATTAGTAAGTTGTAAATAAGAAGCTGGCTAATAATGTCCTATGTATCCACAATATTAACTCAATGAAAATTATTTTCAATTTTATTGAAAAGGTTTCCATTAATTCTGATGGGGGAGGGGATCTTTACGCTTATCTCGGAAATCACTGATCCGATGTTCTTTAATGGTAACATAATTAAATATACTTTCTAAATATGAACTATTTATTTATAAACCATACCGAATTTTGTATGAACTCTCAATTTAAGACTACATTTGATATGTTTTTGTTAATCTTGGTTTTCTCAAATGCATAAATATTAAATAGACACAGAACTTAAAAAAAAGTAAAATAAGATAGTTAATGGATGACACAATGGTAGTGACAACAGTTTTTAATTCATGTTGATTCTCTGAAATAAAAAAAAAAATATAATCTACATTATTTAAACGTTTGAAGACTTCCGCTGACTATAATAAGTTTCCTGTTAAAACTGTTACCCAATAGCGACTACCACGTTGTAGCCGATGAAAGAGTTTAAACTACTATCTTTTTAAAGTTTATTTTTTCCTACGGATTATTTACTCTCTTAATGCATTAATAACACTAATAATTTTCCAAATATTAAAATTGCTTGAATTTATTTTAATTAAATTAATAAGGAATGATAAATCAATATACAATACTGATTTGTTTATAGTATAAATTTTATCGATTTTCCATTTTATAATACCTACTTAATTAATATTAATTTATATATCCTATATTTTACACCTGTGCACCATAAAATTGTGTACCTGTATTAAAGGTTTACCTTATATTCAATACAGAGTGTATGTATAATAAATCTGTGTACATTATATTTTTATTAAAGTCTGTAGTATCTGGATTGTTATTGCTCATAATAAAGATTATATAAGCAATGAGTAAAAAGAAACTACCACTACCATGGGGCTTTGTGTAACGCTTTCGAAAAATGTAGAGAATGTACCTGGATTATAAGGTGGACAAAAGTTTTTTTTTTCGATAGTTAAAAAATTTTTGGCTATCGTAAATTTTAAAAATTGTTAATTAACTTTTTGTTCAAAACAAAACGAATTAGAATAAAATTCGCCGAAATAATTAAAAAAACCTCATTCGGAAAATTCGAACGGTGTATACTAGACAAATCATGATTTCGTGGTGAAATGTCTAAAACAGTATTAAATTTTGTATTAAGCGAGCGTCGTATTTATAAAGGTATTAAATTAATTCATTTATTGTCATAGAATAGTTAATAACAACCAAAATAAGCAACAAAATATTTAGTTAGTACTTGGGAGGCTTACCACTTTTGATTGCTGTATGTAGTTGTTGTATATACCCACTGTAATCACTGTATGACCTAAGTAGTTGAAAAGTGACTCAAAATAAATATAAAAAAAGAAAGTCAATGCTTATTTACCAATATTACCAACTTTATTTACCAACTTTGTACCAATGTATTATCACTATAAACAATTTAATAAATTTTTAACGGAATAAATTAATAATGAGTGTATTTAAATCGTAAATATTTCCGTATTTCGAAAAAATAACCTAAAAGAAAGATTATTATTTGTAGAAGTAATTTTTTTTCGACAGATCGAATTATGATACATGTTTATCAATCTGCATTATTGAAAATATCTAGAAAATAAACAATAATTTAAAAATAACCTCGTTATATAATTCAGGTAAGTGCATTTACATAAGTTTCGATAAAATAAGAATTCCTGCAAAGCAAATACTCGAAGTCTTCATAAGGTCCTATTAATTATTCTATCATATTTGATTGAGATCTTTATCCTAGCAGAGACCATTATAAAAAATATTTACCTTAGCAATTCTTTCCTTAAAACGTTCACCCGGTATATTTTTACCCAAATATGAGAGTACTTCTACTCAAACTGAAAAGATCGTCATAATATGTAACAATCTAACAACAAAACGGTACGTGCGATGAACCGTACTATACATTTCCATTTTAACTTACTCTACTTATCTATACGTTCAAATCGGTACCAACTAACCTTTTTAACTGCCATATAATGTCAAAGATAGTATTTGCCTTTGAATGGCTATGGATCAGTGTGTCTGTAAGTTTGCGTGTGTGTAGTGTGTGTATGCGTTTGTGTGTGTATGTGGGTGTGTGTTTATGTGTATTAGTGGTCTAGTGGCGAAGAATGCTCAATTTGATACTATCTAAGTGCTTACCATCAGAATCAGTTCTGGCCTACTTCACGCAGCCTGAATTTTACACGAAGTACTTCAGGTTTTACTCTCCTTATTACTTTCGTATATAACATTATCAGCAATAATAAACTGTAACTGAGGTTGAGTGGTTTCAAAAATACAATTTACGGTATTAGTTGACTCATATACTCGCTCCCTGACGTATCTAAATTATAAAGCTCTTTCAATGTAATTAAAAAAATTTACATGTTACAGGAAAAAGTAATTAATAAAAAAAATGAGATGCAACGCCTTTCCATAGAAGCGAGCTTCAGGACGAAAGACTCCCATGTTGCACTTGCGAGGGAAGCAAGTACTGATACCAGAGACCGATGAACGGCTGGAATCCGTCGTATCTTTATCTGGATGAAAATATATTTTCCTCACTTCTTTTTTCTCTATTTTCACATTTACATTTTTAACGGATAAAGATAATCAAATTACTTTATTTATGTCGGACTTGTACAAGAACAACTACCAACCTCATTGTTGTTAACCTTCCTTAGGAAGTACCACTATAGATAACTTTCTCAGAACAGCTTAAGCAACAGCTTTTTACTCGCAATAAAACAAATTATATTAGCATACTTTCATTAGAGTCCTGTAGACAAGAACAAATATTCGATCCACTTACTCTTGGAACAATTCGACGAAAACTTTATTATTTTAAATTTATGAACTCCCAAAAAATCCAACCTTATGTTTTCACAATTATTTGTGATTATTTATTATCACTCTTCATAATGATAAAAAATTCAGACAATTTTTGATAATGACTTTTCGATAATACAAGCAAGACAACTATTAAAATTAATTTTCGTTACGGTGGTAAAAATCAAACCTTTGCCTCAAATATACTGTGTATGCAAGCAATTTGCTAAATAGGGTGCTAAGTCGATGAAATAAAATCAAAGTTTGTAATAATTTTTAAAGAACTCACATAAATGTCTAAAACAGATCTAATTTATCTATGTTTTGAAAATGAGTCTTGTGGCTATGAAAAGTATACGCTTTAAATCTATCCTTATCATAAAATCATTTCCATTCTTATTACGAAGAATGGACAATAAATTTTGGGATAATTAAAGATTACCTGAAGATTTTATGTGATACGTTAGATCGGAATGATGGCACCTTCATTTCGGTGTCCACCATTGTGCTTGCATTTTTAATAAACCCCTGTTTTAATACCAAAACAGTATATTTTGAAATATTCATAGATATTTAGATTATTTTTTGAATACCCTTTCAAAGTGTCAAATGTTTGTTGTTCAATACATTGAACTTTTCAAAATGATGTATTTACGTGTCATACTGTAACTTCATTCACTATATGTGGTAATGTAAACATAACACCAAAGTAATGTAAAATGTAGTATAATTTTATATGTTTATATTCACTATTTAAATTTAGCGAAATGATTGGTGTAAAGTTAGATAAATATTACTTACATTTTACTCAAGTCAATGTTATAACACAAAATGTTACTACATGACAATATTGTGAGGTGGTGTTGTTTTAAATAAACGTAAGTAAATTAACTTGTATATGTTCCTTTATATTCCACCCATTTTAGTCATCATTTTAGACCTCGCAAGGTTGATGAAAAGAGCTGGGGTTACTGAAACTACTACACAATTCTTCACATATAGATTGGCTCTAAAATGCTTTTTTCAGTGTCTACCAGTATATCTATCTTATATCTTATATATTTAAATGAGCAATTCTTGTATATATGTATATATATACAAGGAATCTCGGAATCGGCTCCAACGATTTTCATGAAATATAGTATATAGGGGATCTAGCTAGGCATCATTTTTAGAAAATGGCATTTTATTCGTGTTTTATCGATAATTTTTTATAACGTAATGATATATTTGTTTAATATTTATAGTCATATAGTTATTGGAGTGGCTAAGTGTTAGCGTGCGAGGCTCTTATGCAAAGATCCCGCGTCCGAATCCCGGCTCGACTGACGAGTAAAATTAATTTTTTTTCACATTTTAAACCCAACCCAACCCAACAAAACAATAAAATGAATAACATTTTTCAAATAAAATTTTGTTATTATAATTGTGTAATTTTTTATAATGTAATGATATATTTGTTTAATATTTAAAGTCATTGGAGTGGCTAAGTGTTAGCGTGATGGACTCGTCTTCCGCCTCGACGTAATATAATTTCCAAAAAACACAGTTTAAAAAAAAAAATAAATAAAAGCAAAGTTCGGTCATCCAGATATTGTTTTTCTTATATAGCACGAAAACAATTTCTGCCAATAATTAATCAAGAGCTCATGGTCAACCGATCCCAGAGTTTGAATTCTTGGGATAGAAAGTAAATAGATCAAATTCTTTTGGTATTTCATAGATAATAATAGAGTTACGATTGAGTTAATTTTTTTGTAGTTTTCCTTTCACAATTTCCAATCCTGTGTCCTATTAGTACCTGAGTAAGTTTGTATACAGCTCCAGCCAAACATAATTTGTCAACACAGTTCCTTTCAAAATTCATTACAGGCACACTACTACAATTTTCATTCATTGCTCAATTTGACTTAACTTGTAAGTAGATTAATAAATAATGATTACAAATATGAGATGGGTGGTATTTGCTATAGACGAGTATGTCTGAAGAAGGAAGTTAAATTTTTTTTATATTAACTTTTTTGAAAAATTATTATACTATTCACATACAAATTCCAACTTAAAGAAATTTGTTAACAAGTTCCTTAGAGAGATATGTTACTCGCTGATTAAATAAAAAATGTTATAATGTATAGTATTGTTCTAATACGGTAATATTAATAATGGCCATCTAAGGGAAAAGTATTTCAAGGTTTCAGAGTTTGTTTTTGAGTTTATGCCTGCATGTACATATGTATGAGGATATATGCTTATGTATAAATATTTGTATGTTTGCGTTTACGCTTATGAAATTATTTTTGAAATAATCTCGAGAACAAAGTAAAAAAAACTTATTTTGATAGCAACTATATCTTATACAGTTCTGTTGAGATCTTTTCGAGACACCTTATATTCTACTATCTTTAAGACTTTAAATGCACATTATACATGTATGTGTATTACTTACTAGATGTTGGTAATATCTATTTAAATAACTTATTTTGTGTACATGGTCTGTCTGTCTAACTGATTATAGTTGCCAGGACTATACATGAAAAGAAGAAACTGTAACGGAAGACATAGAGCAACATATATGAATGGTTTAGTAAGTTATAGAGATACTATTTACTACAGAAAGGTGTTAACCAATGTTGATAGTAAACATATTTTGCCAAATAATGAGGCTAAAATTATTTTGAATTAAGAACTATTGGTGTAACTTATAAAGCAAAAAAACTTTGTTCGTTATGGTATAGTAATTAATATAAGGAATTGTATTTCGCCTTGATAATATAATGTCATTTTTAGTCTGGAATTAATTAGTTCAATTTAGATTTTAAGTAAAAATAGCTTATGTGTTCTCTAGCTGAAAGTAAATAAAAAATTTTGTTAATAATTCAATCACTAAAATATTGAGTGACAATATAATATCGCAAATATTCAAAGAGGTAATTAAATTGTTGAATACAATATTAAACAAGCGAATTCATGTTCTGTTCAATTATTGAAACTGGAAATAATACTTCATAGTTGTTTGGAAATAGATGTGGATCCTAAGCTCAATATAACTTCATATTTAACATTTTTAACGACATTAGAGAGGAAGGTATTGGTAGTTAGTTATAAATCTGAAGACACTCGGTTAAATGAAACCATAGATACCACACTAAAAAAAAGTTTTAAATTACAAAAAAATTTTTTGTTCTTTTTTGTACAAGAATTTATGCATTTATGGTATTAGTAGGTAAAAAGCAATTGAAAAGAATTTCTGAAATTTTGATTTTAATAAAAATAAAACTTGTTGAAATAAAACGCAAATTTGGCATCAAAATATGGTGAAAGCCCAAAGAAGTTATTATATAATTAGGAAGTTTTACAACACTAGGATAAGTTTTTCGTACTTTATTATTTCAAAATATTATACTGTTATCCGGTTTTTATATTTATGCTCACTTTCAGCTCCCTCGAAATTCTGGCAGTGGGTTAAAATTAACTGGCGAGATTTAATTACATTATATTTCTTTTTGTAATAGTGCCTTGTAATTCCAAAGAACCATCTCCAAATTTATAAATAATATAACATTGAAGTTTTTGAGATCCCTGTATTCTTAAGTGTAATATAACGTGACTGTAACATTGCATGTATATGTATATAGTACTTTCACTACTAAAATCCTACACTGCCTTATATATAAATAATACGCGTTCATATAATAGACCTTAGTCAGTATATGTATATCCTTTTATTAAGTCAGCATGGATTTTATAACATAAGTGAAAATAATATGGACATTATGTCATAGATATATTAAGACGTTACATAAACTGTACGTGCTGGTTTCTGTTATTAATAATAATTATTTTCAAAGAGAAATATTTTAAAAAAGTATTTCATACACCAAAGAATCTGGCTCATAGACAGATTTACAAAGGTAAGAAGAATTCTACAGTTTCTTATAGTAAGTATTAAATGAGCCACAGTTGGTAATATAATGTTCTCTGGATATCTACGTTTTATAGAAAAAAATAAATGAACAAATGAAATTGCATTTGAAAATATTGTAGCTAATTTTTCAGCCACAATCACTGTCTTAACATTTTTATATAACTGTTATATTTGTTCAATTATCAAACTTTGTTCATATATATCAATTCATTATAAACTTAGTTGGGTTGAGTGAGCAAGGCCAAATTAACATTGGTTATATAATAATAATAGAGAATATATAATTATACGTGGGAATGGTGACATATACAATTAATATATGCCCAATTAAAATAATATATTACAATTGTAGATTTGGCTATGTTATAAAAAATTTCAATATTTTGTAAAACGTTAAAAAACAAAGTTTGACTTATTACTTGTATTTTGTTAATTACTTGTATTTAAATTTCTAACGTTAATTGTTATCTTTAAATTAACTGATTTACAAAATATTAAAACATGCATATAGCAATTGGTAAATAATTCAAGCAAAAAATAAAAAATAAATAAATTATTCGTTGAACTGTTTTTACCTTTAAAACCCATTCTTTTGTCTGCTAACAAATGTACCTACATGTATTTACACTAAATATTAAAAATGAAACTATAAGTATCAGGTGATTTCAGTAAAAAAACAAATAATACACTGAATGTGGTATTGAACATATAATAGTAACTGGTGCTAACATTATATAATAGAGCTAGAATAAGAGATATAAATTAAACATTTTAGGTAAACATATAAGATAATTTTATTCATTTCGATTTCATAATTACATTACTGAAATTAAAATTGTATCAATATCATTGATAAAATTTTGATTCAACTAAACTTACTAATTAATTATGAAGTATGGTATAGTAAAAAATTTGGATGTAAGGTTTACTACAAGAAAAATAAATAAATAAAAATGAGAAAATAATATAAAATAGAGTCTATATGATGGTTCAAACAATTAATGTCATAGATCCGTTTATGAATTGATATGTAAGTCGTCTGTCTACATGTAATACATTTATTACCCGGAATGAAGATAACATGTAACCACCAAATATAGACCCTACATATATACAATGTTGTATGTCAAACAAGGAGCTTTAACGGAAATACGACGAGTAGAATAAGATGTAAAGGAGCTAGGAACAACATAATAAAATAAAACGCTATACAAGTTTTGGTAGAGAGAGTAAAACTACACTTTTAACGACCGACGGACCTTACACTTACGTAATATGTATATACGGAACGATCTGTTTAACGCATTTAACTATATATATATGAGTTCAAGTTATACGTTTTAAAGTAGTACCACTGACGGTTACGATCAGTATGACGTCCTTTCTTTTTTATATGCATGCATAAATATAAACATAGGTGTATTATCATAACCAAGTCCATGCACACGGGGTGTTAGTTTATATAAGGTGTAACTTTAAACTCAAATAATAAATGATACTTTAAAGTTGGGGTATTTTTTATTATATGAAATGAAACTGCAATAAGAATGACTTTATCAGTCTTCAATTAATATTTTAATTATTTAGTATTGACAATGAAAATGTGTCAGAAAATACAGAATACTTTTCGAAATCATATTAATCAACCTTCATAACTAGCTGATTTTTATTAAAGCTTTATTTTAAGAGACAGAGTACACAATATTTTAATATTTCTATAGTACTTTTTATGAATTTTATTCAACGCTAAGCATTTTATTTAATACGTAAATTTACTACGTAATAATGAATGACGCCATTCACATAAGCCAATCCCACCTGGAAAATTTCTTTTGGGGGCGATTTAATGAACCCAAATTTTGACATAATTTTACATTTCCAGGTCAGTAGAACCTTTATCTAACGTATGTTTATATGTTTGTTCGGAATATTTTAACTCGATTATTTCTAGAAAAACAAATATCGACTTGGAATAATATTCATTCGACGCATAATAACGTAACTTAAAACCGAATGACTTGAATAATTGTTCCAACCGTTTTTTGTTGAACGACAACGAAAATAAAAAAATTCAATAACCCAAGATCGTTTCTGGTAAAATGAAGATTGATGTTATTGAATGAATATGGAAGACAAAAATTATAAAATTTATTTTAACTTACTTTTGGTAAATTACAACATCTATTTTATTTTTAAATCTCGTTCACAGCATGCTATTCTGCACGAAACTGTTTTATAACAAATAACCGAATAACCGAAATTTACACAACAAGAGTCAAATATATACTGGAAAAGAATGAACAGTCAGGTTGCTTTTGGACATCTTTACAATCGCATATTGTTTGTTGCCGAAGTGGTATCTCTAGTATTTAATCCATCTACGCACAAATAGAACTGAAAAGTGAGGTCGCAAAATAGTTTGCGCACAAAATCGTAATTATGTCATTCGATTAGCATATATTACTCATTTTTTTACATATTGCGCGCCTAATATGAAAATCGATTCTTAAAGAGTATACTCTAAAAAAATGACTGCCAAAACTACCCGTATTAATAATAATTAATGACGTTTTATTATCTATTTTTGAAAAATATATCCGAAAAGAAAAGATAAGGTGTTATATAATTTTATCTTAAAAGGATCAGGATCAGAAATGAAGTTCGCAGGTATGACGAGGACGTTAAGGTGATATATTTTTGATTCTGACTCCATCCTACCCACACGTAAAAGAGTGACAGACAGTACAGCTTTAAATAAATTATTATAACGAAGATTTTTTGTTGAATTAATGTTTTAGGATGACGAATAAGCATGTGAAGCTATTAATAGTCTAATTTACAAAAAAAAAATCCTTTTTTAAGTAAACTCTCTACGTAATAAAACTACTAGTTAGTTTACTTGTTGATGGCATGTTATAATAATAATAACAATAAGTTACAAGTTTACTCATATTATATAATAAATACAGTGGGAAGATAGATGTAAATTTAAAATAGAGGGGTGGTACAATATAATACGTAAACTGCATGATTTATATATAATATACAATATTATTATCATATATAATAAATTAAATTATCTTTTAACTTATTTACATACATAATTACTTTAGTACTAAATACTTATACAAATATATTATCTTTCTAGAAGTTTCTCAAAGTTACTCAAAGAAATCATTTAAACAGGTGTGTGCGTTCTACTACTTGAAATTTGAAAGTTAAATCAATATAAATTACGTTAGTGACATGTTCCAAACAACCTTTGTGAAGGTTAAATATAATTATTATAGTTATAATATTGAAAAATATTGAACATATTGTAGGCTCTTGATGAAAAACAAAACATTAATTTGTTTCACCAACTTCTTTTACTTTCAAAGAATTGAGTAAATTGAAGAAAAAAAATTTGTTTACTACTGTTTAAAAATTTTATATATTTATTGTAATTATATTTATTGTAATGTATAATATTGTAATTTTATATTTATTATTTTAAAATGAATAAAAGAAAGTAAAACTAGTAGGTTATTTATCTGAAACGGTTGCCATGTACTTAGGATGTAAATCGTATGCAATTACTATAACTATATCGATTATCTAATTGTGAATCTTATTATATAATTTTTCTTTTATAATATTTATATTTTTAAAGAAATTTTTTCAAAGTTAATGCTATTTTATGCGAAGTATGATGGTTGCATTATTTCATCGGAAGAAATGTTTGGAACACAACTGCTTGATAGAACCATGCAGTGGTAAATTGCGGACTACCTTTACATTATTGTACATTATGCGGACATTCCTTGTTTAATTTTGACGAAAAACAGTAATTTAGTTCCTTTGTTTGTTCATAAGCACAAATAATAATTTTTCAAAAATACTAATCTACAGTTGTCACATATACATTTATTTATAATTTATACTATGAATTACAGTTTAGACTCCCAGTATAGTGTATATAATATTATTTGTTCTACTTCACATGAATAAAAAATAAAATTATAACACCAACGCCAACTTACAGAAAAATTTATAAATTTCGCAGCCAAATACCTCAAAAACTACTTATTCAGATGATATGAAATTTGTTATGCATAATTTTGAAATAAAAACGGAATAAAAGTCAAATATTTAGGAAAAACATTTCTAATATTAAATCAATTTTTTATTTTTACATAAAAGATTGTGGATACCGCATTTTGTTACATTTGATTCATTACTTTTTATGGTATTTATCCGCCGAATATAGTGTGTATTATAGAGGTCTGAATAAAAATAGCACACTCCTGAAAGCTTGCTTACAAGATATTTAAAACCATTAAACTTGTAAAAAAGACTTTTGTCTTCAACTTAATTTTTCTTCTAAAATATGTTTTTAAATAAATATTTAGGGTTTTTGAAATTTGTATAACAAACCTCTGAAATTTTATACAAGCTTATTTACGGTGGACGTTATTGTTTGACCAATTAATATTTTTCCATAGCAACATATTCTGAGTAATGTTAAGCTTTTAGTTTATATTAAATTAACGATGAAAAAACTGTGCACAAATTGTTTTTTTTTTTTATCTAGGTATAAAAAGGTATTATATAGGCTTTAATTCGTTATAATTATACAGTTTTGTTTAAAAAATAAAATACATAAATGAAGTAAATTTTAATGGTTCTATAACAAAATAACAAGCACCTTTCACTTAAATTTGTATGTATACATAAATGTACCTGTATTCGCAACTTTTAGTAACTTGTTTTGTTTCGGTGTTATAGTTCAATGACATAAAAGTATATGAATGGTATATTACTTAACATTGGAAATTAAATTTAAATAAATTATTATTTATATTTACATGTTTATCAACAAAATATTTTTTTTATTCCATTAACTACAATTAATGGAAAATTTGTTTATTATTCAATAATTTTGATATAATATATATTGCTATACAAGTTACATGCAAACAATAGAGAACGAAATTTTTACTTCAATGCAAAAATTTATGAATTCAATTGAAACGTTTTTACTTCATAAACATGAATTTATTTTTTTTAAATCTTAAAAAAAGAAAAAAGAAAAAATAGGTTCATTCAAGATTTGCATAAATAACGTCCTAATTCGAAATTGCAGATAAATATTTTAGTATGCACAAATGAGTTGATTGAGGTGTTATTAATTTATTGAGTAATTATTACAGGTTTTAACCTTTTGGTCAAGTCCCCTTCGTAGTGAGATATATATATTAAACATAATATCTAATGAATTATAATTTACTCAAAAAATAATTATTCAAATAATATATGTGGCCTTCACAATCAACAAATTTTCTAAAGTAAAATACTAATTTTATTAAACATTTAAAATAGTTTTCTTTGCAAAAAAATCTTTGATAATTGTTTTTAAGTGAGCGAAAATTGAAAAAAATACAATGCTCATTTTATTACATTAGAGGTTGCTATCTTTTATAGTCTCCTTCTAAGCTTTAACGACGCTTTATAGACGATAAATAAAAGAAACAGTTTGTGAAATCTCTTTTAAAGTAAATAATAACTTAATATAATTAAATAACCTAGTCAAAGTATAATAATCGTATTTTATTCTCCATACGTTGTGGTTTTTCTTAATAAAACAAAAAAGGTATTTTATTTCTAAAAACTGTAAGTGCACATTATTAAAAAATTATTTTAGCTCAGAACCATCCCCTATTATATTTATATAGGAACCACAATTTGTTTAATTTAATTTTTTTTTTTTTATGTTTGAGTAATATTTCTCATTAAAATTCAACCACTCAAGAGTCGCATTTGTTATTTTTCAGATCAATATTTACAATATTAAAACAATTATTTTAAAATAAAGGATTATGAATCCAAAAGATGAAGTTTTATTTTTGCAGTTCTATCTGGTCGATTCTGAAACTTTGCATATTCTTGTTATGAATAACAATAAAAAAATCCATATTATTTTATCCAAGTCACAGAATGTTCAAGTCAAAGTATGGAATGCAACTAAAAACGTAGCAATTTAAAACTTATCAACTAACAAAAATAATTTTTTTTTTTTAATTTTAATAACATATTTTTATAAGAAACATTAAAAAAATAAAAATAAATCATTAGGCTTACTTATAAAACATTAATATTACTTATAAAACATTTATAAAACATTAGGCTTACTTTTTAAGATTGGAAAATTGAATTGTGAAAATAATTACTAATAATAAGTGAAAATAACAAGTAACGAAGTTATTTAATTAGATACTGGACATATTTTTGAGTATCAATATTTGCATTATTTTAAATTCGAATTCATAAAATATGCATAATATCCACTTTCATATCTAAAATAAGTAAACTTCAGCTTGTAAAATACGCTATATACTTGATTTTTGAACACGTATACCAAAATTTCGTTTGGGATTTCAATATTTTCTAGCGTTAAAAACTTTAGACTAAATTGGGTAGTTATACTCAGAGATATTCTATTATGTCGAGTATTAAAATTATGAATATCCACTTTTATATACGTCGATTTTTACAATAATTAAAATACAAAGCATAATACATTTACTTTTCCCATTTTTCATAAAAACACCGAACACCGAACTGTTGATGTGTATGTTGGACAAACGGAGGTAATACGCCCTTATTATTATTATTATTATAAATATTCTTATTAATGTCTTTGAGGAGAAAAAATAATATATAATTTACATTTGTAAACAATATATTTTTTTTCTTTTTATTTTTCTTTTTGAAAGTGAGTTGTTAAATACGGTTATGTTTTTTAAATTATTATATAACTATTTAATTTTGTTCTGTTTATGAGCCATTTTTCTTTTAATATTATGTATCGAAAACTAAATTGGAAAAAAAATGGTATTTTAATTACTTAATAATTGTTACTTGATGAAACTTTTAATATGATATATCTTTAGCTTTTCTATAAAATAAACTTGTTGTCAAATTCATTTGTGTTTATAGTTTAATTTTCAACTTATTTGTCACAAATTGTGTGAATTTATAACTTGAGAAAATGTTGATCGTCTCAATACAAGAATGTTTGTGGTATTAGTTAGTTTCTAGTGTTGAATAATTATTTGATGTTCACTTCACTTCTCTGAATTCAAAGATAATATTTTACAACTAACAGAAAATTGTAATACAATTATTTTATGTTTTACTAATCGATTTAGGTATATAAATATATATAAATATATTTCCCTGACAATTATATATATATTTACTCTTATCTTGACGTATTTTGAATTATGATTAATAGATATCAAACAAATACTTAATTATCAACAATACACAAAATTACAAACTGTATTTTAAGGAAATAAACAGGTTAATCGTTACCATTTGGTACTAATTCTTTAAGAAACAAGTGAATATTACAACGAACAGAGTTAAGTGTTTGGATACTCGACATATAATTGAATTTTATTGTTTGGACTATTTTTAATTGGCATTCATAAAATACTATAAATATGCAGTCTATACAGTTATATACGTATACATGTATAATAGTAATAATATTTATTGTTATTATCTATATGTGTATGTTAACCAAATTGAGCTGAAATTGTGGATGACATCAAATATTTTTCTCACAAAAGATGCTTGTTTCAAAAAAATAAACATTTCTTGTGTTGGAACTTTTCTTCTGTCTTTTAAGGTTAAATAGTTGGTTCAAGGATTCATTGAACCCAATGGACCGATTTTGCTTATTCACGAACAAAATCTCACATTTCTTTTTATGTGTAGAATACGTCATCAAAATTTCTGCTCGGTATGCTTTTTTTGTTTTTGAGTTTTTTATTACTGACTTTGATTAAAAGGAAATAAATCGATGCTTTTGAAGAAAAATTCTTTAGAGCGAACAATGACTTTGAAAGGTAATTGATCACGAGTAAGACATTTAAGTTTATAATGAAAAATTATTATTTTTATTTTAAGTATATGCTTTTAAAGTCTTCTATTTTTAGCAAACAGTTTTTTTTTTTTTAATATGAATAAATAATAACATTTATAAAAGCTATCCAATCCCGACATAAAGATCATATACTAAATAAGTCCATTATACATAAATATTATGTATCATGTATATATTGTGTGTTATACAACCGCAATGAAATGCCTCTTTCACAAGTTCACAAAACCAAACCAAATCCAACCCAACAACCATCATCAGAAGAATTTTCTAAATGTCATTTATAACAAGAGAAAAGTTAATAATGTTTTGTTGTAATTAAAATTTAAACCACATTCATTATGCTATCGTTTTAACATTTTATATTATGATATAGGGTGGAATTCCTGAAGGTATCTTCTTTGTCGTCCGGTATAAAGGAGCTTTAAAGAAAATAGGCTTTATGAGGCATGTATTACAAATAAAATATCATTTAAAATAATTTTTTTGTTAAAGCTTAAATGATTGTGCTGCTTTGGATGTAACCGGTACTCTAACAAAGAATGTATACAAATTTTAGTCATAAAAATCAAAGTTCATCCCTATTTTTTTCTTTTAGGTTCATATATTACATATTTTCACAACTAAGTCTAGTTGATCAATGATAGACGGTTAAATAATGAATAAAATAAAAAACTTAGTTACCGTCAAATAGAGAGGAGAGAGGAGACGGAAAAGTACGTGAATTAAATTTTAGAATATCTTTAAGATCTTTATATATTTTAAATGTTTGATTTATGTTTAAAATATTTCTTTAAATGCTTAATAAACGGTGTAATTAAGGTAATAGTCTCATAAACATCTCCAATGAGTGAAATATTAACATGATATTTCATTTCTTAGGTATCGTATATTCACTTATCGAAGTATTGTATTTCATTTTCTTCAACTTGATGAAATCGCAATCGAATTGTAAAAATTAATCTTTCTTTCAAACAATAGTCTGGTTGTCCAACATAACTAAAGCATTAAGAGTCTATTGTTCATTAACCCTTCAAGTACAATCATACAAACATATTATCACATTGAAAGTACGTGTCCGAAAATGCTGCCAAAAATGCTTTGAAGTTTTGTGTCAGCTTTATAATTCAATCTGTTGTATGTTAACTGCAATTATAACTATATCGATCAGTTGTTAGAGTAAGTTAAACTTATCCAAAAGTTATAACAGGCAATGCAATCTGTTAAATAATGAAAACGATTTCCATGAAAATAAAAGATAATATTATGCTTTCTTAAATTAGTACAATATATTTGAAAAAACTTTTAAATATTCTTTCTGCCACCGTAACGAACTAACGAACTGGTTGACTATTGACAATTAATTTAAAAACAGCCGGTATGCTGATCATAAAACTTTTCTCGATAGAATGCTTTAGCCATTAATTACCAATTCATAGTGTTTATTGTATTTTTGATGGAATATGAATACAAACATGAATCAAAAAGCAAATTTCTTAAATTTTTTCATAAGAATGTTAAATTCTTTAAAAAGTTAATTTTATTCAAACAAAATAAAGCTGATAACGTTCATAGCAACATCGGTAACATCCCGTGAGCGGGATAGCGATTTAACTAGCGTACTTTATTAAAATATGGCCGACTGACATTTTTAAGTAACAAAAAAATAGACCCCCTCCCCCATTGACGTAACGTAATTACCGGTCTCAACCAATCAGCAAAGTTAAGCAACAATTGATACAGTCAGAACATGGATAATTTTTCGTAAAATGTTTGAGTTCTTCACAATTTCAGCTCAAATTTGGATAATAAACACATAATACATAAGTATATAAGTGTATAGACTGGATATTTATAGTATTTTATGAATGTTAAAAATAGTCCAAACAATGAAATTCAATCATAGGTCGAGTATCCAAACAATTAACTCTATTACTTGACATCTTCACTTTTTTTTTTTAATTTTTATTTATTATTTATTTTAATTGAAAATCTATGGATACACTAAATTCCTAATATACTAGTCAATGCCATATAAATTAAAAAATACATAGGTAAATATATATTTATGGATATCGATTATGACAACAAATGAGTATAACGTACGAATTATGCATATATGCATATATATTTCTTGAATGTCGTTATAGCCGTTTTCTACTGTATTTTTTCATTTGTAACTAAAATGAAATGGAAAATACTTTGAGTTGTTTATATTTTTATTTTTCAATTATATTTTTATTTACCTTTGTAAAATAAATAAATGGTATAAAATATTGCTTTAACAAAATACACGCAACTTATATAATCTTGAAATCGTTGTCAAAGTGTGAGCTTTGTTACTTATTGTAGCCTATAATGCAAAAGTGCAGTATATTTACTTATAAAAGTCTACGGTAAAAATTATTTCTGTTTTGCAACATACCGTTATCAATATCTGCTTTACCGCGATATACATAGTTTCACATGTCAAGCACGGCGATCCATGTGGTTAATATTGATATAACTATTGTTTTGTTCTGAACAAAAAATTCAACATTACATGAAATACTCTGTAGTGTGAAACGTAACAAATAAATATTAAACTTACTAAAATACAAAGATTCTAAACTCGACGATTCCAAAACTTGCCCTTTATTTACAATAAATTTGTGATTATGAGTGTAAGACTGACATGAAAATATATTTAAGATTTAAAACGATAAACTTCGAACATAGTTATAGGTTTCAAAAGATAGTTTTCTAATCGATTTAATCATTTTCATGGTTATTTAAAATATTTTCGAAAATCAATTAATTGATTTTTTTTCTTCGTCTTAAGTAAAAATATGGAATTTTAAAAATTGTACTTATATTCTCTCTCTCTCTTTATTGTAAACAAAAAAAATAAAATAGAAATAGAAATAAATACAAAAAACAGAAAAACTGAATCCTTTGTATCAAAATATTGTGGGCTCGATTAAAACTTTTTCTTATATTATATCATCCAATTCTGAACTTACATCTCTTTTCAAGAAGTTTGTTTAATTTAAATTATAAAATTTCTCACAAACTAGACAAGAAATAAATATAGATAATAAAAAAACGCATTCAATGTAAAAAAGCAAATTAAGAAAAATCATTGGAAAATTACGTAATAGATTTTTCTGCTTTCTTATTCGGCAATTTTGTTATCGTTTTACGTTTCGATTTTTCGAATAATGAATCTCCTGAGTAATTAATTTTAGTGATTAAGATAATTGGTCTTGCCTTGCTCATCACCAATTGATTTTTACATTATTAAAATATACTGCGCCAGAAGATATAAAATTCCATCAAAATTGTATGAGTAATTACAGTATACACTTAGACATTTTATTGAATAAAATAGGTGAATTTCAAGTAATGTATATCAAGTAATGTATAATTCATTCAGCGGTTTTCGTATCAAGAATATTCCTTTGCTAGTTAAAAAATTTAATGGCGGTAAAAGAGTTCCTATAGCCACTAAGAAACATTAACTCACAAACATGATAACATTAAAAAAGATTAAAAAAGTGGCAACTTACCACTACATAAACTACTGTAATATTTTTGGATACAATGTAAATTACTGCTTTAGTAATATTATCGAAAAAGCTCTAATAATGGTTTTCCCTTTTTACGCAAAATAATAAATTTAAATATCAAAGTTTATTACATAAAATGATAATGTTTAAAGAAAACTATAATCCGAAATATGCTCCATAACATAAACGTATAATACAATATAATCATTGGATCAATGAACTTCATACACGATTTGACTCGCATAAGATGTAAATAAAGTCATTACTATTTATTTTTATTATTATAATATATGAAATTGTTTTCAGTTTGTCTAAAACGTATGTATTTGAATGAAACATAAAATTCAAATCAGAAATAATTTGAAAGTATGCTATTGTATAGCGAGAGATTGCACAATCTTTGTAAAAAGATTGTTTAAAATATTTTTTATTGATCAAAATCTTAAAATGTTTTGTATTTTATATTCAGTCGATATTTTGCCGAAAAGACTTATATATAAAAAAACAAGAGCAAATATTTAAATTTAAAAATAACGTAAACGTTTGCTTTCATTTCTTGATGATGAAAACACTATTCTGGAAGGTCTGGTAAATTTAAGTTATTTCAGTAGTTAAATTGTACGACAAATACAACCCAAAATTTTGATTGTTTTCAAAAAAAGAATAATTCGATTCTCATTATTGAAATCGAGAATTCTGACATCTGAATATTGTCTAATTATTCTCGGAAATATACAAGGAAAAATATATGTAATAAAACAGAAAAAAACAAAATAATAAAATAGTGGCGACCACAACTATCTTGCAGTAGACAAAATATGTTGTCAGTGCACTTATAAATAATTTGTTATACATGTACTTTGTACCAAAATTAGTTATAGCTAGAATTATATGATATTTATTACAAAATTTATCTCTTAGGAATAAAAAATGACCTTACATCTATCGATCTTAATTCAGGGATTTAATTTACTGACAAACTTTAATAAAAACCCTAAAACATCCTGAAAAAATTTCAGACCCATTTATGTTTTCAAATAATTGTGATGGGTGTGTAGATAGCCGAAAATGGGCGACGAAGGAGATTCTACAAACACTATTAGAAACTTTTGTTTAACGTTTTCAATATTTTTAGGAAAACAAAAATCTATTATATAATAAACAAAAATCTATTATATAGAATATATTAATTAAAATTATTTTGTTAATTTGGCAATTTCTATAAATAAAACTGAAAACCGCTTACTCATTTGACGATGTTTCTACAAAAGGATAAAGCACCGAAAGCAGAAATTTAGTATAGAAGTTCTTTTTATCGTATACTTATGCACTAAGAAAGGCTTTTTCAAAATAATTACTCAAACAAGTGAAAATAAAGAATGAAAATATAAACGATAGAATTCTGTTTATATGAAATATCAGCTATAATAAAATTAATTCTTACTATGGATGTATTTAAATAAAACAACGTATCAAATTTTGATACTTAAATTTATGTGATTGGTAGATAATTGATATAAGATAGACTTAACGAAATTACTTAAATTACACAAAACACAAGATTTTTATAAAATTATATAAATTAAAAACAACACAATAACTATTGTCTACACCATAATTATACTATTTGAACAACTTAGTAATTTTCAAAATGCACACACACTTCACACTTAAACCTACCATATTGTTGTAATACTTTCAATAAAATTTTTATATTACTATAATCCAAACGTTATATTGTATTATCGATAATAATATTAGTTTTCGTTTTTTTCTATTTTCCACTTTTATAAACATACTGTACCATTTGAATTGGTATTGTGAACGTTATCGGCGCCATAAAATGGTCTCAATAATATCCTAAATGAAAAAAGAAGCATAGTGGAATTAGAAAAGTAACATGCATAAATTGATTTAAAACAGGATGAACCCGTGAAACGGCATTGCCTTACCATCTATATCACAATTTTTTGTATTTTCAAGTTTTCGATTTTTCAATATTCAATCATTGGGTATATAC
Organism: Chrysopa pallens; assembly: GCA_020423425.1. Classification (NCBI taxonomy): domain Eukaryota; kingdom Metazoa; phylum Arthropoda; class Insecta; order Neuroptera; family Chrysopidae; genus Chrysopa; species Chrysopa pallens. The sequence goes on along the minus strand of CM035591.1, from coordinate 67,218,262 downwards.
ATGGTTTCCTGCATGTTGTAATATAGAATATGGTTTTTTACATATAAAACTTTGAAGAATATTCTAGAATCGTTAATTGTAAACATGTAAGGTATAATTGGTCAAATTTAAACCAACTGATTACAATATCATAGATGAAAAAGTTATGTATGCATTTCTTTTATTTTGTTTGTCAGTGCTAGAAATGTTTTGAGGTATCAAACTGAATTTTTATATATTATACAAAAATTTAATAGTAAAATAATTTTATTTTAAAATGCATGAAAACTTCCGATAAAAAGTGATGACAATTAAAACGCATAGTATTAGAAAATATTTACACTACACAACAGAAAAAATCTTAAAAAAGTGTGTGCGTGTAACCTTTACGCGCGATTGAAGTAAAACTTCTTTGGCGTTGACGACATATATCACTGAAATGATTAAATATTAACTTAAATAAATAAATATTATATTATAATTTAATTATATTTATTATTCATGTGCTTTACAAAGATTATTTAAATGTTATATTAATATTATTCATTCGAAACAGGTAATTGAATGTCATCATAATTTCTAAAAATAATTGAGAGTAGCAAATTGAAGGTTAGATCAGCACATGTCAATATAACCTTGTTATTTAATATTATAAAATGTCGCAATTGTCAGAAAATTTATTTTTAATTTACTTATTTTAAAAGTAATAAATAAACAAGTATATTTAGAGATTTTCAAAAAATTTAATTAAGTCAAGAAGCGTGTAGTATATGACATATACTTACAACCAATCAGAATTATTATTTTTAAATGGCGGAAACATACTTACAACCAATCAGAATTATTATTATTTTTAAATGGCGGAAACGTTACTTCCGTCAGAAAAAAAAATCTGAGTTACTCCCTAGTCGCGCCTAAAGAAGTTTCACTTCAAAAATAATTATTATTAAAAAGCTTCTATTGAATTTGGTGGACAGCATAGAGCTTTCAACCTACGATTTCTACTACAGTGAATGGTGTGAAACCTTCTGTTAATGTACAACTTAATGGTTGTATACGTTGAAAAATACCTATTTATATTTTTGTGTTCTGCTTCCCCCAAACAGCAATTATTAATTAATTAGTAAGATTCGTTGAAGGGAGTTTATAGAAATATAATTTTATGTTGAAGAACATTAAAAGGGACAATCAATCGGAAACCAACAGGTATTTTGATAAAATACTCCAAAATGAGTTTTAGATAAAGTGATCAGCTCAAAAATCTACGAAGCTATAAAAATCAGTTTATTGGTGTTTTTAAAAATATTAACGCCTTATGTAACGCATATAAAGTATATTTTATCGCAGTACAAACAATATTTTCTGCAAGTTTGTCTGGTTTAAAATGTTCGATGTTTTAAAATCATTTTAAAGTTCTTTTTATGTACTTGAGAAAAGTTATTTTTATTTTAGGATATATTTATCTTTATTTAAATATAAGTATATTTTGATATCTTCATTCTTGGTGAAAAACCCCTGGGCAGCAACTAAGGGTCGTAGCGTGTTGTAAGATAGCGTATAGCTTTATTAAATCTATAAAATTCGAACAAACAAAACCTATACTTTTATTATATAAATATAGATTAAACATAGCCTTGAACAAAACATTTTAGGAAATCCATCATCAATTCTTTTTCTTCGTCATAGCCTTTTATAAAAACTAATTTTCATATAGTAAAATTACAACTAACCTTTTTACTATCATAATTTGAAGGAAATTTTTCTGCGATATTGTTGAATTCGATTTAGTACTAATACTAAAACTACATCTAGTAAAAATTATTTTATTTTGAAATCAGATTTTTTCCAATCAATTATTCAGAACGTTTGGTTCTTTTTCACACTCTGTATGTATACAAGTAAATATTATTGTGTATAAACGAAGAACGTTTTAATATTTGACAATAATAATAAAAATTTTCACAATATAACCAATTTTTGTATAACAATAAAAATTTTATAATATTATATAAAACAATTTTACATTATTGGTATTATAGTAAGTACGTACCAATCACTATCTGATTTAATATGATAGTCAAGGCGACGATTTAATAAAAGAACATAATAAAATATTTAATCGTCCCAGTTTACCTGAAAGGAACTTTTTGTTACTTAAGATTATTCTATTAAATTACATAAAATCTGCTGTGAGCATTGCTACATATTGGATTCATTTTCATAAAATTTGATTGCTAAAATTATATTATTCCGGGCCACAATCTTTCTAACTATCTGACATGTTGTAGGATTAAAATGATATAATATATGAATTGAATTGAAACTAATGATTTCATAATATTAACTGAGTTTTTCCACTTTTACAGTTTTAACACAATTACACTTTTTCATTCAACAAATTACCTAAATCATATAGTTTAAGAGTCGTACAAGCCATTTCTAAACTAGGAAATGTCACAATGAATAAATTAGTAACGAGAATTTCAACTTAGATATAAGTGAAGATAGAATGACGCACATCGTTCAAAACACAAAATTAATAATAATACTGAATAAAATTATACCTTTAATAGTTTAAATTCAAAATTAGACGTACGATTCAAAATTAGACGTACGCCCGGATGGGCGTACGATTAAAATCGTGTTACACGTCATAGTGTTAACTACTGAGCCAGAGACGTTATAAGTCCAGGAAATGGTAAAAATTAAATTATAATTAACGAGTCGACTTTGCTTTGGAGGATTTTTATAGTTTTCATGCCTCCAGAATTATATGGGAAAAGTTTCTTACAAAAGGTGCATATTGGCGTACTGTCTGAATTTATTGGTATCGAAGGTGGTTAAATAATTAAGTCATTATTATTTATTTTACGAAAGCAAATCTTATACTAGCTTTTATTAAACTACACTAATGTTTAATAATATCATAATATTTGAAATTAGAAATTTGTGTTACCAGATTTAGTGCCTAACAAATAATAAATGAGTGAGATAATTAGAAAAACTATATTTGTCTTTCTATATCTTATATCTTTAAATGAGCAATTCTTGTATATATATATAATTGGAATCTCGGAATCGGCTCCAACAATTTTCATGAAATTCAGTATATAGGGGGTTTCGGAGCGATAAATCGATCTAGCTAGGAATCAATTTTAGAAAATGTCATTTTATTCGTGTTTTATTGATAATTTTTTATAATGTAATGATATATTTGTTTAATATTTAAAGTCATTGGAGTGGCTAAGTGTTAGCGTGCTGGACTCGTCTTCCGCCTCGACGTAACATAATCTCCAAAAAACACAATTTATAAAAAAAAAAAAAAAAAAAAAATACCGAGCCAAGCTCGGTCATCCAGCTCGTAAAACTTAAAGAAAAGACAAGTGAAAATAACAAATAACAACACCGTCAATTGTTTTCGTTTTTTGACTTATCTAGATGACAAACAGACATGCGGACATGCGAATTTGGTGATTATATAAACATATTTGTCAAATTTTTTTGTGTCTTCAATTAATTCTTCCGTTGCAAACTTAATTGTTGTAATTGATGTGACTAAAATTAATGTACTGTGACATATTGTATAAAATATATTAGAATTTTACCATGTTAAATTAATTATTTATTTTTGGTTAGTTTAATTATTTAATAACATTATACGTACTTATATGGGCTTTAAGATTTTTGTAGATTGCAATCACAAGAATAACAAAAAAATCACACTCACTGGTTTTACGGTATTATACATTTTATTGACATTATAATCGACCTTAAAATAATAATAGTACAAAATTAATTAGTTTAGATGAATTGCAAGCTTATTTTTTACGATCTACTGAATTTGCATGAACTGTATCAATTTAAACAATTTAGCCTAATTCAAAACCTCAATATCAAAATGGTTTTAAATTTGATCAATGAACATTATCAAAGTTTAAAAATCAGGTCTACTTAAAATCTGACACTGTATTGGGGTAAAAACGAAATAAAACAATTAATTATATTAATTTTGTAGAAAAAAAATTTTCTAATTAGAATGAAAAGATTTAAATGAAAAACAAAACTAAACGATTGTTTTCTGAAGATAACACAAATACAAAACGTACACCTCCATATAGACATACGTATATAAAAAGAGTTTCTGGGTAAAATAATATATTTGGCGAAAAGTAGTTTTGTTCATGTTTCGATTTCCATGGAATACACAAATATTATTGTTTATGATTTTAACAGACTTCCAAAACATAAGGTTATTAATTCGACCTAGATCTAATTATTCTAATTGTATGATATTGATGTGTTAGTCTCATTGACCTTCTTATTAAGTATGCCAAATTTTGTACATGTATGTATCTAGGCATGTATGTATGTTTGTCCACGTATGTCTCAGAAACTAAAAATCGGATTGCAAAGTTTTTATTTTTATTAGATTATTTATCTTTCAACTAAGGGGTTATTTATTTTTTTAATTTCTGGCTTCAGCTACTTTTTAGCTATATAGCCATTAACCAAAGGGGATTATTATTTTACACAACAACAGTACACAGTACTGCTAGGTGGTCACCCATCCAATTACAGATTGTGACTGCTGTTGCTTAACTTTATAGATTGATCAGAGCCTGTCATTACGTTACGTCAGTCCGGGGTCTAACTAAGGGTTGAATGTAAGTTTCCAAATCGGTTTAGTAGTTTTTCAAAGCATGAGCTATTTCTGATTGTAATTGATGTTATCTGATTTCGAAATTGCCTTTTTACTAGTTTACAATTTACTTTTCAATATATTTTTATATTAACAGGGGGAGGGGATTCATTACAATAAATATAACAAATCTTTAAAATAAAATTAATAAACACAAGTACAAACAAAAATTCCAAAAAACGAGCACCGCTTTCAAAAAAAAATAATTCTAAATTAAAAACTTGTATGGTTAATTACTTGTAACCAATTAACCAAACTTTCGTAGTCGGCGCCAACGAAAAAATTTTCAGAGGATGCTTTTAATTTAAAATTATTTTTTACTTTTCATTTCATTTTTGGAAGGTACTTATCATTTATTTAAATTTATATTTTCTACTTTTGAGTATTGTAGAAAACCACAAAAATTTATTAATTTTTGATGGAAATGTAACGACTCGATTTAAATTAAATATTTAGTTCTGAAATTTTTTTTCTACAAGGAAAACTTCAGATAGCCTATTCATTTGAAACCTTTTTATTAACGATTTTTCAAGTCATTATATGGGAAGTGAAACTGAAAATTCGAAAATGCGTTTGCTTGGAATACTATTAATTAAAAGAGATAAATTAAAATCTTAAAAGCTATAAACAGTTTTAAACATGGATACTTAAACGCGGTAAGCAATAAACACTAGCTGTTACATTTATTTATTCCTATTAAACATGTATATAGATGGTTTTGTATTTGATTCAGATTTTTGTTATACATTTCAATTTTAAAGATTAGATCGTTAGAAAAATTATACAGTTGGGTTTACAGGAAATTAAACTTTTTTTTTTGTTTTTATTTTTGCTTTTTTTTCGTATATTTCTTTATTTATTTAATTTTTTTTTTTTGAGATTTTTATATACATACTATTTTATTTCGTTTTGTTTTGGTAACAAGGTGAACACACAGTTATTATAAAGACGAGTACAAAAAGGGTTTTTTTTTTTATTATTATGATTATTATTGTTATTTATTGTAACAATAATAAAACAATTTTATTTAGTTATGAAAATTTAACAACGGAAAATTAATATGAAAATCACGCAAAAAGATAAATGTTAAAAGATAATATTTATTTGGTTTTATATAATAATAACAATTATAGAATATTTTAATGTCAAATAAATTATAAACATTTAAATTAATAACCTTATTTGTTATTAAAATCATTATCATTTTAATTATATACTAACAAATTACAGAATGTAACTGGATTTTATTATACAGATTTAAAATGGCAATTATATTGAAATCTTTTTTTAGTTGAGGAATATTATTTCATTTGACATACCTTTATTTTTTAAAATGCCCAAATATGCAAGGAGATAACTTTGATAACAGTAGATTTATTTTGTATGTTTGAGTATAGTTTTTTAGATAGGTATTCTTCTTATACGTGATATTTGTTATCTATATATTAATACGTGTTGCAAAAACTTTGTAACCACTTTTTACGAAAATTGGGCAGACGGAGGAGTATAAAATTTCATTCGCTGATGGAGTATATAAGGACTCATATTTTTTTAGGAAGAATGCTGATATTTTTTAAAATTATATATTTAAAAAAAAAAACATTAAATCAATAAGAAACACACAATACGACACACGCATAAATAAGAGTTGTAGCATATTTTACACACACTACTATACACTCGCATATACACTATTATGTTTCCAGTGAGATTTCTTTTTGAGTGATTATAGTCAAATTTCGATCACTGCAACGAGACTGTAAAACGTAAATTATATGTGACTGTAAAATATATTTTAATCAATTTTGTTTCTTATGAATCTTCGGTTTACTAATGTCTTTTTTTATTTTCTTTTTTTAGGTAAGCAAATCGTAGCCTGGTCATATGCACATAGATTCCAAATTATAAGAATGAGATCATCGTAAAGTTAGTACTAGGACAAGATCTAACAACATAAACCCATTTTTAGCCAAAATCAAGAACGATGAATATTTGGTTTTTTTCATTAGGCCATATGTTGTGGTTAGGTCTGTTTTTCAACGAAAAATATTACTGTAATCAGAAAGAAATTATTAGTATTTTAATGCATTTTTATTTAATGAAATGTTTATAAATTTTGAAGAAACCTAATGTTTATCAAAACCTAATGTTCAAATTTGATGAAATATTGGAATAAATAAACGGAATGTAATTAACATTAAGTACTAGAAAGTGAAGACTACAGATTCGAAAAAAATATTGCATACTAATTTTATAAAATTATTTTTTATAAAAAATCAATTTTCATATGAGAAAAAGGATGTCAGAGAAAGCTAAGAGCAACATTTTTTTAATGAAAACGAACGACCATATAATAAATTACTGCAATCACAAAAAACGATCCATCCCTATATTATTTTACTGATATACTTTACACTTTTATTATACAGATGAATTGTTCAGTTAGCATGTCCGAGATCTCATTTCCATCTGCAGCAAAGCTATACATAAACGTTGTTGTCTTAGAAAACTATTTTTACTGAGTTTATTTGAAATCGAATAATTTTTATTCTTCAAACAAAAAAAAATCAATCTCAAGTTCAAAAACACTTTGTGTAATATCAAAAAGAGAATTTTAAATCCGTAAACTGCATTAAGTACCGACAAGTCAGAAAAGAAATAAATCTTCCTGATAACTTACCACAAATTCTTGGAGACAACCAACACAACATCAAACTCCTACATAAATATTTAAAAAGGACTAATCTTATTAATAAACTATAATTAATCAGGACTCAATAAATCATAGTTTTCAGTTTTTATATTTTACACTGTGTAATGACCATGATGTTAACACAGTATAAAAAAAAAAAAAAAAAAAAAAAAAAATCCGTAAATATGTTTCTAAAACTGTATTTTTTTTTTCTGATTAAATATAGTTCTAATAACTTTTTTTGTTTTTGCAAAACAAAGATTTTTTTACTTAGTTATTAGAAACAAATAATTATTCCAAACGATATGATCGCGTAAAAATTGAATAAAAAATGAAGTTTTCAAGAACTCTAATCTGAAAATAAAATTTATTTAGGCTTACACATAAGGACTCTATGTGAGCTTTCCATTTAACACTGCTGTCAAATAAAATAGCAAAAATTATATTATCTAACACTTTATTACTAGATATTATTATATTAATTTTCAATTTATTCACCAGTCATTTACGGAATTAGTTGCTCTATCGAACATATACCGTTCAAATCTTATACATTTCTGTCATGTACATCATCATAGTGACGTGAAAAAGATACATCACACGTCACATCCTTGAAATCTAAAATATAAGTTAGCATCGATTATAAAGATCTGAAACAATACTTGTACCTTAAACATTACTCATTTGTTAATTCGACAAGAGTGTGAACAAAGAAACAATATGTAATTACATTATAAAAATTATTTTGACTTTATTTCATTATTTTCAAAAGTCGGTGATTTTTTTAAAATTTTTATAGGATCAATTCTAGACTACATCCATTCAAACTAAAAAGATTTGCATTTAAACTAAAAAGATTGGGCAACAACTAATTGAAAATAATTTTGGTGAACATAACATTTTAAAAAATCTTACAGGCGAACAAAGAATTTCCTTCTTTTTTGAACATAAGATCGGTAAAAAATAATTTTACATGCGTGTGTTTAAAGTATTTGTACACAGTTAAGTGTAATCATCATATAAAAAACACATCTAGTAAGGGAATACAATAATAATAAATAATAATATAGTTTCAAAATATTACATTATTTATTGTCGGTTATGCACGTTACGTATAAAAATTCATATAACTCTATTTTCTTCCAACAAAAGGCCCATGTAACTATGTAAAATTCAATTAATTAAGTTTTCTTATAAATAAAATTAATATTTAACAATATAAAATATGTATTACGTAAGAAACATTATATAAATTAATTAAACATCTATTTTTAATTAATTATTTATCAATTTTATTTAATATACATTTTTGATAAAATATTATTTTATTGATTCACTCATTTAATAAAATATTAATAAAGCATCAAAAAGTAAAATAAATAATAATGTGTAGTCATTCATATTAGACATATTAGATTATAGATTAAATCGATAAACATTATTTCAATTAATGTACTCAATAAAAAATGTTTAGTTTAACAAATATTAACTAACAATTACAATTTTTACATTTTATGAAAAATCAATATTAACTTATTTATGTAGCAGACAATAACAATTTTTATACCCTATGTTTATTTCAAATCTATTTGTGTAGCCAAACAATTTTGTTATAAATAGGAAACGTTAATATGTTTTTTATGTTTTGGTTCATACCGATAAAACTTTTCATAGGATATATATAATTGATCAAACATTTTATTGGAGTTTCTTGCTAAATTTCTTGCCAGAAAAGTCAAGAACAGAGTATCTAATGAAATCGTATCCAATAAATTATTGAAATATTTTTGCACTTCGATTAAGTTATTCTTTGATAACAGACATGTCACAGAACTTTAAAATATATCAACATTTGTAAAAAATACTCTTTTTCTTATTTTAAATTTCAACAAAAATATAATGTCTCAAACAATGTGGTAGCACAAAATTTTTGTATTCGAATCTTAAAAGCCTTCTATTATTTTTGAATATATCATTACGACTCCATAAATATCCCATAAATCCCATAAATAAATCGGATTGTAACTATGGGATTTTACGAAAATGTAAGGAAAATTTTCCTGCTTCATTTATTTTTTTAGAATTATAAAATTTAATATTATACATGCACATGTATATATAATATTGAAAAATGGTTAGTAAAGGTTAATTCTGAAAACCTCAGTTTGATGTATCATATCTATTAATTAAAAACAAATGTATTGAACAAAGCATTAATGTAAAATGAACAATTGTTTAATTTATTATTGTTTATATTCTTGGAATGGAGTATATAAATAACATTAAAATCAAATTGTACGCGTTCGACTTTTTAACAACAATTGCAGCTAATTCATTGGAAATATTGAAATACTATATTATATTGTTTGCTTTTATACAGTAGACTTTCATTTCGAATTCCTGCAAATTTACCTTTCGCAGTTTTTATAGAACCAAGAGCGAAAACAATTCGATTCTGGATATATTTAATCATCAAAAATTATAACAATAAAAAATACCAACACATCCTATACTAAAATATATTTCTGCCAATCTTTGTATGTTTAAAAATATTTCAGTGTCAAATTTAAGCAATACATATAAAATGAAAAACAAGAATTCTGATCGTAATAATAAACGTAAGAATATCAAAATAAAATATTTCAATCAATTTTTTTAAATTCCCAGTGGGTAGTTCTTGAAATGGTGAGGTTCTTACGCCTTTCAAAGGGATCCTTTATCAAAAAATGTCTCTTGGATCACACGGTGGATTAATAATAATAATAATAATAAATAAAAAACACACACAAAAATTAAAATAAAAAAAAAACACTTTTTCAGTTTCGATTATCTAAAAAACTAATGATGGATTCAACGTGGATTCAACGCTTTATAACGTCCTTAACCTGAATAAATTTTCAACATTATCTGATCAACAGCTTTTTGTTAAAAAATAAAAAACTAAAGAAAAATACCAATATGATTTTGTAATAATAACGAAATTATTATTACTATCCTCGTTTTGAAATTTGTGGTGCACACTATGCGCGTCGCACATAGAACACTTGTTTGTCTATTCATTTTCATATTCTTAACGGACGGACATTCAAGCGGAAACATTCTAGACAGGAGAGATTATGAACACCTATACCAAAACTTCGTTTTGCAATATTTTCTAACATTATAAACTTTAAACTAAATTTAATATACTCTGACATATTCTAAGTCGAATTTAAAAACAAAAAAGAATAAACATCATACACAAAATATAAAATAAACCATAAAAACAAAAAAAAGGTAAGAAATAAAAAACATAAAAACTCTTAAAGCAAACATAGACTAACAACTTTTTTCAATTTTTTCTTCAACTATTTATTAATTGACGTTATTCATAAACTATCAATTTTGCATCAAGTAATTTACGAAAAACATAACAAAACATTTCTCAAAAAACCATGAACACATGCATAAAAGAAACTATATTCCATAAGTTTCTTATACCAATACATTGGAGAATTCTGAAACCAAAAATGAATTTATTGAAATTGTATAAAGTTAACAAGAGATAACTCAGTTTAATTATATATCAGTATATAAAGCTAACTGCGATAATTATATTTGTATAATTATCGCGTAATTCTCTGAAAAATTATTTTTATTTTAACAGTATGTAAAAAATTTAATGCAATAGATATTATTTATTAATGGTTTTATTGAGTATAATGAATTTAATAATTTTTTTAAATACGTTGAAAATATTATACAATAACGTTGTAAAATGGCAAACCTGTAAACATATTCTATTCTTTTTTTTTAGTTTGATTTTCAAACGGTTAAATAAAATTTTTTGAATCATGGTTAAGATCCATTCGACTAAGTAACTTTTAAAGAAAATGAAAATATTAATAATAAAAATAAATTGAATAAAAATTATGAACTGATAACTATTGTTTAATTTACATAAAAATTACAAAACTTTTTTATTTACATAAAAAGATCGATTCATTTCACAGCAACGAAATTAAACGAAAAAAACATTCCAAAGATATCTGAATACATTTCCATACATAACAATATATATATATATATATATGACGGTGGTTCCGCGCGGCGTCTAATGTAGTATCCTCAAGAGTTAATGCTTTCCATTTTACGTTTTCCATTTAAACAACCACTTGCATAGTACTTAGTTTTGTGGTTCAACAGTTTTGTCCTGGATCCATTGGGCCCAATGGCCTGATATTGTGTATTCATGAACCTAAACTCAATGTCTAAAATACGCCTCCAAATATTAACTGGAGATCTCTTTCCGTTTTAGAGTTATCTTGCTACGGAAAGATAGGTGGACCTACAAACGGATTTATATTTCGAAATGCGCTAATTAGGCGATTCAATGAAGGTCTATATACAAATTTTGTGAGCGGTCAAAATTTTCTAGCGTTTCAAACTTAAGACAAAAATTAATATAATATAACATAAGCGTTTTTGTTAGCCCATTATTTATAAATAGAAGTCTCATGTGAACATTTGTATTTTACAATTTGATTGGTTGTTGGGTGGTTATTATATTCATTTATAAATACATGTTCGTACATATTATATATTTTTTATATTAAATGATAACAATCGATAAAACAAACCGTACTGTAATTACGAAGTGAATACGGGAACAGTAGACTAACAAAAATGATTCAACTTTATGTATGTTGAGTATAAAAATTACATATAAATATAAGGTATGTATTTATGTGTATATGTAATGTGTTTATATAAATATAATGAATGTATTTATATGTATATAGAGATTAATTACGATTTCTACTCAAAATTAAAGTCCGTTTGCCCAGTTGTTGATAATATAATAAGTCATTGTATGAATGAAATTTAAATATTAATGCCCAAAATGCATTTTACATCACAATATCACGTGGTATATACATACATAAATATTTGTTGAAAGTTTACATTCACCAAGTATTTAAAAAATTACATTTTTTTTTAATACGAATAACGTAGTCTCGAAAAAGCTACAGCTCAAATAAAGCTAATAATAATAGATTTTAATTATTATTAGGAAAATAATTAATTAGATCATCCCGCAGAACTGAGCAAGCTATTTTCTGACATACAAAAGTCTATATATTATGTGTATATTCACAAAATCTGAATGGAGTTATATCTTGCTATAATTATACTCAATTTTTATACTCGACATACAATGTGTCACCGTATATTAATTTTAGTCTAAATTTTTTAAGAATAGAAAATATTAATCACTCAAAAAAATTGTGGTAACATTGTTTATAGACAAAAATAGATCAAACATTAAATAGCGATTTGAAATTTTGGTGATGAACATTGGGCATAAACATGCAAAGTGGGCCTTTTTTTAACACTAATATGATCTTAAAGTTATATATAGTGCTGACTTCATCAGTTATATTGCTTATTTTTAGAAGTTGAATGATCTGGTGTATTTTGTGTCACTCTCTTGAAATATTCAGCATCCCGTAATCAATTGGGGTAGTTAAAAATTGTAAAAATTAATTTTTAGGACAAAAATAGGATCGAGTATTATTTGCTATGATTGTTGATATTATTGGCTTATACACTTTTTTAAATATTATGTTATATATTAACTAAAATTTAAAATAGTATTTAATTGCAATGTAAGAAAAAATATATTAAATATAATTTAATAAAGCTATAGCTATGCTTATTGGAACATCTGTGTGATGGGTATTAAAACTTATAGAAAATAACATAATGGTCCAAAAGCTGCCCGACATAAACTTTTATAGATGCATTAACAAATATTTGCTGCGTGCGTTGTCTAATTATATAACTTAAGGACGACGTCATAAAATAAATTTTACAACAAGTGGAATACAAGAGACGTCAACTAGTTCTAGTTTTTTGTTATCATGTGTCACTAAGCAATAGTCAAAACTTATTTTTTATTATAAAATTTGTTCAAGTGTCTTATAATATAAGATTTCGTCCGAAAGCACCAACCCGAATTATAATGTACGTTGGCAAAATTGGACTATTTCAGGGGTGTTAACCTCAATATGTATACTAATAATAAGCATGCAACAAAATTTAATCATGTATCTTATTTATATCCTACTATTAATTATTAATTGCTTCTTCTCTTTATAGTAAATTTGTTAGAATATCGAATGTTATGCGTTGAATGCAAAAATTAAAATCATTAGCATGCGTTTCAAATTTTGAAACATCATGTACAGTATTACATTCCATATTCATTTACAAAACAATACTCGTCAATTATATGTTAAAATCATTTTGATGTTTCAATTTATATGTATGTAGCTTTATAGAGAAATATATCATTATATGCATATATATTACTAAACCACTATAATATTGTAATATGCGCATTGGAGATTACAATTTAAAATATCTGTATTAATACAAAAATAATAATAACAAGAATAAAATAAATAATAAAAAATAAAAAAACAATAATTTAAATAAAAATACTAAATACAAATTCAAAAAGCCATGTTTGGAAAATAATTTGGATCCAAGTCATTAATATAAGTTCACAATTTATATTAAAACAACCTTGATTGTTGTTAACATTTGCATTTACTTAATGGAATCGAAACATTTTATAATGTGAAATATCTTGTGTATTTACACTATTGTACGTCTACTTAAATATAATACTATTAAAAAAAAAATGAATTTATTCGGATATGTTATACACAATAGTTAAGCGGGTAAATTCGATATAGCATAATTCATAGAAACATTTTATTAGTATTGTTTTGTGTAAATGTTCGTCTATATAAGTTCAATTAAAAACATAAAGACATAACCAGCTGAAATTTTGGTAGATACCGTATTGTGGGCTTCAAAAGTGAATTTTGGTTTGACAATGAGCAAAATCTGTCATTTGATCTATAACACATCGTTTAAGCCATAAGAAATATCAGTACTAGAAAAGCATATAAACATATAAGTTTGAAACATTTTTTCGAAAAGTGTTTGGGGCGAAATTTTAGCTCAATTTTGCCACGATTTCAGTTAAATATATTTATATATAATATATGAAACCGTTAAGTAAAAAGCTAATATTTTTTTTAAATAATGCTTTAAAATACATTAAATCAAAAAATTAAAAAAAAAAAAAAAAAAAACATTATACACAATATGACACACACATATATAAAAGGTGTGGTTTATAATACATTACACACACTACTATACAAACGCTCATATACGTTTTTGTTTAATATACTGTTTTGTTTAAAGGCAGAGATATTAACTTTTGAGTGTTAATGGTTGAATTTCGACCGCTTTAACGGGACTATAGTCCAGATTGTTATCTATGAATACGGTATTAGTTGTTATATTATGTAACAATTTCCTATAACTGTATGTGAACACTACGTGGTCCATATGTACGTGAGTAAAAAAAAATAGCTTAAACAATCCAGGTTGAAAATTTATATCTGTAACAGTGGAATGTTTTTAAAGTAAAGTTATTGTTTTTAAAGTAAAATTATTTTATGGTGGAAATTTATCAAGGTAGATTAATAACAAATATTAAAATTGAAAAATAATAAGAAGATTACTCACAAATTTATTTCATGGGTAACAAATGGGTTGATTTCGGAAATATTATTTTATTTCTCACTATTTAAGATTCATAAAAATAATGTAGTAAATTTTTTTTTTTTTTTTAATTTCGAAGTTAAAAAAATTTACCTTTTTTTCGATTTATTATATAAAATTCTATACAACGATAGCATTGTATTTAATTCAATTATTGTACTTTTATAACGACTTAAGAAAAAAATCCCAATTCTACTACGTGCTCGATAAGAGAAAATGATGTGTGTGATTCCATCCTTGTTCATTTTTTTTTTGGCTCTACTACTTTTGTACGTGTAAATTTATATACAGACAAATCAGTTTAAATAGAGAAGGAGTAGGTATATGTAGGTGAGAAACTTTTCTCTTAAATTCAATTGAAAACTATTACGTTGCCAGGGTGTATACCTACCACATACCATCGATGTGCATGTAGAAAGAATATAGCACCTAATAATATCCTATCTAAACATGTTGTGTATTCCTGAGCTGGTTGTTTTCTTGATATAAGGAATAACTTCCTCTTTTATTTACAATTTTATTCATGGTGAGTTTTAGAAAAATATACACACAAATTCCCAGTAGTGTGTTTCTTTTGTAAATGTCCACAGGTTATTTTTTAAACTCAGAATCTAAAATATAATTACGTAATATAAGTTTAAACGTTTAAAATAAATAAAATTCGGCAAAAAAATACAGTAACCTAACTGTGCAGAATAAATGAGCGAAAACAAATTAGGGACACAAGGCGAATCAAAAATTATTTGATTAATTTTATTGTGAAGATTACCTAATTATAAACTGTAAAATAATCCAAATTTTTAAATTTTACACATGTTTTAGTTCCTTGAAAATTGAATTTCCTTAATATGATACATAATGAATTAAAATTGCTTAGAATTCTGTTCGGTACAGCATTAAAAATGGATTTTATTTAATTAAAAATTATCCAAAATGAAACATGAAGGATGAAGAAAATCCATCCTTGTGATGGATTGGTGATGGTGATGGATGATTTTGGACTGAATTCATGCCTAAAGCCAGTCTCAGTTATCTAAACGTTATTGCAATAGAAATTAAAACAGAAGCTCAAATACATAAAACAAATTTTGCACACATTTTAATCTGAGATTTCATACGTCACAAAAAACAAGAACACAAACTTTTTGCCGTATAGAAAATTAAGAAAAGGCTTCTTCATTGTCAATTAAAATTATACACAATAAAAGTCCAATTATACACAATAGGACAATTCTAGTGACATTTTTTTACCTATAGTCCATATAAAAAACGTCGCTTGTTCTACTTGATGAGATATTTTTATTCAAAATGTGAAAAGACATAATAGACCAGGGACGATAAGTTTTGAAACCAAAAAAAAAAAAATAATGGTAGGGTGAAACCCATTGAAATCGGAAAAGAATATAACAAAAATTAAAAGAAAAATAATTTACGGACGATCTGTGGTTGGGAAGTGGAAAAGGGTGAATTATTAAAGGTAAAACGTGGTTTATCTTGATATCCGACACAACCACAAGTCCTTTAGAAAAAAGTTAAATGGCAAATTTATAAGTAAGAAAAAGATCTACAACTTTTGTATGTACAATTTTTCCACATCAGAAAATCATTCGGAAAGAGAAACTTTTGTTGGCTAAAACCAAAATTTGTAGTTTTTTTTTATTTTTTTATTTTTTTAAATTTATTTGATAGAGACAAAATGTTTGTAGCACATATATGCGTGATTGTACAGCTGTTTATTCGGTTGATTTCATGTATGGTAATATAAATGTCATTATAATGGTTTGTTGTTGGTATTGAAAACTTAAAAAACAATTTATATTATAGATCATTTAATTTAATGTATAATATATTATAATAAATATATAATATTTGCTCATAAATTATGTAATCATATATTTTAAATACAGTGTGTCTCGTGGATGGAATATGGGCGCATACTAAATTTTAATTTCTGTACTTGAAGCGTTTTATCACCTGATGTTGTTTTCAGAAAATCATTAAATCAACATAAAGATATAATGTAATGACGTGGAATGTCCTAAAACACTAAATATTAATATATGTTTTATTTAAAATGTTCATATACACTACACATTTATATTCGCAGTGTCCATGTCGATTCTTAGCTAATACACTTAGCCCCGGTTTATAAAAAAAGTGAAGGCAATTCAGTTTCAAATGCTTATAGTTTCTTGTTTTCGAATCAATTTTAATTTAATTTTTGAGGATTAATATGTTATAAATTCTGTTCTCACATTATTATGAGTATGAAAAGCATGCAAATGAAATGTAAGGCGAAACTCGATCGATTACAGCTACGCGAGTTACAAAAAATGTATCAGAAAACCCCATATGGGATATAAAATGTGCTAAAATACACGTACATTGTAGTTAATATATAGAAAATGGATTAATACCATTGGAAAAACAGTCAACAACAAGTCATTAAAATAAATCCATATATATATATATATATACAAAATTATCGTGTCAAAACGAAACGATTATATTTTGTATTGATCATTTTGTTGGATGCAAATTATCCAAAGGAAGCAACACCCGTCAGTTTATAAAAAATCGAACATTTATGAATCAACGGCTAAAATTTATAAAATTTATTTGTAATCAAACACAAGCACGTAGGTAATTCATATCTAAGTGTTCACATATTTTTCTTTTTCAAAAATAAATTCACATATTTGTCTATCTTTTTTTTTTTTTGTTGCAGTTATATTCTTATTTTTTCATTCTTTGAATAATAATATAAATACTGTTATAAATGTTGTTAAATATTTAATTTCAATATTATAATGTATCAATTTTATTTTTAAATGCTCATGGAAATATTTACTTACAAATGTCGCTTCGGTCAGTACGCTGCCCATAATAGGATCAATCGACTACCATAATTGTAAAAACACCTAAATTATTATTGTTTAATTTTGTAACGAAAATTTTTGAGTAAGATTCTCTGAAGTATTGATTGATATACACAAATTTTTTTATACATCAATTGATTGATATATACAAAAAGGGGATGTTAAAAAATTCGAAAACTATCTACACAATTTTACCAGAATGATTCGAAATATTTACATAATTATGATTAAATATCCTACAATTCACACACAGATTCTAATTTTTACTTTTATTTTTTTATTAATCTTTTTGTTTCTTAAAGTAATAAATATGTTACAAATTTATACAAATGCCGTTTTTCTTAGTCAAATAGTTACATTTATATAGCTTTAAAAACAGGAGTGAGGGCTTCAACAGATTTTGGAATCTAAGTTTTGAACTAGTACTGTGAATTTGAATCCCGATTTAAAGCTCTAGGGATGTATTGCTTACAAAATTGCGACAAAAAAACTGTGATTTTTTCAGATTTATTAACGAATACTTTGACTTGAATATTTCCAGGGTTATCCATATTGCTTGATGTGTTTTAGCACAAGACGAAGTAACCAATTGGTAAATAACATAACTGTACACAAATCATATTTCTATTGGTTTTACCTACTTATTTTTCCGTTTTCATCAACAAGCAGATTATCAATTCAACTCGTATGTATTATTTTTGGAATTATACAATAGTAATATATATTAGTCCATATAGTCTTGTAATCACGAGTCTTCCAAATTAGAAGAATAATTGTATGTTTGTTTACATATTACTTAGAAAGTAATAACAGTAAATAATTTAATATATAATTTTTATTAGTTTAAATAACTTTTAACTTATATCACAGTGAATTTCATCAAAATCGGTTTAGTAATTTAGAAGAAATATTTTATACATTATTATTTACTTTTTTTCTTAAAATTAAGAGATTAACCTTGGCATGATCGAAATAATTTAAAAAAGCAAAATATCATATTGAAGAATGAATTAGGCAATATTTTAATTTTTTATCATTAGATACAAAATAAAAAAGTTGTAAATAACTATTTCGAAAAAATAGAACTGATATGCACAAACAAACTAAAAATAATTTTAAATTTAATATTTTTGCTAACAATATCCATGTGACCAATTTTTTTTCGAAGTCACTACCAATTCGTTTCAAAGCTTAAAATTAAATAAAATTTTTAATAAAAAATATTTAAAACCAAGTTTTTTTTTATATCACCCCACTAGCGTGTGAAAATAATAATACATTCTATTAACCTACTGATATAAATTACATCTGATAAATTAGTATACATCCTGTACCTACGTTTAGTTTCTATTCATAACATAATAATTATGTATACGTGTATCGTATTAAAACTATAAGTAGATTATATGTACCGACATCCACAACCGAGCCCACCGTAAATAACTATACATAATAATTGAATTAAATAGATATTCTAAATGCTATATAGGGTGTAATTTATAAGCATTCATTTATATTTTGAACGATGATTCCTTTATGTATTTGAACGAAATAAAGATTATAAATATGTTTATTGGAAATTTTTTACAATTGACAGTTTTCACAAAAGGAATTGGGAGTCCCAGAGTTAAAAAAAAAAAAAAACATCACAATTAATAAAAATATTTTCAAAATAAATTATTAATATCGTATAGTGTAATGTAGGAACGAAGTTCCTTCGGCTAATGTAGAATCGACACAAATTGCAAAAAAAAATCGTGCTCAATTTTATGTAGGTTTTCTTGATTTTTCTCTTAAATTTTGCTGATTAATTTTTATTTAAGTACAAGAAAGTATTTAGAAGAAAGATAATCTAGAAAACCTAGAAAACCTTACTTAACCAATGTAAAATATTTTATATTTATAAATATATATTTATTAATATATTTATTAATAAAGAATAAACTAATACTTACGTATTTAATTCTTTTGCACTGAATAATTTCCCACTATTATCACTGTCAATTGCATTCAAGTCACTTGTTGGTTTATTTGACATTGTTACTATAGTTACGTCTCATTTAACGGTTTTATTCCACGCATTTTTTCTTACGGTTTTACTATCACATTTTTTTCAGTTCGGTCGCGCTGCAAAATCCCTATCTCCTCCAAGTCTGCCGTAAGGAACTTCGTTCCAATAAAATGTTAAAGTTGAATTTATAAACCAAAGAGATCAATTATAATGTTATTTAAATTAAACTTCTTGGTTTAATAAAAAAAATTTTAGAACATTAATATCAAATGCCATTATTATGAAAAAAATGAAAACTTTCCAATAGATTTACTTACAATGTTTAAAAAAGTACTTTAAAATATTTATTTCTTAATAAAAAATAAATACTATGGAAAATAAACACGATTTCTTACCATAAAATATCACATTTAAATTGAACCCTTTTTTATTTTTGTAAAAGCGCTGTCTGTCATTTTGGTGACGTTATATCGGCATGTATTTTTGTGAATAAAATTATAACACATTGAGAACCAAACATAACCTAAAACTTTCAAAAAAATTTTATATTAATTAAGATAACTGTTAAGACAAATACAAAGCTGATAAAGACAACTAATAATTTTCACCAAAAGGATGTCACACCATGGCAGCTTAGTATTTTCGATCACGTGGAATGAAGATCAAAATATCGAATTTTAATTTATAAAAAAAAAAAATTAATAATGTGATTTTATGACTGAAATTTGGAACCGACAGTACCCAATTAGTGGAAACTTTTGTTCCAAAAATACATTCTCGTTTCAGTTGTTCAAGCATCTAGCTCTTGCCTAACATACATTATGTACATCCTATATGTTAAATAGATTAAAAGATTTGTATAATTATATGAACAAACACATATTCTGAATTACATGTACCTACATTTGTTTATAAAATAATATACGAATATAAATACATAATAATAATAATAATAATAATCATCATCATCATCGTTATAAATTGATCTATGGTTTGAAAAATAAAATAAATTACTAGATGGTATGTAAAAGCATCTGACATTTATTCCATGTACAGTTAGGGGTAAAATAAAGGAATATTTCAATTTATAGAAAGGCCACAAAAAATCACACTACATCGACAAAAACATTACACTAATAAGTTAAACATGATTTGGCAAAAAGTACTATTACTTTTGCAAACCATTTAGCAAACACTCAGTTTCTAATCAATTTCTAATAAATTTCGATTCACTTTTTACAAAAATTTCATCAATAGTTGACATGTGCCAACGTTAGGTAGGTACTATTATCCAATAACCAATCCACATCATCAACTTCTTGGAACAAATCAGGTTTTTCTTGACACCATTTAATTATCAGAGCATATTAATAGAAGTAAATAAATTGGGGATTAATGAAGACTAGTTTAATAGTCAATAAGCACTAATTTAAATATTGCGCAGATTGCCGGCTAAGTTCAGGTTTCGGTTCTTTAGAATCCATCTTTATTTTATCAAAATATAATTATTTACAATTCATATTCAAAGAAATTTTAAATGATTTAAATCATATTATTTTGGAAACATTGTGTGCACATGAATTTATTTACACGGACCAATAGCTGAAAGCAAAGAATACAAAGGCAGCTCATAAGTCCAATTTTTTTCGCATTCAAAAAATATACTTACCCTGGCCACCAGATGGCTATATCTGTTCAATGCCGGTATCTCTTGTGATTACCGCATCGACGAAAAGAATTATGCATTATATTTATCAAAGATTACAGATGTGTATTCGTTGTTGATATTGAACGAATGTTTGTACAAAATTTTTCTGAATACAAAAAAATTGGACTTATGAGTTTCAATGGGAGTATGTATTCTTTATTAACAATAATAAGACTTATGCGATATTACAACGTGAAAATTGGCCATTCCATATTTGTCCAACAAAAATGTCCGACTGTTATTGGATAATCTGAATTAATCCTTCATCGAATTAGTTAACATTGTTTAAAAATTTATAATATATTTCTGTGATATTGTTTTGTCGAAACTTGCCAGCAAGCACAATAGCTGAAAAACGAAAATGTTAAAATTTTGCGGCATGATATACACCATGTAAGAAGAAAAAAGAGCAGAGAATTAAAAAAAGTCCTTAACTTCTTCATTGAAGATTTATGAAGTAGTGTTTTAAGATTATTTGCAAGAGTATATTAATGTTAGTCTAAAGTTTGTAACGCTAGGAAACATTGACAGCACAAACATAAAAAATTTTGGTATACTTGTTCAAAGAATCACCTATATAACTGAAAAATAAAAAGAGATAAAGAGTTGAAATTTTGTTGACGCATTCTTAACATAAAAAGTAATCGATTGGGTCCAATGGATCCTTGACCCAACTCTTAAACTACAAAAGATAGAAGAAAAATTCAAATACAAAAATTCTTCATTAATTCTTTGATTCAAAAAACTTTTATTTGAAAAATTTTTTCGTAAAATGTTAAGATTCGCCACAACTTAGGCCCTAATTTAGCTAATTATCATATATTGGTGAGTAAAATACATACCTACTATTATATAAGTTCCTATGTATAATTGTATTGGCTGGATATTTATGTTATTTCATGAATACAAATTAAAAATAGTCCAAACAATGCTATTCAATCACGTGTCGAGTATCTAAACAATTAACTCTGTAAGTTGTTGCCTGCACTTGTTCAATTTAACTTTAATGATTTTGTTTAACATATTTTAGAGGTAAACGTTGTAAACAATAAACTTTTTTCCACAGACCTATTTTTATTTCTTAAATTTATTTTAAGCAAATGAGGAGTAATGTGTTCAATAGACACCAATTTATGATAATAAATTTTATGAACATCATTATAAAAACGACAGTAATATCTAGATTTATTCAATTCAACTGTTTTGAACGAAAATATATCGAAAAAAATAATAATGGTGAGAGGTTAAAAGGCAGTTTAATCGAGGTGAGTATTATAATATATGAACTACAATATCTGTATCCATTTTTACGTGTTATATATAAGTTAACGAGACGATGAGTGCATGTTTTAATCTCAAATAATGTATAATTTAAAAAAGAAAAAAAAAAAAACAAAACTATAGACACGCAAATTTAAACACGCAACTCTAGATGTTCGATATGTATTCGAATAATATATACATATTTCTAAACAACAATATTAATATTGTTTGTGTTAATCCTTCATCAGCCCCCAAAAACCACCATATAGCATCCGCGACATTCAATTGTTCAATGTGTTGTAGACATAAAATATAAACATTTATCAAATATACTATCAATATGCGTACATACAGGTGATTCTTCTTTCGAGTATTATACATTGAATCAGTTGTATGAGTTGAATATGAATAAAATACTCTTAAGCTTACTTTTCAGTCATAGCATAACAACAAAATATCTATGTATAAAAGAAACAATTCAAAATAGAACACTACAACTCTTAAAAACAAGTAAACAATTTTAAAATGGCAAACAGCCGTTAAACTTTTTTCCAACATATGATCATTAATTTGTTATTGATCAAAAATTTGCAAACGAACTATTTTTATATATTTTAAACAACTTTAACAACATCATGTTGTTTCGTCGAAAATCGCTTCATAATAGTTCTAAAAACCATTTAAGACCAAACAACCTGCAGTTCTTTTATATTATTTTTTTAACTATTCGTACAAAGACTTCGTACTCGGACTATTTCATATATTGATAGATTTTAGCAATCTCATGGTAAAAAAAATAACATAAACTTATTAAATATGCCTTTAATAGAAGGCCTTTTCTAAAGCATTAATCAATTGTGATTTAGATAATTTCTACAAATGTTTAATCTACAAATTCATTGTTTTTTAAATTAAACATAGTTAATAACTCGATCTCTATTTAACAAAATATGGTTATAGTATACACCTACATTTCATATGGTAACCATAATCTTTCCCAAGGACTAATTCAAGTCTTATAAAAGTCCGCATAGTATTTTACAGACTAATTTCCTCATGATTTAATTAAAACTATTGATTATACTTACATGTGCCTACTAGGGCTATGGATAAAATAGCCAGACAATGTGAATAGATTAAGTTCAGTAATTACTATTTACAATTATTCAAATAGATTTTCAAAAAATAGAATATCATAAATAATTTGGTTAAAACTTTGATGATGTTTATAAGTTTTAGAAGTATATTTTAGTGAAGCACTTGTAATGCTATTATGTCGACTAGATCAAAAAGTAGTAGCTATAGTCTATCCAAGTACTGACTGTGTCGGATGTTGCTTAGCTTTGGTGATGGGTTGAGGTCTGTAATTCCTTACGTATGTTTCATTTTAATGTAATTCAAAAGTATATTTTAGAAAACTTTTATTAAACAACCTTTTTAGTTCTATTGCGGTGATATAATAACGGCATAGCTAATGACTCAAATTAAACTTATTTGAGCCACATTTTTTCGGTTTCATTGCGTAAATCTTAAAAAGATTTTCAGTATTAATTAATATATTCAATTATTCTATAGATTATGATGCTACCATACAATAGATTTTGATGCCCACAAAATTAATTAAAACTTAAGAAAACTTCAAAAATCCAAATAGCTCTTAAATTGTTACTGGCGATAGCTATTACTCTATATTTCTACCGCAATATTAAAATATTTTCACCAGTTTTATTACCCGATAAACAGTTTTAGTGCGTCATTCTGTATTGTGATATAACGTGAATGAATTTATTTGAATGATTGAAAATTATAATAATAATGGAAAATGCAAAATGAAAAATACAAAAAAAATATTCTAAATAATAGTAACAATAATGAAAATGAAGTGAGTACGAAATAGAGGTAAAATAATTCATATATTTATGTTGCAATTTATTTATGATTTATTTGACATATAATATTTGACAGGAATATTTATAATATGTCGGAAGTACTGGAAAGGTGGTTGTAGTATCTACCAATATAAGTAATAGTAGTTGAGGGGAGGCATAAATCTGGCAAGTAGTACTTGTTAGGCCTTTTTTCCAACTTAATAATTTCCTTGTAATGAATTACTTTTTGAAGTCGGAGCCAATTATACTCTTGCTAAAACTAAAACATTGGTAGATTAACTCCGACTTTGAAAGATAATTGATTACATACAAATTACTTCAGAAAATTTAATTTAAAATTATTTGTTACTTTTTGATTTTTTACTCTAATCGAGTTTTATAAACAGAATCCTTAGCAAGGACTCAAAAGCCTGATAATATTCGGCTTAGCCGATGTTCTTCAGATATAGCTAAAAATCTTCACCTTTTAGGTTAATAAGCATTATTTCCAAGCGTTTGGAAACAACAATGTCATACGCAAAAATCACACTGAAATTGGCATTTAAACTTATGAAAACATAACGCAAATAATGAAATTAAAAATGAATGAAAAATATGCAAAATACTTTCTATAAGTTTCCGAAGAAATAAAATTATTTTTGAACCCAAGTTTACCTCATTTAAACGATCATTGTCGTTATGAATAATAAATTCTAACACAAAAGAACGTTAATGTTTTCTCTTACTATAAAATTCTAAGTATAATGATACTCTCAGAAGAAAAAATTTGTATAAAAGTGGCGATCAAATCCATTTTATATGAAAGGGTTTTTTTTTATGTCTGTAGGTTGCGTTACCTAGATAGGAACGAATCATGTTCCTGAATTATTAACTTTTAAAAATCAATAATTTCATTTCCTATTCATATTAAGATTAGAGAAATATTTTTTCTTCTATAATATATACATGTTTTTTTTTTTTTTGAAAATATATTATGAGCAGATATCGTGGTTTGAATTTGATGTTTACAAGGTGTGTCATGAACTGATGAATAATTTTTTGCTCCGTGTTGAATTCTTTGAATGTACTTAACATAAACTTATATCGGTAAGAGTAAGTATCTATAAAAATCTATATGGGATTATGAATCTCTGAGGGTAATATACATTATTCTGAAATTTAAAGCGTAAATCCAAAAATTTTTGTTTTAATTTTTGGAGAAACCTTATTTTTGATTATATAACAATAAACAACCATTTGATTTTATAATTATTAATGAGAAAGAACTCTAGGATTTTTCGAATAAATTTCGATTTTTTCCCCAATTTTCTAGATCAAATTATTTTGTATTTATAAATACGTATTTCGACTGCAAAGGAGTCATCATCAGTATAAATTAGCTAGTTGTAATGATTCTCTGAGGAGATGTTACGCGTTGCTAATTTGGTGACGGTTTGCACAACTTGTAATTTAATTTGTAATTTAAAAAACTAATAATATTAATAATTAGGCTACTACGGGCTAGTGTCTCAATCCCAATTATATTGTCTAGGTATTTTCATCACATCGTAGACAAACAGATCATTACTTACTTTAAATATCACCTAAATTATTTAATCACAAGAGAAAAGCACCCTTTTTTTAAAAAAGAATGTATTAATTTGTATAATACGAAATATTACCCAAAAATACGTCATCAAATTTTGATATCACATACCTCTCATACTAATTGCTGCCTGGCAAGCTATTTTTGGTGATCAATTTAAAATTGAAAATGCCACGCATAAAAATATGTTTAAAAATGATTGTCGACTTTTTGGGTAAAAATATTATCTTTATAATATGTATTGCGCAATAGCTATTAACAATCAATAACACATATATTGATTTTTTTTCTAATATTTTTTACAATAAATAAATTTCAACTTGCCTCAACACTAAATAAAATGAGGGATGAATCTTGCGATTTTATAAAAAATGATGTATAGAAAATATAATGTCAGCAAATTCCGCAAATACATTAGGAATTAATAAAATAACGCAAAAAATTGAATATTTTCCGCAGACTCAAAAGTTGATCTTGTCATAATTCATTCATTTAATCGATGAATGAATTATGATAAGAGATTTAATTATTCTTGAAAATATATGGCTACTTCCACAAAAGACGTGTAAACAAACTCTCTTGGATTTCAAAACATTAAATTTGGTTTTTTTTTTTATTTATTATTCCTGTTAGATAGGACTCTTATTATTTCTCATTAATATTCTTTTTAACACGCTTTTATTAGCTTCACTCGTATGTTTGTTTGTTTGTCTGTAGGTAACTCTCTGAAGTTGGCTGCAGAACGCATCTGAACGGATCCTTTGCATGAGAGTAATAAAGATAGAGCGTGTTTTTTTAGTTTTTTTAAACTATTTTATTATTAAATTGTGATTTTGTAATTTAAAAAACTAATAATAATAATACTACGGGCTAGTGTCTCAATCCCATTTTATTGTCTAGGTATTTTCATCACATCGTAGACAAACAGATCATTACTTACTTTAAATATCACCTTAATTATTTAATCACTAGAGAAAATCACCTTTTTTTTAAATAAGAATGTATTAATTTGTATAATACGAAATATTACCCAAATACGTCATCAAATTTTGATATCACATACCTCTCATACTAATTGCTGCCTGGCAAGCTATTTTTGGTGATCAATTGTGAAATATAAGATAAGCTGACTATATTTCAGACTGATTTTTATTTGTAGAAAGCGAAATTTGAAAATATACTACAATGATTTTTTTGGTGGTTTATTAACGGCTAAGCCTATTTAATACTTATTTAGAAAATAATAAAATAAAAATAATTTTCAATGTACCATGTTTGTATAACGGACTAAAAAGTAAAAAATAATTTCAGTAATTTCAAACAAAAAACATGGGGCACACGCAGGATTTAATTGATACATTATTAACTCAACTATGTTTATCATTTTAAATTAAAGAAATTATGATACACTTTTTAATCTGTTATAAAAACATATTATTTATTATTTATTAATTATTTCTGCTTTTAAGGATTATGTGAATGGAATTTTTTGTAAAGAGAATATAATTCTTCTTCTTCTTCTTCTATTTCAAAATTTTTTTTTATTTGTGCTGTTCTACTTTTCTTGTTTTCATCTTTTTCGTTTTCTTCATCTTTCTCTCCTCTTTTTCATTAATCTCTCTCCTCCCTTTTTCTCATTTTTATATGCATTGTCATCCACTTCTGAGCTATGGTCAATTTCAAATGTCTACCCGGAAAGGCATACAATAAAGTGTGTTGATTAAAATATATTTTGAAGGTTTCTTTCAATATTTTAGACGGGATGACTTAGTATTTTTAAAAATATTTTATTTACAATTTTGAGTAAAAATGGATATTATTATAATGTTTTTATAGATAAATATAAATAAATATTTTTCGCCTGAAATACACTGTACAATTAAGTTGTAGGCATGTTCAAATAATTATTATTACCTGAATAATTATAAAGTAATTTTTCTGTTCAGAAAACATAACAGTGAACTAATAAAACTGTAATCAACACACATATTTACTTCTCCGTTTCACTTTACTTTTTTTTTTTTTTTTTGCTATTGGGTGATGTCCTTCATACTCACTCTCATTCATATTTAAATATTTTTTTCCTGCTTCACTTTTTTTACTGTAGAATCTTTGCATATTTTATACTTAAAAAAAAAACAAGGTTCCATATGAGGATTATTTATAAACAAAGTATGTTTATAATACCTTTGAAATTCAATTGTTTTTACTGTTGTCTTTATTTTAAAATTTTATTTTCTTCTGAAAATGTTTTTTTTACTTTATACTCACACTAGATTAAAAAGTTGGATCGAAAGTAATTTATATGTTTTGAACTTTTTAATTGGACCAAAACCAGAGGAAACCAGATCGTTGTTTTTTTTTTTTTGGAAATTATTTGTTTATTTTATTATTCAAATATCAGCAGATAAAATTATAAGGTTGTTTAATAATCACGTGTATCAATTTTGGAAAACAGTAAAATTGGTTTTGGCCATTGACTATTATAAGTAAAGTTGAATGCCCGCACCTTGCTATCTTCCGTTTCATCCAATTTGATTGTTTGATAGCTCAAATGAAATATCTTATGTTATTTAGTGCCCATAGACTAAATAAAACCCTGTGGAGATATCTTCGAAACAAGCTATCACAACACATGGAAAAAAGAAACGCCCCATAACAAATTCAAATTATATATTATATAATTTGGCCTAAGGACAATCAGGGACACAATACCTATCAATTCAGCTATTCGAACACTCAATTTGGATGAGTTGGAGATTGTTGAGAACATAATACACATTCATTCCTTTTTTTGTGTAATTTGAATGATTAAAAGTACTAGGTCTATTTGAAAAATGGCATAGTTATGTAGAATTTAAGTTCTGAAATTATTATTAACAATTAATGCTACATAGCCTCACGCAGATTCGCTAGATATTTACTACAATATGGAATAAAATTTTGTATTTTGTATAAACTAGAGCTGACTGCTCTGAACAATTAGGTCTTGAATTCAGGAAACCCAATAGAATGATTTTAAATTCTCTGCAGAGACCTCGTTTTAAAATTCTAAAAAACACTATTAAATTTGACCTCGCTTTGTCATTTTGAGGTATTTGTGAATTATCATAATGAGGGATGGACAGATAGACGGATAGACAAATGGTTAGGTGAAGAGCATGTAAATTAAAATTTTGTTAATACCTACTTAAACCTTAGAATTATATATTATATATAGAGAAAATCTCGTTAATAACATTTTCAAAATACAAATCTTAAATTCACACCGAATAGACGAAGAACGTATCATCGATATTATCATGTTTTTTACATCACAATATTTTCCACTTCAACATTTCTTGTTAGGAATTTATTAAAACTTTTTCCTTCATTTTATTTTTGAATGGCTCTTGTATGTTTTTGTTTTTTTTTTAATCAGTTAATAAGGCTTTATTTAACAAACCTACTATAAACTTAAAATAATTATTTAAACATCCAAAATTGTTCTGATAATTAAAATTTTGAAAATGTAATGAAAAAAAAAAAATTAATGAAAAACTTTGTTTCAAAACAAAAAATTAAAATACGTTTTATAGCCTAATTTAAACATAACGATTAGAATTTTTCTTAATATACAGAAAAAACAAAATAAGTTGTATGTATGCATTCATTGATAGACTGATTATTTAGTTTTTAACAAATAATTCATTCAAAGAAGAGACAATTCTGATATCTAGTGTGAATAATAAGAAGAAAGTTGAATGTAATAATTTTATTTTACTAGAATTTAAACAAAATAAAAAGTCATTTTTTAACTAATCTTAGCTTTCAATCTACTACACATCTACGACATATAATTTTAAGGGAAATTGAAACCGCATATTCAATCGATAATTCTATTCAATAGAGTATTTAGTATCATCACTTTTTACATTGTTTGCAATACAAGCCTCCATAAACATAAATGTGAAATTTGGCCCAAATTTCTATAAGCCCAAAAGCTTAAGATTATGACAGGTATGTAAAAGAAATAAGGTTCAAATAATTTCATCTCCTTGAAAATCTCTTAGAAACGCTTTAGTTTGATTATTAAAGACAGCAATTAGATAAGAAGTGAGATCCTGCAAAACTATAAATTTGTAAGAAGAAGCAGTCCAAAAATGTTAATAAAAGGAATTAATTTTCCATGTATGGGAAATTCATTTCTTTTATTAGTCTCTCACTTCTCTTATCCAATCGCTGTCTTTAATAATGAAAATAAAACTTTTCTATCTGAATACTATATGCATTCTTGAAATTTAATCTGTTTACAATAAGGACCAAATATTCCACATTCCATTAGTTGCTCAATATTTTAACCTATATATAGTACTAATTCAATTGCATAAAATTATCATAATCATTCGAATATTAAATGTTATTTTTATATACTTTCTGAGTTTTTAATAACACTATATATATATATATATATATATATATATATATATATATATATATATATATATATATATATATATATATATGTATATATATATATATATATATACATATAGTGTTATTCACAGAAAGTATATAAAAATAACAGTTAATATTCGAATGATTATGATAATTTTATGCAATTGAAAAATGTTAATAAAAGGAATTAATTTTCCATGTATGGGAAATTCATTTCTTTTATTAGTCTCTCACTTCTCTTATCCAATCGCTGTCTTTAATAATGAAAATAAAACTTTTCTATCTGAATACTATATGCATTCTTGAAATTTAATCTGTTTACAATAAGGACCAAATATTCCACATTCCATTAGTTGCTCAATATTTTAACCTATATATAGTACTAATTCAATTGCATATATACATATAGTGTTATTAAAAAGTCTCTCTCTCTCCGCACATCTGTTAGCTAATAACTTCACACATAGCTGAAAAAAAAACTGATTTTGATAGTTATTTTGAATAAATAGTGTTCCATATTTCTTAACTTTCATTTTAAATTAGTTCCACTTTTATATTTTCATCAAATAAAAAACATATTTATAAGTGTATGCTTTATACCAAAGTACCTACCTAATTTATATTCCCCAAAGGAAGTAATTAAATAACTTTTCACGACTACCAGCGATCGCCCAACGTACCTACGAACTTAACTGACTTCACATACATGTATAATAAATATATTGATTACTTCCCAAAATATACAAAAAAAAAAAAAAAATAATAATAATAATATTTATTGAAATTGACCGAGTAGAGCTGACCAGTATCTTTTTCCTAGATTTATTGAAATAAGTTAAAAATACTAGACTAAAACAGATTTTTTTTTTTTAAATTTATGAGTGAGGAATATAGTTCTCCCAAATGATGTGTACATTGGACATCTCACGTTTGATAGTAAGTAACATTTGCATTTTATCATGGAATTAATGAAGAGTAATTCTTTTCAATGAACATTTTTATTTATTTTAATTTTTAATTAAGTTTTTTTTTTCAATTTATTTTTTATCTATGTTTTTTTAAGAGTGGGGAATCCTTTTTACGCATTCCAGGCATATCGCCTGGATATGTGAGAACTCGACGCAGCATCACCTACAACTCAACGCTACCGCCCATACTCACTAAACCCTAAACCCCTTTTCTTCTGTCCCCTTATCCCTCACGGAAACCGCCGTCAGGTATTACTTCGTGGGGAGAGGATCTTACTTTTGCTCTTCCTTTTGGTGGCTAAGTTGTTATCGTCCTTCCTTCTATCATTTTTAAATTGATCTTGCTATTTCGATGGAACCATAAGTCTGTGTAGACTTCTGTTGCAAACGTATTGGTAGCGTTCCAGACAGCCTCTGATGATAACATTGCTTCAACTAGTGAATCTGGTTGCATTCTCTAGTTCAGGATCCTTTCCAACTCTTCACACTGTGGATCGAAACGAGGGCATACAAAGAAAACGTGCTCCACATCTTCATCAACTCCTGGGCCGGCCGGGCATTCCGGAGTATCATCGTGCTTAAAGCGGTGTAGACACTCTCGAAAACACCCTGACAACATCTGTGTAGGATAATAATTGACCTCGCCGTGATTCCGGTTAAGCCAAGTGTCAATCCGAGGTATGAGGTGGTGCATTTACGGCGTCCATCTACCCTTCTCTGCGGCATTCCATTGTAGTTGCCATCGGTCTATTATGTATGTATGCTTGTATGTAAAACTTCAGTGATTTGAACTTTGTTGAAATTGAATATTCTGGATATTAAGAAAAAAAATTGAAGTAAGTTTCGTTAATTATACAGTATAGAAAATTTAATATGATTGAAATGTAGAAAATGTATTTTTACTTCTCCTATCTAAATTCCAACCCATTTGTTGAAAACCTATCGCATATTATTCTTTTTATGTAAGCATTATCGTACAACAAGATAAAGTTATTTTATCCATGATTGGTAGTGTATTTTAACAACATACATTATAGAGATATAAAAATTTTTAAGATTTTTGATTTTCGAAGTGTCTACAATAACTTCCAATCAAAAAGTATAATAAAAGTTCAGAATGGGTGAACCACCCACCACCGTATGTTGTACGTTTAGATTTTAATAAATTATTTATGATATTTCACTTAATTTGACCTCTATTACTGACATTAATAATAATTGTTTGTATGTATATTTTATGAAATCGGTTATAATCACATATAAGTGATCGTTCATACATAGTTGTCATAGCCAAGGGTCATTATTGATTATAATTGAAGAACTATCAATTGAAGTAAATGCCGCCACATATTAACTACTGAATTTGATTTTAGTTGGAACATTGTCATGAGCCAACACCTTCATAATTTCATCTTTTGTATTATCTTTCCTGAATTAAGGTTTTGTTTTAAGATCCATAGATTGTAAATTAAAATAAATCTTCAATTCAAAAATATATAACCATGTTCTCGATTGTAAATTCTCGACTTATAATAAAAGTTGAGGATATTAAATTAAGCTACTTTTTCATGTTTTCCAGTTATTCGTCATTTGATTTATCTATTTTTCATGTTATAATATTTAATTTTATAGTGGATGTTAGTCGATTTCCATTTTCACTGGTAAGACATATTACTCGTAGTTGAATTTAAAGCATGCCATTTTATTTTAGGTTTTCGTTTAATTGTACTTTTTAATTAAAAATGATTGTATTTGGTTTAAAATTTCACATATATTTGATTAAGATTGAATTTGTATACTAAGTAAGTATGTATTTTAACGACTGTCTTCATCCAGAAAGACGCCTCTTCGGTTCAATCACCCAAAAACTGATTAGCAACCAAACAGTTGCATATTTACTCTTACTTGTCGTGTAAATTTTCAAAAAATTTGTCTTTTGCACATAGACATTCATAACGGCCCCTGATAAGCTAAATCTGCGCTCTCTTTCATGCAGGGATTAACGAAGTAGCAGTTTGAATTTATGCTACTATGAAACTATATATCTTAATATATATATTTCTTGTGTGCGTGTGTATGTGACTGAACTCCTCCTAAACGACTGGACCGATTTTGATGAAATTTTTTGTGTAAGTTCAAGGGGATTCGAGGATGGTTTAGAATCACAATTTGGTCATATAAATCAATTGCTGTTCGTAAGTCTCGCTAAAACTCGAGAATGGCTGGATCGATTTTGCTAATTTTGATCTTGAAATATTTGTGGAAGTTCAGGGAAGGTTTAAACGGTCAGAAATATAAATAATAAGTAACGGAAAATACTATAAACGACAATTTAATTTTCGAATACAAAATGTTCCTAGCTGTGAAACAATTTTTGTCTTTTTTTTTCCTCATATGTTACAAATCCTATTAGCATCATTTCCATAGAAACCAAAATCTAAATTTGAAATTCAAAATAAACAGTATGTTGAACTGTCAACTGTATAAAGTGTGCATATCGTATTGTTCAAGTATTACCGGAATCATTCGTGGTTCAGGAGTTCTATATATCTTTCATCAAGTGTATGAGTACCACAGCACAAATTATCGGGTGAACGCGGTACCGGGTGTACCCCACCAAATATCGGGTGCATATAATGTACCAGGTGCACACTAAATACCGGAATTTCGATAAGAAAGGATTTCCTGAAATTATACCCCTAAGGGTAGAATTACATTCGCATGTAATCGATGTAATATCATTTAATAAAATGGGAAAATTAACACAGCAACCAATGAACCGGGCGGGTCTACTTTAAAATATAAATTTATATCATTATTTATTCTGATTTGCCTCAGCTTTTCATTATTTAGAAATATAGTGTTGAGAATATGTTGTTATACTTAGAAAATGTTGATAGTGGTTGGAAATATATGGCAAAACGACGTTTGTCGGGCCAGCTAGTATACTGTATATTCCATGAAAAATCTCTTAAATATGAATTACAAAACAACTAAATTTCGATTTTTTGCCCCAATTTCCTAGATCAAAATATTTTGTATTTTATAAATACGCATTTCGACTACAATGTTGTCATTATCAGTTTGTATTACCTAATGATTCTCCGAGGGGATGTTTTGGCTCTTTTATAATTTGGTGATGGTTTGCAAATTTATTCAAAAAGTTCTCCTTAATAGCATTCATATCAAAATATCAAATCGGCTCAAAATTTCATGTCAAGGGTTTCGTACTTTTTGCTGACGCGGAACCAAGGTCGTAGGCCAACCCAAAGGTATGCATACCAAATACAAGGTGTAAATATAAAAATTTCATGGCACGGGTTTCCTACACGAAATACCTCCAAATTGCCACAGCAAAGGGTGGCTGGGTCTGCTAGTATATATATATATATATATATATATATATATATATATATATATATATATATATATATATATATAATTCTCGGAATCTCGGAATCGGCTCCAACGATTTTCATGAAATTCAATATATAGGGGGTTTTGGGAGCGATAAATCGATCTAGCGAGGAATTATTTTTAGAAAATGTCATTTTATTCGTGTTTTATTGATAATTTTTAAAATGTAATGATATATTTGTTTAATATTTATAGTCATGTAGTCATTGGATTGGCTAAGTGTTAGCGTGCGACGCTCTTATACAGAGATCCCGCGTTTGAATCCCGGCTCGACCGACGAGTAAAATTAATTTTTTTTTCATTTTAAACCCAACCCAACCCAACAAAACAACACAATAAAGTGAATAATATTTTTCAAATAAGATTTTGTTATTATAATTGTATAATTTTTTATAATGTAATGATATATTTGTTTAATATTTAAATTCATTGGAGTGGCTAAGTGTTAGCGTGTTGGACTCGTCTTACGCCTCGACTTAATATAATTTCCAAAAAACACAATTTATAAAAAAAAAAAAAAAAAAAAATACTGAGCAAAGCTCGGCCATCCAGGTAATTATATATATAATATGTCACCAAACCCTCACCAGCAATCTCTTTTAGTTTTTGATTTTTCTTGATGAAGGAAATGCAAACAGAATCAGTAAAGTGATTCTATAAACACCACTAGTACAATGGGTGCTTGAATATTTTCTAACATTACAAACTTCATATCGGTAAATATTATGTAAAATGGGCCGAATCCATCAAAGCCTCGTATCGTAACAGTATTTTTACGACTTTCTGTTTACCGAATATTTATTAAATGTAAGATTTTGTTAGAGATTTAATTTTCCCATGAAGTTGCGAGAAAGGTAAAAATAAGACAGTTGATGGTGAATTATGTTCACTAGGGATCTATGGAAGTCAAGTAAAAATGTTTCATATAGCATTTACTATTTTTTATGATAAAACATTTTTTCTTTTCTCCCTGAATAATTTTTTATTGCATTCCAATTTTTATTAAAATGGAAAAATCATGTGCAAATCATTTTTTTATTAAGTACTATAAATTTAGGCGTCCTCATAACAATGTCCTTTTTTATTCACGTAGAACATATATTATAAAATATAGAGTGTGATTTTAAAATATACATTATCTCAAAGATTTATTCATTATCAGATTTCCATTATCAGGGTAGATAGGAATCATAATCTGACATTACGAATACACTTAGTTGGGTCATGCAAGCAAAATGTTAAGACATCTTCCAAACTATGAGCATGGGTGATAAAATGCATGATACACACGCTGTAAAATTTTGTTGGCGAATTCCCATTTGCACACACATGGGAGAAGCGTGAGAAAATGACAGATTTGTGTATCTTTGTCCAAGAGAGAATGTTACCGTTTTCATGAAAAATTAGTATGTGATAGAATAATGTTCTGAATAATTAAAAATAAGGAATGAATTGACCACGTTGTTTAGATAAACAATTTAAATAACTAAATATTTAAAACATAATTTCCATGATTGAATATACTATAGTCAGTGAGTGTATATATGTATATACTGTAGTGAAAGTTATAAGTACAATACGTTGTAAAAATACAGCCGTCTGTCGTGGTACTGTATGTGTGTTAAACTTACGTAGAATTTAGATACTAAGCTAATACATATGCCGTGGACTGTCGGGAAAGAATTACATTAATTTGGCAATACAATAGAAAATATCTACAATCGAATGGTATATTTATTTGGATATCATAAAATTTAACCACATTATTAAAATAAACCGATTCGGAATAGTAATTAGGAAATCGATTTGGGTTTGCTAGAAGGGGGAGGTGATATTCCTTCCCAATAGCAATTCCTTGCTTAGTGAGTATTAGCATTGTTTTAATGACCAAAAAACTTTAATAAAATTAGAAATGCCGTGATATTTATTCATTTATCATCTAACGATTTATAAAAAATTATCACTGCCGTATCCATAAGTATCGATATCCTAGATATTAATTGGTAATCATTGCACTTAGCTGAGTTCAAGTTATGCTACGGGATACATTTTTAGTATACACCATGTATACAACATATTAAAACATTTCATAACATATACATGTATATAAAGAACTGCTTGAAAGAAAAAACCTTGACAACAATATTCCTTTATATACGCAATAAAGAGCGTGAAGTAAAACGTTCATAATATTATTATTACATTCTACTCTTGTTGTAATTCCCGCATGTAAGAGCAACGTATAAATAAAGGCAACATGTATTACATAATAACGTGATACAATGATGGCACTTATTTAAAATTAAATTGTTTTCTGTTGAGAAAAAAATAATTTAATTGAGAAAATACGCAAGTTAGAAAATCGGAATAAATGTCAAAGAGAAAAAACTTTAACATACATTTGTTTACTTAAAACGATTTAATATTTATAAAACGAATTTTTTGTCTTTTTAGTCGAGTATATTATTTTGTTATTTTACTATTTTATATCAATAGTTTTCCATCCGAATATTCAACAAAGAGTTTAATTTTTAATCTAATTGAAATAATAAAATATTCCCATTTAAGTTTTTCTAATGATGACTATGAAGTCGAAATGTACATAAATAAATTTCATTGACACATCTCATAAATAAAGTGGATGCAAATTAAAATGTGCTTAACAAAATTTGCCAATGTGTCAATTTTCGTTATCAGGTGATAAATTGTGTTTTTTTTTTTAATGTTTTGAAAATTAATAATTTCCATTGAAATAAATGTTTTTGGTAAAAAACTATTATGCGTATCGATATAACGAAAAATCTATATTAACTACAATTCTATGTATAACGATAAAACGTTGTCTATTCAAAGGCCGCACTGACATATGTTTGAAAATCACAAGTATAAATTAAGAAATTCAATAAGAGTTCGTAAAGAAATTAGTTCACACTCTTTCTCAAAGTAGGCGTTGTCCTAGGTATTATACGTCTTGCTTGTATGTGAAAACTATGTATTTTCCCCTTTGAGTATATGGATCTTATAGCTACATATTTACTTATCACCATTATTTAATGGTTTTCTTTTCTTTTTATTTTAGTTTAGTTCGCTTTAGCAATATTTGCTATACAGCCATTAGCAAAAGAAATATTTATTAACTAAAAAGGATATTTGTTCAAAAATTTATCAAGTAAATTAAACTTTAATATCTACATTCACAATAATTTTGTTAATAAATCACCAAATTTGCCAAGTTCCTGTTTCAGAGAATGCTGTGACGCGTCATATGAATTTCTTATCAACTACCTTAAGAATATAAATTATACAAAACAAAAAAAAAGAAATAAGTAATTTAAAAAAAGAATTAAGTAGATTTAAGTATGAATAGTATGTAGCCAAATGTATAAATAGTATAAATTGCTCACTATATTTTATTTTTCTAGGCCAATATTTTAAATAAAAGAGCCTAAAAGATTTCGTAAATATATAAACATATCACTCGTACACCCAGTAGTCCGATTATTTAAACTAAAAACTTCACAGCAAAACTAGGCATAATATAAAGATAGAAATCTATTTGAACTCACACACACATTCACACATTCACACAGTCATACACAACCATATATACACAAATTTCTTCAGACCCCCTTTTGGATTCAGGACACTTCAAAACTCGCATGGCCGCAAACCGGTGATAACTCGAAATTTTGCAGTTACCAAAACGATTTAATTCTTCTAATCCAGTTCTACAGTACGTTAAACTATTTTATAATCTTGAAATTTTATTTTATTCATCATGTTATGTTCTTTTTCGATTTTTAAAGAAGGTTTATGCATCCATAAATTAATCAATCGTAATTTATAACATAAACGAAAGTCAAAAAAATGTTTATGTTGATTATTTATCACTAAAATATCATATACTCACCACGAATTTTATATGTGGATTGTTAAACTTAAAAAACATAAGCAAGAACGTTATAAAAAAAATGCCTTTTTCAATATAGGTAATAAAAACAGAATTCATTGTGTAATTGGCTATAATTTAAATGCCTATTTTAGGTATTACTAAACACACATGGTTTTGTATGATACATCATTTAGGCTGGTATCCACCTCAAAAAAAGTTGTCGAGTTAAATTCTAAAACAAGAATTCTCTATTAGTCCGATAATTTGCATTCTCTTCTATCACATGTTTTAATAATCTGAAATGAACAGATCTTTATTTTACAGGTTTATCCAACTTTTTAATATATGTAGTATGTATGGGTTTTGACTAAATTTGTTTTATTACTTTAATTGAAGCACTCTTCATGAAAATGAAACTGTAATATTTCTGAGATTCAGTCAATATCAAGTTACAAAGCTTAGAAATACCTTACGAAAAAAGGTATTGAGAGCTCATACTTGGCTTGTTTTTTTAATCATAGTTATTTTAGCTTATCATGACATCATAATAAGACAAATTTTGTACTATAAATAAACTTTTGCTCACAAATGGGCATAGAATAATTTTTTACAGATGTCATTTGATGCTAGTTACTTAGTAGCTCATGGCGAGCTTATATTTGGAGATGATTTACACATACCATTATTGAATTTTGTCTCACAACTGGCGCACAAAATAATTATTTATTTATTTATCATTTGTTTTTAGTTAGATCATTTTTTGCAAAATTTAATTTTGACTTTCGGTTAGATCACAGTTTGCATAAAATAGTTTTTTGCAAAAATCACTTGCTCTAACTTAAATATTAATATAGCTCATGGCAAGCTAATAGTTAAAACATGGAAATGATATTGTACAATTGTTAAATAATAGCTGAGGGTGAGCTAATAGTTAATATTTGAATATGATTTTATAACATTAATGAACTTTGACTTTGACTCGTTGGCGCAAGACTAGTATAAAATAATTTTTACAAATATCTTTTATATTTAATCTAATGGTGGGCCCTTTATTGGTTATATGCCAATGATTTAGAATAATTTTAAAATTTAGTCGGACTCTCACAGCAAGGGCTAAATATGATTTTTACAAATATCATGATTATATCAGTTTTCGATTTACATGTGAGTTCGTTACTTCATCCTATTTATTATTTTTTTATAAGGTGTAAAATTGAAATATTTATCCTCGCTTTAGAGCAGACTTTAAATTATTTATGATGAAAAAAATTTTTGCTAGTTAATCGATTAAAAACCCAAAAAAAAAAAGAAAACCATTTCGAAGGGTCATTTCTTTCTAATTTGTATTTATTGCGACTATATATAAAATATAATCGACGAGGCAATTTATTTACGCACCGACGAGGCAATTTATCTACGCACCGTGAAACACAACCATAAACAAAGTTGGATAATTTTTAATTTGTTTAATTAAAAATTATAGTTAGATGAACAGGAAGCTA
Organism: Chrysopa pallens; assembly: GCA_020423425.1. Classification (NCBI taxonomy): domain Eukaryota; kingdom Metazoa; phylum Arthropoda; class Insecta; order Neuroptera; family Chrysopidae; genus Chrysopa; species Chrysopa pallens. Next base: position 67,177,715 of record CM035591.1, on the reverse strand, counting down.
TGGAGAATTGGATATTCTTATCTGTATCCTTATTTTTATTTAATCAGAATTATTATTTTTAGTATCATTATTAAATCAAATTGTGGGCTAGTGATTATTTTATATTTTAGTCAACTATATGCCCAAAATCTATCCATAACAAGTAGCTAAAAAGCCATTACATACTGGAGTAAGCGCTGGCCAGTGTTACGGGCCAAAGGTAAGTTATAACCACAATTTAGTAGCTAGTGATTGGTAAGGAATAAGTTTAAATTCAATTCGGAAATTTATGGAATATAATCTTTGATAATAAAACATAAAATAATAATAGAGGACTTTGTTAATGTAATGAATCCATTCTTATAAATGAAATATATCTACAGTTAGTTTACTTACTAAGAAAACTAAGAAAATGTGTGACCTAATCTGTGTCAGATTTGGTAAAGCTAATTCTAATAGCTATGTGGGCAGTACGAAGACCCACTAAGAGGCGTATTTTTTATTTTGAGGTGCTGTGTGTCTCCTTCTTACATATACCGCTTGAGGTTAATTTTTAGTACGTCTGATCATCACAACTATTTAAAATATTTTATTCGCGACGAGAATCAATTTATCCACCCAAACTAAAATCAGTTCAGAAAAAACGGTCTCTCAGGTCAACAATAAATATGTTCTTAAATATGTTCTTAAGCGTCAATGGGAATAAATTGTAATAGCCATAAATTTGTGTTTCAATGAGTCCTATAACTGATCGAATAGGTGGCATCAAAATTCAAACCAAACAACCTTTGCGGTCTAGACACCGGTCTACATATACGTTTCCCATATGCAAGAAAAGTGTGTTAAAAACAAGTTCGTGAATTGAATTTAAATAACACAATTTGGAAAACGTTGTAGGAAAAACTCCTTGTGTTATACGTTTAACATCTGTTGTGAATGCAGTAGTATGTACGATATATTCCATAATACTCAAATATTCGAAGAATGTACTGGGTTGATTTAATTTCAATGCGAGGAAAATCAATCGGTTAATGAATAGTTTATTAACCTTATGAATAAATTTTGAACGTGAGATATATTTTATAGGTAGATATTTAGATCTGATAACTTTTTTTCCTACTTTTTATTTTTATTTTTATTTTTAGAGGAACAAAAAGGCCTGATTGTTTGACATTTGTAAAGAAACAGTATTTATTTAGTTTATTTGGGGAATGGTAATGACCATATATATGTTTATAGCTTTAACTTTAAGAATCAGCTTATTAATAGAAAACCAAACTTTTAATGAAATCAAGACCAAAAAATCTGTACAAAGAATATAGTAATTATTATTACTATAATTATTATGATTACTACTCTCGAAGTATTATATTTAGTCAAAGTTTAACCATTTATGTATCTACTACTTTAATAAATGTTATACTATTATTCCTGAAATAAAAAAATTGTCCAATTCTTATTCATTAACCATTCTTTCGAGCTGTTACGCACTTGGTGGCATAATTTAAAAAGAACAAAAGGAATGACCAATGTTTCTAAAATAACACCACAAAAAGTTAATTTGTTGAAATTAATTTCAATATTCTAAGACCCATATCTCAATCAGGCTGAAAAAAATACCGTTGTATGTAATACCATATCGTTTTCTATGTGAGATGGCGGGTATAAGCACAATTTAATAAGCATAACATTTAACTTGTTCGGGTTTTTGCTGAATTTATAATGCATTTTGAAATGTGGGTTAAAATAATATTTTTTATTAATTAAAAACATTTAAAATTTATTCTTCAAGTCCATCATATATTGAGATTTATTAGGCCAATTAAACGGAGATTCTATTTGGAATTAATTTCCGCAAAACTGAAGATTTTAATCCATTCAAATAGATCCAAATACATAAAATCTGATTTCGGGCCATCGTGGGTGGTAGATTTAATTTTTGGCAGCCAAAAAACTCGCCTTCGCTAAAAAGATTACAAACTTCAATTTATGATTTGAATGATTTGAAAACAACGCATCCTAAGGAAAAATTGACAAATATAAAGATAAAAGCACCTAAAATTCTTCGTCAATTGCCAAAAACAAAGCTCACCACCTCCGATGGGGCGTACTTAGATTTCATATATTTGGGTCTATTTGAAGATAATAAAGCCATCTCATTAATTCCAAACACTGCGAATATTGGGTCTCGTTTAACTGACCTATATCTATCAAAATAATTGTAAATTGCAGCATAATAAAATTGAAAATATAATACATAATTTGATTGGTTGTATACAGAACATATATTTACAAAATTTGTTTCCCATTGATTTTCTCCGGTTCGTTAAATACATCTTATAAAACACTTGTAAGTACTTACTTTATGTAAGAATAAGTAAGTATATCAAATATAAATTATATTCCATTTAAACGATTATCCGTAATAAAGAATATGGGTTATAATTACTAACAAAACAAACAGTATTATTTTATATGTATTCCTATAGGTAACATGAATGAAACACGCCCATATAACTCGGGGAATAAAATTCTGGCACATATTATAGAAATGTTATTGTAATTCATTTTCTTTAATAATTTACATTGTGTGTATAAAATGATCCGCTTTTACTATTCGACAGCATGAAGATAGTTTTGTTGATAAAATATAAGTTATAATGGCCACATTGGAGGGAATCAGGGAAAGAGATATCAAAACCTACGTTAAATTAATTTTAATTGACATACTCCCAAAATGTAACAATTATCTGTAAACGATTTCTACATTATCGACCATTCATGGTTAACGTGTATTTTCACTGATATTAAATTATTAACAAAGCACTTTAAGCCAAATTCCAAACATAACTTAGTTCTAAATTTTGTTTATATAGATACATCAGTTTTTTCCGATATCATAAATTCTTTCTTCTTCGGATTACCTATTATCTAAAAATGAAATATAACAAAATATTCAAGAACAAGTTATTATTACAATTTCTGCTCTCCACTATGCTTTTGACTATTAAGCATCGCCAACTGTGGCTCACTGTTTTAATTGGAAATTTACATAAAACTTCTTTTATTCGGGAAAAATTATAGCTTACTTTCTAAATAAATATAAAAGAGAACTTAAAAATTCATACTCAATAGATAAAAATCAAAATTTCTGATTCTATACCCTAAAATTAACATTTGTGGTTTATTTTAATTCATAGTTAAAAATTAGAAAATAATAACTATGCGTGAAATACAGAAAACAGCGAACGTGTATCTTTACGTTTGTGGAATTATAGGGTACCTTGGCCCCATAAAATTAGGGATGTTTTATTTTATTCTAGTTTAATATGTTTCGATGTAAGATCAATCGTTAATTTTTCCTTAAAAACCCAGATACTTCTTGCAAAACACTATGAGGCTAAGTGAGGCGAGAAAATTGTAGAAATATAACCTTAAAACTTTATTCAATAAACATCCGGTTTTTGCAATGAAAATTTCGTACGGAATGAATAAATAAGGGTTTGAGAGAGTGAGGACTATAATGTACACAGTTGCCTGTAGATGCCAGAGGGGGCATTAATGTTACAAATGTTAATGTTATGTGTAGCTTTAGATATAATGTATACAAACATACAAACATGCATATTACAATAACAAACATATACTGTCATAAAATATTTACGATGGTAACTAAAAACAGTAATATAATCGTTTAATTACGTTTTAAATCAAATAATATGTATTTAACAAATCTATTGTTAGCTTTACAGTTAGATGTTATATAATACATAAACGTTATACACATACACTGTCATAATATAAATAAAAATTATTATAACTTGACTGATAAAATACCATTAAAAATTGTAAAACTGTTCTAGAAATTCGAGAATTTAAAATAAAAAATTGCTTTAAGCGTTTTTATTATTCATAAAATAATAATAATAAAAAAAGCCTAATTATGATTTTCACATATCAAATATTTGATGCTAAAAGTCAACTAATCAGATTACAAAAAATTTCCATTCAACAATCTATCCAGCGATTGTTATTCATATGGACCATCATAATATAAGACCGTATATAATAACTAACCCGGGTGCGACCTGTCAGTTCTACTTAACTAAGTTCCCGGTGCAAAGAATAATAAATTCTGTAGTAAGTTACGTATTTATGCATGAAATGATAGTGATCGAACGCAAATTTTTGTTTTCAGTAAAATATTAGAGACAAAAAATGCCAAACTCATATACAAGAAGTAAGAAGGTATTTAAAGATTTGTTACAAAATGTTCAAGATACCTTTGCAGTGGTGAACGCGAGTACAGACTTTTCAAATTATAAGAAATGTGCAGATGGCACGTACTTGAGCATACTTGGCACATAGTTGTCAGATATTGATAGGGTGTATCACTAATGAGACTCTGAAGATTGTGATATGTTAATCTGAAGTTTTGCATATCAATAGGGTAAATATTGAGTAGAATAAAATAGCGCTTCAGATATTGACAGTGAATCCAAACGAAGTAACCTGCTCCCCTCCTTCATCATCTTAAAATTCGGTATTTCTTTATGACGTTTATATGACGTGACCAAAACACTACTGTCATGGTGTGACGTCATTTTAGTAAAAATTAGTAATTGTCTTTGTCATTTCAGTCTAATCAGTTATCTTAATTAATAAAAAAATATTTGAAAGTCTTAGGTTGTGTTTTGTTCTGAATGTGTTATACCAATATTCACAACAATATATACCGATATTACGTCACCAAAATGGCACACAGCCGTTTTACAAGATTTTTATAAAAAACGTTTAAATTTTTATGTAATTTTATGGCAAGAAATCGTATTTATTTTTCAAAAATATTTTGAAGTGAAACTTCTTTAGGCGCGACTAGGGAGTAACTCAGATTTTTTTTCTGACGGAAGTAACGTTTCCGCCATTTAAAAATAATAATAATTCTGATTGGTTGTAAGTATGTTTCCGCCATTTAAAAATAATAATTCTGATTGATTGTAAGTATATGTCATATACTACACGCTTCTTGACTTAATTAAATTTTTTTTATATCTCTAAATATACTTGTTTATTTATTACTTTTAAAATAAGTAAATTAAAAATAAATTTTCTGACAATTGCGACATTTTATAATATTTAATAACAAGGTTATATTGACATGTGCTGATCTAACCTTCAATTTGCTACTCTCAATTATTTTAAGAAATTATGATGACATTCAATTACCTGTTTCGAATGAATAATATTAATATAACATTTAAATAATCTTTGTAAAGCACATGAATAATAAATATAATTAAATTATAATATAATATTTATTTATTTAAGTTAATATTTAATCATTTCAGTGATATATGTCGTCAACGCCAAAGAAGTTTCACTTCAATCGCGCGTAAAGGTTACACGCACACTTTTTTTTTTTTTGTGACTATTTATTAAGAAATCAATATTTTAAAGTACTTTTTGAAACATGTTATCATACATTATAATAATAATAATAATTAATTGGCCTGGTGTTGCAAATATAATTATGTACATTTCATGTTAATAATGTGAATTATATGAATTTATTTTCTAAGACATTTGACTTGTATTTCTGAACATTGGACGTAAATAGTGATATATGAGAAAAAATCAGATAATAAATTGTAGTAGATATATATTTTCATTTTTGTATTACATAGCATATAATAATTTTTCTACCTAAGATATCTCTCCAAAAGTACTCTATAATGGATTTGTTTACAACCATAACATCTAAAAACTATTAAAAGTAGCAAAATGTTTTACTTTATTACTTATAAAGAGCTATTTGAATTATCTTAGTTGCAACGTATACTTTTCAAATACACAAAATGTATAATTATTATGCTTATATTCACAAAACATTTCTAAAGTCCTATTTAACTGTTAACTGCGTCAGATATAATATACTTAATATTTCCGGTTGATTATGAATAATATTTGTTTTCATAGTTTGTTGTAGAAAATTGTGTTCGAGGAAATTTGTTGTATGAGAGTAAATATCTGTGTTTTGTACACACAACTCATACGTGGGTGAGTTCATTTTCTGCATCGATGAATTCATGAATGAATCAGTGTATGATCTATTTTCTACTTTATTTAAAATGACCTTTCGATACATATCAATGTGTTTTTTGTTCCATTTTGCAATATTGTTAATTAACCCTTTCGAGCCCAAGGGTCATATATATCTCAGAAATATATTTTAAGTACACAAACAAATATGACCCAATAACGACTTTTTTTTGTTAACAATATAATTTTGAATATTCTTTGATTATTTATTTTTAAGGTTTTTGTTAAAATAAATTTGCACGCCATTTATTGTCAAATTTTTATTGCGGGCGATGACAGTTGCTTTACAAAACAGTAAATTCGAGTGCGTATGTGTTTATAAAGTATTATTTGTGTTGTAAGCCAAGTAAGTGAAAAACTTTTATTTATATTTATATATTACCATATTGATAATTATGTGTTTTGGAAATTCAATAAATCGTAAAGAGGCAACATTGTCCCAATGGTCGTGAAACTGTACATCTCATAAGTAGATTCCAATAATTGAACTAGTCCTTATTTCAAATATTTTTTGTTTGTTTTATTTTTAGAATATTATACGAAATGGATGCGGAATATTAAAACTGAGTGAAAAGGAGATTCAACAAATTTTGTTAGCCGACAATAGTGATAAAGATGGGCTGGCGCTTGATCAGCAATACCAAACGTTTTTAGTGAAATATGTGTGTCAGGGTGTGTTATACATTGAAATAGAAGATCATACAGTTCAACAACCACAAGAGCCTTTAGCGTCAATCAAGGAACATCAATAACCACAACCAGTAATCAATTGCAGCCACAAAACTTATACACCTAATATTACTCATAATATGGACTATTAATTTGGAAAAGTACAAATCTGCAAAATAATTTAAGAGAATTCATTGACAAAAGTTTCAGATGCACCACAAATTTCGATGTTTTGATTCTATATATTTTTTTAATTTAAGTAAGATATCCTTCCCAAAACGGAAGTGAATTTAAAATTGAAAAAAACTTATATTCGGAGCATTTCATTGGATAAATTTAGTCAAGGGATAAATACCATGTTTTATCATCTTAGAGATTATTGAATATCATTTTGGTTAATTTGTTTTACATTATGTATATTTAAATAAATAAACTATTTACAGAATAAAATATTTATTTTTATTTTATAAAATATAACAATAGTTGATAGAATAGTATAAGAATATAATTTGATCTTCTAAGTTGATATTAAAATAATTATAAAGTCCACAATGACACGTTAGCCCCAAAATAAAATTTGGAAAATAATCTATAGGCACATACTAATTGAAATACCTTAAATATCAGAATAAAAGTTTAAAAAGATAATTTAGAAAATTATTTAAATAAAAGTAAAATTTTCATTAACTACGTTTACAAGATAGTTTAAACTCCATACAGATTCGTAAACCTTTAAAAAAATTGTTCTGAAAATGTTTGATTTCAAATTTTAAATCATCATGATAATATTTAAAGATTTTAAATGAAAAGTGTGTAGCGCATGGACATAAATTGATAAGATACTTTTTTTTATTGATAAACATTCTTTCAGAGATTGTAAATTTGTAAAATTAATTTGGACTGTTTAGTTAGTTTTATAAATGTGGTACATCCTTAAGCCTTTTAAAATTCGTTGGAAAAATACAAACAATAATGTACCACAACGCTATTCCAATATTACTCAAATATCATTTTATTCCATTAATATGCAATCCTCATCCGTAAAATTTCAATTTTGTTTCTCATTCGGAGGAGAGTTCAGTCACATAAAAAATTTGATCCGCCAGAAAGTTAATAAAAAAAAAACTTAAAAATTATTTTGTATTCATTGAATTCCTTACACGGATCTTTCTGCTTTATGGATGGAATTAAAAAAAAAAAAAATTGTTGTGTGTTTCTTATAGAAGTGTATCGCATTTTATGGAAGTTTACTTATATTTCATTCTTTATGCATAATCCCTAGTGTACAATTGTAATCATGCATAATACGTGGTATTTGTGTATTATACAAAACTTCACAATATCTTAAGATGATGCCTAATCCATTTAATTGCGTTAAATTAATTGAACTGAATTTGCTTAGAGATTAACTATTTCAGCAAATTCTCATTATTGATATCCGAGTCAAACAGTATATTTTGTCTAAGTGTCTAATATTACACAAATGGGTAATAAAAAATTACCTCAATCATTACCTATGTTCACAGATAAAATTTCTGAAATTTTAATTAAAGAAAAGTCTAATTAAAATTGACACAAGCTTAATAATGACTGATAACCGTTTGTTTGTTACTATATTAGAAATATCATTAAAAAATAAATGCAAAAATCGTAATGACAAACATGCGATAAAACGAGGTATCCGTTATTTGACGGAATAAAAATATAAAAATTGTTATTTTAGAATAATAATTAATTATTGCAAATTCAGCAAATTGATTTTATTCTTTCATTGTTTCATACGTTATGAATATATTCATCTTTAATGTCTAAATTAAAATAATAAACTAATGCCCAATTTTAAAACGGTGCACGTAATGCAAATTTCGATGACCACGCACAAAATTGTTCCCTGTTACCCAATTTAAATGATTCCTTTCTACTATGGATAAGGTTTGCTTTAAAGTTAACTTCAGTTAAAACTGGAAAAACAAATTCCAGGCCCAAGATGAAGGGCCAAAAAAAGCCATAAATGATTATATATTACCCAAAAATACTATCTTTAATAATAATTATTAATTTAGAAGTCAGTTCTTCTAATTATATTTAGAAGACGTATTCTTAGAAATCATAACTTCAAAGGATAGTTAGCCACAAAAATAATTATTTTATTAAATATTTACCCCGTTTTGAAAAAATCGAGTTTTCATCAGATCTCGACGTTTTGAGGTTACAGGAAGCTTCCCTGAGGCTGTCACTATATCTGCATATATGTGTAGGTTAGTAAGTTTTCTAAGAGGGGGGAAACCTTTTTACGGATTCCAGGTATATCGCCTGGATCTGTGATGACTCGACGCGGCGTCATCTAAAATTAACGCTAGCGCCCATACTAACTAAACCCTATACCCCTTTTTTTCTTCCCTCTTATCCCTCACGGAAACCGCCGTCAGGCATTACTACGTGGGGAGAGGATCTAATTTTTGCTCTTCCTTCTGGTGACTAAGGTGTTATCTTCCTTCCTTCTATCATTTGTAATTTGATCTTTCTCTTTCGGTGGAACCATAAGTCTGTGAGGACTTCTGTTTCAAACATGCTGGTAGCGTTCCAGGCAGCCTCTGATGATAACATTGCTTCAACTCGGGAATCTGGTTACATTGTCTGGCTTAGGATCCTTTCCAACTCTTCACTATTTGGATCGAAACGAGGACATACAAAGCAGATGTGCTCCACATCTTCAGCTACTCCTGGGCAGGCCGGGCATTCTGGAGAATCATCATGCCTTAAGCGGTGTGTATACTCTCGAAAACACCCGAGTCCTGACAACATCTGTGTAAGATAATAACTGACCTCGCCGTGATTCCGGTTAAGCCAAGTGTCTGTCCGAGGTATGAGGCGGTGCGTTCGCCTACCCTTCTCTGCTGCATCCCACTGCAGTTGCCATCGGCCTATGCTATTCTGCCGTTCTTCCATTCTATGTTCTTCAGGGCTCATTGCAGTTTGCCTTCTTCTTTGGTAAAGGGCCCGTCTGTCCTCTGTTAGAACTCTGAGAGGTAGCATTCCGGAAATGAATCACACTGCTTCCTCTGATATTATGCGTAGGGTGCTTTGTCGATAGATTGGACTAGCTTTTCTCCATGATTCCTGTAACTCTAGAGCATCGGTCCAAATAGATATGCCATATGTGAGCACTGATGTGATTACAGATGCTAGAAGTAGTCGTCTACTCTGCTTTCTACTCTGCCTCCAACATTAGGCATCAATCTAAACTAGCCCTCATCACCGACGCCCTGGCACCGACGTGTTCTACCTGCTGTTTGAAGTTGAGTCTGACATCAAGCATCACTCCCAAATAATATATAAATGGTTGTGATTCTATTTCGTGCTCTCTAACGTTTAACTTGATGGTTTCAATTATCTTCCTGTTGGTGATCAGAACTCCTTCGATTTTATGTTTAGCCAGTTGCAAGTTCATCGTATTCATCCCTTTGATAATTCTTCCGATCCTTATGTCGAAAGCCAGGTTTATCTCTTCGAGATGTTTCGCGACGATCACTACGGCTACATCATCAGCATATGCAACAAGTTTAACTTCCGCTGGCAATGCTATTCTCAAGAGGCCATCTTACATGATATTCCACAGTAAAGGACCTAAGACTGAACCTTGAGGTACTCCTCCGGTGATTTCGCACTTCTCTGGGCCGTTTTTCGTATCATATTTAAGGTCCCTGTCCGTGAAATAGCTCACTACCATAGTGTGTGTGTGTGTGTGTGTGTGTGTGTGTGTGTGTGTGTGTGTGTGTGTGTGTGTGTGTGTGTGTGTGTGTGTGTGTGTGTGTGTGTGTGTGTGTGTGTGTGTGTGTGTGTGTGTGTGTGTGTGTGTGTGTGTGCGCGTGTGTGTGTGTGTGTGTGTGTGTGTGTGTGTGTGAAAGTATGTACACCGCTTATAACTTTTTGACCAAACTTAGATTTTGAATACAATTTGGATCTATCCGAACTGGTAGATTTTAAGTATTAAAATCTATGAAAATTAATTTACTCTCAATGATTAAATATAAAATAAAATTATTTTGACTTATTTGCCAAAACTCTATTGGTTAGGTAAAAGATATATAGATCATCTATACAAACTGGGGTCTTTCAAAAAAATATATTTTTTGTCGACCAATCGTCTAATTTTGGAAAATAACTTTTTGTTCAATACTGTTTTTTATATTATATTTTATCTTGTTATATGCTAATGTTGGACTTAAATTTAATGGGCGTAAGTTAAAATTTAAAAATTTTCAAAAAAAATGTTTGTAATTATTGTCTACAAATTGTTGATTCAACAAAAAGTCCTTGAAGAAGTTATTTGTTCATTTAAAACTACTATTAATTATATCTTAACTGATGTTACTCTTAATATATTGAACTATAACACCCGTAAAGTATTCGGAAGTATAAAAATGAAGAGAAAAAATGTGGATATTTTTAATGGCGTAACTTCAATGTAACATTGTTGCTACAAAAATTAAAAGCAATAAAAAAAAAACTCTAAATACATAAACCTTTGTACAGAATGTCACCAATAAATTTTCACCTTTTTTTAAGGTCAATTCGAATAAGTGTTGACCGTATGTTTTAGTGTAGTTATAACGTAACCTTATTTATGATAACTTCTACTAATAATACTAAACTTTATCATATTTGTTGAAAGACTTTGAGGCTCAATTATTTTTAACATAAAATAGCTAATTTCAGTAAGATATAGCAACTGTTTACGTTAAGTAGATATTGTTTATTAAATATTACCTAGTTTATATCGACAAAAAAAAACGAATTTTTTTGAATTTTACTTCGTTGAAACTCTAAATTTAGAAATTCGGTTATTCATTTAAGCATTCAACGAACTAGAATTATAATAATTTTACTTATAATTTTTATTGAAATAATAATTAGGTCGTTAGGCCCTTCTGTACAATTGAAAAGAATTGAGAGGGGTGGGAGAAGACACGTATTATTCCTTTAGGACGTGGTGGTAGATTACTCAAGTAAGTGTAGTAGTCACAATGTCGTTATTGTGCTTCAGCCTAATAATATACGGTACACTGTTTAGATTACATTGATGAAATGGCTCTATGGAGAATATATAACAAAAAAAGGAAAAAAACATTCGGGCGTGAAAATGTATATACATAGCAGCTTAAGTTATGTGTTTTGATACTAACTAAACATTCTTGTGTCCTTTGTTAGGGTGTAGTTTCTACATTATAATATTTTGTTGTTATTTTACTCATTAATAAGATTACATTTGGACGCATCTAATTTCAGACCTGATGTTATAAATTTGAATGGAACCATCAAGTTGCTGGATGAAGAAACTTGTCTCTGTGCTTAACTTTCTATTATTTGCTTCAGTTAGAAGTACTAGTCTTTTAGCGATAAACCATAAAATTACGATACATAACCGATTTGTCATTTTTTGGGTTACTATAAATGTGCATCTTAGTTGTTTTTTTTTTTAAATTAATCGACTTTGAGAGACTAGTAACTAGCACTGCGTTCAACCATTTTTTTGTATTGTGAGGGATCTCCATAACGTACCCGTAACCAAAACTATCGGATATCCGATATAAACATATATCCGTAACAGTAACGGATATAAAAAAATTTTATTGGATAAAGTCTTTGCAGATCCACTTAAAATCTGTAAAAAAACAAACCCTAGGAATAGAGCTAGATTATATTAATTTTGGCAGTTACAAATTCTTATTTTTACTCATATCGGGTTGAAATCGATGTGTCTAAATATATAATTTAGACACATAATATATATAATTTAATAAAATTAGAACATTATTGATTTTTATAGCGTTCAATCTCAAATCAAAAAAAAAAATTTTTATTTCAGTGATTCTAAAAAATCCTTTTTATTGCTATCTGAAAAATGGTAATGATGTGTAAGGATTCGCCGTTTAGAAACTTGACGTTTTGTGAACAGTAAATATTGACCTAAATACCGAATATTGAATATAAATAATGTAAAATACAATTTCAACTCATAATTTTGTAAATACTTTATACTCGCGGTTACCGAATATGTAAAACCTTTATACCTTCAATTGAAACTACTTAGAAACTTGCTGTCATATACGAAACGATATGCTCAAATTGGGCTACTGCACCATTTGAATTGTTCTTACTATACTGCAATGTTATATTTTCTTTCTACCTCTCATAACGAATCAATTCGATTATTATGTCTAAGTACAGCATTGAACACGATAAACTTAAAAATTCATCCGTTTTACATAGTCCACAATTCGTTTACTTTCATTTATAGCCTAACGCATAATAATTTTCATTGGCCCCTATTGTATTTTCTTTTATAATATTTTTTCAACAATATTATAGGGTTATTTGAAGAATTAGTGTATATTTATTTATTTCAAGAATTTTTTACTTCATCTGATTATTGTAGCACGGGTGCTAAAAAAAATGTTTGATGTAGTTTTATACCCCCATATACAGACATAATAAAATATTGCATAGTATTATCATTTTAGAAAATTTATCAAACTGCTTGTTTGTACACTCAATAATTGAGTATTGGGGTGTTCTAAAATCCTAGAATGATAAAGATCGTTATACCCTGTTATGATGCCATTTTAAAGTATTCCTACAGAGATTGTATGTAAAACAATGATTTCAGAAAAAAAAAATGAACAAATCATCTTTGAAAGCTTAGAACTTCTTTGTTTGTAATCTTTTTTCCAGATTTTTTTCGAAAAATCTGGAAAATAACAATTTTCGGATGTGTTTCAATGACTATGATAACTTGTGTACAGTGGCAAATGTCGTTGTATATCAAATTTTGTAAGCTTGGACAAAAAACAAAACTCTAAAATAAATTTTAAATTTAATTTAAAAATACATTTCTAAATAAAAATTCTCTTCAATAACCATATTTATAGATAACAAAAATGGAAGATTGCATAATTCGCAACAAGAAAATGCTACAGATTTTTTCACATGTACCATTTAATTGTATTTAAGTTGATTTTTTACAGCTTGAAAAGTTGTTTACCAGAATTAATTTTCTTTATTGAATTGAAACATAGATTTTAAACTAAATAAATTGTAAAGTATATATTAAAACTGCGGATTAAAATAAGAGAATCGAAAACTTTTGCAGCCAAGTACACGTGTAAGTTTAAGTTTTCAATTTTAACGTTTAAATATTTTTACGTCAATTCTTATTACGCAAGAACACAAACATTTTCTATTCCACTACATTTTCACATTTTTATGTAATCTTACAACACAACTTCGCGTTTGTATATGGATATTATTTGTAGTGTACATAAGTTTTTACACTGATAGAGGATGAGATGTAATTTATCAAAGCGTACACTACGTTTATATGAATCTTTGTAGAGATTGATAGGCTATAAATCCTTGAACAATTCTACACTTTATGCCCAATTTGCCGAAGCAGTGTTGTACTATATTTAATCATCTTGAAAAATGATTATATCAATATCATTAAGCATGCTTTCATTTATTTTTTTATGTTTATTAAATAAAGAAAATTATTGTAACAAACATACATTTATTACATCTTAAAGAGTCAACTTAAAGATTTTAAGTATTCATTTCGACAGCAGAGTCTGTCGTTAAACGTAAAACACAATTTGAAACGTACAAAACCGCGTACATACGTGCAAAATTCACGTGTAACGTAACAGCGTAACTTTGACGCATAAAAGCAACTTTCGCGTGGACGTAAATGCGTAACATCTTCGTTACGTATCAACGTGTAACAAAAGTTGATACGCGACGATGTTACATCGCGTCCCAAATATTGTCGGTGAATTTTAATCGAATCAAAAGATGTTTTTGGTAGGATTATGAATAGTGTGGACTCAATAACGCAACATTTGCTACGATAAAACGTAAACATTATTCATTTTAATTTTAATTGTATTTAAATATTTCGATATGGATTGGAACGAACAAAAAATAATACAATTTATTGAAATTTAATAGCATAAACAAATACTTAAGTGAAGGTACCCCGCTTGGTAAACAGATGGAACCCTATACAACACATAACAACAATGTAACGTCGAAACATATACAAACTCCTGGCCTCGTAACACGTAATACAGTGTGGTTTGTAATCGAACGAGTAATATTTTTGTTCACTTTTTTCTCTTATACATGCAGTTATTAATTATATACAGTAGTACCTGGAGTACAATTTTACCTGTTATATTATTATTGCAGTTTGTATGAAATATAATCATACTTGGTTTATTCAAATATATTTTTGGTCCCACTGTGAAATAATATCTTTATTACCCAATCTTCTACGAAGCACAATGTGTAATTAATTTTTATTGTTTAAAATTTGACATCATGGTTTTAAATCTCGTTGATATTGTATAGATTGAACTGATTAATTTCTATACCACTATTGTCTTACAATTATTTCATTGTCTCTGCATATATTCCCGGCCAGTACATTTGAATAGGTGTCTAATTTGTTTGGTTGATATAATTTTCGCTACAATTATTGTATTCATATCATTATTTCCAAAATAATATCAATGTTTCTGTTAAAAATGTATATATTCAATGAGCATTACCACAAGGAATAAAATATTCTTTGTTTAGATATATTCATTCATTCAACATTAAATCATTCAATTGTATAAAATTTATTCAGAATAGGTATCAGGGTATTATATAATTAAAATTAGTTCAAACAGATAGAATTGACTTAGCTTAGGGAAATTCATTTCAAAACTTTTATTTTTATACATTTGATTCAAGGCTTACGCTGTCTTTGTTAGCATTTGCATGATGTTTTAATAGTGAGAAGAAACAAGACAAAGATGAGAGTTTGAATTTTAAACTTGTGTTCTATGTTCTTGTAAGACTAATTTTTTTCAAAGAAAGTAACACTTAATCAAGAAAAAGTAACTCGGGCATAGGTAACTCTGGTCTACTCAATTTTATAATTTTTACGTCATACTTAACCATAACCAGAATTTATCAATCATTGACGTAAAATAAAAAACTCGATGCTTCATTATCTTATTTTTCTCATATTTCATCAACCAATTGGTCTTTTAAAAAACAAAAAATTATCTTTATTGATCGAGTGTTAAAAATATTTTTTTTAAATAATTATGACCATTTATAATTTTGAAAAATAGTAAAAGTGCCATGGGATAATAATGTTAAAGTAATTTTAGTATTTCCATCATATTCCTACAAATAACTGTGTTTCGAAAGTATAACATCATGGTGTAAAGGGAGTGAAAACACAAAAATATGCAATTTTGATTTGATTTTCGATATATGATATTTAACGGCAATTTTATTGATGTGGTGTATTTTCACCTTAGAAATAGTTATCAAAGTTATCTAAAGGTCAATTTATATATTATTGGGTTTAAAATTTGGGGTTTAAGTGCTTGGCGTTTGGTATTATGAATTTTGAGTTTATGAAGTCGAAGGTATGGATTTTTGGTTTTTGTTTAAAAAAAAGTGGACGTTGTAATAACCTTGAGAGCATAAATTTCTAAAAACAAAATCTTATATATTTAAATGAGCAATTCTTGTATATATATAAATATATATATTTATATATATACATAATTGGAATCTCGGAATCGGCTCCAACGATTTTCATGAAATTCAGTATATAGGGGGTTTCGGGGGCGATAAATCGATCTAGCTAGGAATATTAATTTTTAGAAAATGTCATTTTATTTGTGTTTTATCGATAATTTTTTATAATGTAATGATATATTTGTTTAATATTTATAGTCATATAGTCATTGGAGTGGCTAAGTGGTAGCGTGCGAGGCTCTTATACAGAGAGCCCGCGTTCGAATCCCGGCTCGACAGACGAGTAAATTTAATTTTTTTTTTAAATTTTATTTATTTTAAACCCAACCCAACCCAACAAAACCACACAATAAAGTGAATAATATTTTTCAAATAAGATTTTGTTATTATAATTGTATAGTTTTTTATAATGTTATGATATATTTGTTTAATATTTAAAGTCATTGGAGTGGCTAAGTGTTAGCGTGCTGGACTCGTCTTCCGCCTCGACGTAATATAATTTCCAAAAAACACAATTTATAAATAAAAAAAAAATACCGATCGGTCATCCAGATATTATATATAAATATTGAACTTCCCGTTACAAATTCCATAACAAATCATTTCTTAACCGTATTTTTACCGCAGATCTTGGTAGTCCGATACTTTTTGAATGCTCTGTATACCTTTGATTATCACTGATACACGCTACTATGTATTCAAAATTTACCACTCGTTTCTATTAAATGATATTCTAATCATATCATTTTACAAAGTATATTATAATAATATCACTTTACATAGCCTACTCAAAGTGGTTACTTTTTCACATATATCGTATTCCACACGTAAGTAAAACATTATAATACATGTAATATTAATGTTTTATGTTAAAAGAAAATGCATTTTTCTTTACTGGCATATCGGAAAAAAAGGAAACAAAACAAAACATATTAAATAAATATGTAATAACTTATTGTTATAAAAACCTTAAGTGTGTTTTTGAGAAGTGTTACTACACTTAACTACTTTTACACTACATACAAGGACTGGTCGGGTAAAAAAATCAACAGTCATAAATTGATTCTACAAAAGTTTATTACTATCTTAATATAGATATTTAATCAATCTAATGAGTTAATACATATGCTATAATATATGCCTACTTATTATGTCCAGGATTATGTGTGTAGCTAAAAATATGATTTGTTGATTTTGTCCTGCATATTTGAATTTTCCTAGAGAAATGTTTCTATTAAAAATTGTAGAACTTGATATGTTCTATGATCATATCAAATAATAAGAAGAGAAATAACGTCTCTCGAAGAACTTATATTTTTATTAGTTAAGGAATGATCGCAATATAACGGAAGGGTCAGACCAGCATATCCAGAAAATTCCTCCAAATTATCATCAGATTATGAATCGGTACGATCAAGACAAGAAGTTAAACTGAATTAACATAACCCGTTGAAAATTTGACGTCATTATATTTTTAAAAATTTATTCGCATTTTCAAAAAGCGTGCACAAGTTTTCGTCGCATACAAATCGCCATTCAGAAAATCTGCAAATGCAAGAAAATCTGAAGCACTCTAGTAATTTTTTGACTATTTTCTTATGATTTTTCGATTCATACTTTTTTAATCCTGTAGGCCGTTATTGTGTCTACATTATACGACGTTGTTTTCTTCCAACCATTTTGCCTTACAAATCCAATAGATCCCTACGAAAATCAAACTAGTTCCCTCTTAAATTTTTCCTACTACTAATAGGTCAATTTTTGTCTGTATTCTTCGTATGCCATGACGAAAACTCAAAAAAACTGAAAAAGATACCTAGGTAAAAAGTACTTATAGAGCTTTGATAGTATTTAAAAAACCTAAACAATTATTTAAAGTGACCCATTTTATAAGTCGTCGCAGTTTGCATCTAAAAAATATTCACTTCTTAATCTACACTTCTATACAATAGTTCTCCGTTTTGAATCTCAGCTCAAGATTTTCAACTCAATGAAATTGATTAACACGGCCATAATTTTGATATTACATCCACATTTATGATATTACAAACAATGTTCGTGGGAAATATAAATTGAAATTACGATAATGTTGAACATTTTTGTTTTCTCCCTAAATTACAATAGTTTATAAGAATATAATAAACTAAAAAGGAAGTTTCATGAATACAACCAAAACTAAATATGTATGCAACTATAAAAATATACAAAACACAAAGTGTTGTTAAAGTGCCATATGCTTCTTTGCTTCGTCTTCCATTATGAGTATGCATGTTTTTAGAGTATTTGTGCAGTGTATGGCTTTAATTCTGAAGTACATACTTACACAATTTACTCTGTTAAACAAATATACAGGAACAAGGATAAAATACAAAGCCAAAGTGTTATAATTCCTTCTAAAGTGCGTGAGTTGAGAAACTGTTATGGTTAATAAGGAAGATTTGATTTTTATTTGGAATAATATATTCGTTAACATAACAGAATCGGAAAAAATAGTTTTGGATAACTTCGGATAAGGGCGAATTCTAAACTCTTGGCATTAGATAAAACTTATAAATTAATATCTACAATATTTGTTTATAAAATTGACTGGAAATTTCGATAAATCGGTTAAAATATATAATTTTTATTCGGCCATTTAAAGCTGTTAGAAAACTATTGATATTTCTCGTTGAAAAAATTGCTAATTTCAAAAATTATTTCCCAGACCAAGAATGAGAATTTTTTTCCACCAATATAAAAAAGTTTTTTGTTAAACGTTGACAGTTTGCTAAATTTAAAATAGAAATTGAGCCAAATATAACATACTTTATTATACAGGTGTATAATTCAATATAGAAAGTAACAAACAATTTTACAGAATTTGTACTTTTTTGTTTCAGGTATGTATCAAGTTGAAAACTTTTATGAACGATGTTATTTGTAAGTATAAAATGAAAAATTATTATAGTTTGGTATGCGCAATTTTATCACAACTTATGAATCTTTCAACGAAATATTATTTCTAGTAATATTTTAGAATAAATAATTGAGTAACATTTAAATACAATGTATAATCCAGAAACATTGTCGCAAGCTTTTCGAATATTTTTTCTAAAACTTAGATCAAATATTCTAGCAGCACCTGTGGTAGAAATTCGACCTTAATACATTCACTTGTGATATTTTCAAATATCTCAAAGATACATTTGAAAGAATGATTAATCTAATATATTGATGAATTAAAAAAATATAAATTTTTAAAAACCAGAAACGGTAATTAAAATTAATACTTAGTATTGATCAGCATATGCATTTCATATCATTTATAAATACCAATATAAAATTATATATGGACTTTTGCAGGCTTCGAAAACAAAAATAATTAAGTCATATACAAATTTTTAGTCGGGTATTTAAGATATGCTCATGTCCACCCACTCTAACAAATATCAAAACTATTACAAATCATTTTCAAAAATATTGCAATTGTAGAAATAAATATAGTTATCCAAAGAATTTTTTTACTCCCGACAAATCTTATAAGATCATGGAAATGAAAAATACCCATAATTTTTTTAAGTTATCTACTTAATTTATGCTTTGTCAAATTTGAAATAAAAATTTATTATTTATTATTATTGAATATACCTAATTTTTATATTCTGTATCCTTTTGATACAGTACCTTGCAAATTGTATAATCTCTGTTCGGTTCTTTTTATTATAAACAACTTGAATTTTTCTGCCTCATAGGATATTTCATTGATACTGAATTTTCTACATCACAATCTGAGACTAGACTCAATATCATAACATAACCTAGCATAGTTTGAAAATTAAATTAAAATTAGATCAAAAAGTTATAAGCTCTTTAGTAGAAGTTCTATTATATGTTATTATTATGAATGTAACAATATAACATATCTAAGTCTTTGTTTAATCCAGAGTTTTGAACGCTCGTAGTTTGCTTACTTTTAAAGAAATTAAAATATTAGATTCAGTTTCATTTCAGTTAATAAAAGACGTTTCAATTAAATAACTATTAAGGCAACGTCATTATTACAGGTAATTGGAGCCATAACATTGAACTGCCTGCAAACAGATATAATTACAAATAAGTGGAATTGCAAATAAAAATATACTTGATTTACGAAAAAAAATTTTAATTTCACCAAAACAATTATACGTAAATAGAAAATTAAAACCATATATATTTAGGCATATTATTTTAAACTAAACCTAGTGTATAACATCTCTATTTTTTTGAATCTCTTGTACTACAAATTTTTGATATCCTATATTTTGTTTGCATAAGTAAAAGCAGGAAGTATTTTAACAATAATAATAACAACATCATGAAAATATCCAACAAGAGAGATGTATGTAGAGATGGAAGGAGAGTTTTTTCTTCATATATTACTTGTCTCTTCATATAAGTGATATGTCGTCAGACCATATAGAGCATACATATTACATAGAAGAAGTCTTTATGTTTGGATTGAAACGAGTGCTTGTTCAATTTTTATGGACATTTAAATCAACAAATATATATATATGAGAATTTTGAATATAATATTTCTCCATACTCGTACTGAGGAATATCATATAAATGGCAAACAAATCTGAATACTCTTCTAGAAAACTAGTATTCTCCGAAAAAAACAAATGTATTTAGTTCAGTAAAAATTTAACTACCCCTAAGATTTTATGACTTTTCGCTGCTTTGTTCAAAATTCATTATTAAATATTAAAACTATTTATGTTTGTGATAACCTTTGAGCAATAACAATAAATCCAGCAAAGCAGTCGATAAAGGAATGAGGTCCTAGTAAAAAATGTAATCATTTGTTAGAATTATCGATCTTTTTAATTAATAATAAATGATCATTTGAACAACTATTCTCGAAGTACTTGAAAACCAACAATTAATGAAAATTAAATGTCTTAAATAAACTTCAAAAAAGCATTATTTTGCTAGTTACGATGTATGCAAGCACGGTTCGAAAACCGAAGGTATAATAAGATAACCGAAGGCATAAGTAGGTATTATTCAGAAAATGTGTGTTTTTAATTCCGAATTAAATATTCAAAATAGGTTTTTCCATTATTTATAATTAAAGAAGATATGATGAAAAGAAAATTGTTTACTATTCTTTTATGGGACAATATACACACATTAAAATTAAAATTAAAGAATTGAAAATGTTAATGACGAAGAGAGTAAAATTTATTGATTAAAATATACAAACGCCTTGTCAACGCGGTGTTATGTCTATAATTTTTCTGGTATTTATTTCAAAAATCTGTAACAGATTATGATTTTGCTGAATTAACTTCATTGCATTCATCGTCGATAAAAACGCCGATATTTTAAAAATACTATTCATATTTGAAATAACTTTTCGCTTAAAGTTGACTTTAAACCTTCGAAACAAAAATTGAAACTGAAAATAGAAAGAAATATTTTTATTTCGAATATTTAAATAATTGATTCGACATCTAAATGATACAATTCAAAGGTAGAGTATTAACAGAAAACAAGTTTAGTTATTTTGTAGCTGTGACTTTATATTTATGCTTATATCTCAGTCTTTAAATGAAATGTTAATACTCGCTTCCCGATGATTCCCAAACTTTACAGTCACAATTAATTATTGAAATGTTAATCTTGAAGCTGTGTCAAAATCAGCTAAATCTGTTTTCAATCTTTTCTTTATGGTAAGATATTTTAGAATTAATTTCGAATAAAATAGCTTATTATATAGCTATTGTTGGCAGCTATCAACCTTTTGTATCATAGCTGACAGCATTGCATGTGAATCTAAGTTTAAATTAAAACATGTTCATTACAAGATATTACATAATTAATCGTCTGTTGTAAGATCTGTTAAACCACTTAAAACCATATTATTACAGGTGCATAAATTGTGTCTTTGTTACATAAAAAGGTGTATATCTATGTTTAAAACGACTTGTTCATGTCATGTCAGGTTCTGTCTCTTCAGTCAAAGTGTTTCTGCAAGTTACTCAATCATTAAAAAGGGCTTTTTAAGCCCTATATATACCATATACAATAATTAACTTCTAAAATGTATAGAAGTTGAAAATTCACAGTGTATACATCATTACTTTCAAATATGAGTTGATGTCTAAGATACGTATTATAAAGGTCCTTCGCCTATCTGTTTATCAGATAAAAATTATTAAATTTTATCGAATGATATAGCTACTAATAAAACAAAGCTCAAGATTTGGTTTATTTGATCGCAAATCTTTCCAAAACTGCCAATCAAAATTGAAACTTCAATTTTATGATATAGTTTATTTATTACGGATATAAGCAAATCACTCAATACGTTAGATGGTTAGGCTGTAAGCAATCACTCAATACGTGGACCTCTCGTTGACAATGAAGTTGACAAAAATAAAATAATTATTAAAAAAAAGTAATTTCATTGATTTTACGGTGCTATAAGGATGCTTTCAAAAAATTGTTCATAAATAAAAGTTGTGGAGATATTTTTCTTTAGATTTGCCAATTGATAACAAATAATTTTCATCCGTTACACAAATGGGCGAAGGAGGGGTTCTTAATACGTATCCTCTACTATTATTGAATTTTATTACTTACATATTTTGTTATTAACCTTATACTCCATGTAACAATTTTAGTCATTTGATGTTCATTTTTTATAAATAAATAATCATTGTTAGTTAAAATAGAAACCTCTTTTTCTTTGTACTTAAAAAAAATAATAATTTCACCTTGTATCGAGAAAAAAATAAATGACTAAATAGGTCGCCTATTTTGGTGTATACGTAAAAGAAAAAAATAGGGATGAAAATTCTTTGATCAATGAACCATTATTAAAAAACTTTACAATTCAATTTATGGTTTTTTAAAAGCTTATTTGTTATACCAAAATTCGAATTTATAGACAAACACGCAAGCAAATATATACACACACGTACTCACACAAAAACACTGATTTTTTATACTTATCAATGTGACATTTAAAGTGATCAAAGATGTTTTCTTTTTGCACGTATTTATTCCTTTATGGTTAAGATATATCATATAAAAAGACTAAATGTTTTAATATTTTTTTTTTAGAGTAACAGGGCGAGCATCCTTCGCTCTTTTATTTAAACTTTCTTTTAGTATTACTAGAAATGGATGAATTGTAATCTTTCCAATGTTTCTATATCGAATTTTATTGAATAAATATGTTTTGAAGTCCCTTGAATTCCAAAATTTCTTTTCATAAATTGGTCAGTGCTTTTCATAAATTGGTCAGTAACAGCAAATATCCATAATATATCTAAATTCACCATACTTTAAATGCTGCCTTCATATAACTTTTAGGTAGACAACTGTCTTTTTGATTAAATTCGATGTCCGGGGTGCCAATTCCATAACAGAAAGAGAAATTCCTGTGATGCTTCCCCGCACATATATGTTTTTGTGAAGACATCTATTTTCTAGTTATATTTGTTAGGATAAAAACAGCCGGACACCATGCTAGTTGCCAAATTAATTAGATTAAACAAGTTTCAACAAATTCATCGCCGTTTGGAGTAAGGACACCATCATTGATTAACCATTAATAAAATTGTATTTCAATTGAAAACTGAACCATTCTATTTACAATAAAAAAAAAGTGTGCGTGTAACCTTTACGCGCGATTGAAGTGAAACTTCTTTGGCGTTGACGACATATATCACTGAAATGATTAAATATTAACTTAAATAAATAAATATTATATTATAATTTAATTATATTTATTATTCATGTGCTTTACAAAGATTATTTAAATGTTATATTAATATTATTCATTCGAAACAGGTAATTGAATGTCATCATAATTTCTTAAAATAATTGAGAGTAGCAAATTGAAGGTTAGATCAGCACATGTCAATATAACCTTGTTATTAAATATTATAAAATGTCGCAATTGTCAGAAAATTTATTTTTAATTTACTTATTTTAAAAGTAATAAATAAACAAGTATATTTAGAGATTTTAAAAAAATTTAATTAAGTCAAGAAGCGTGTAGTATATGACATATACTTACAACCAATCAGAATTATTATTTTTAAATGGCGGAAACATACTTACAACCAATCAGAATTATTATTATTTTTAAATGGCGGAAACGTTACTTCCGTCAGAAAAAAAATCTGAGTTACTCCCTAGTCGCGCCTAAAGAAGTTTCACTTCAACAAGAAACAAAATATCATAATAAAATAGATGATTGTGATATGATTAAAATTTAATTTTATGATTATAAAAGATTTTTATCTTAATCTTTGCGGCTTTCATCTTGAATTTTTGTACTGGTCCATTTTTTGTTACTATTTAATACACCTCCGTGCCCCTTATCAATAAGGTAGATCAATGAACTATATATGCTATAAAATTATTTTTCAATATCTCATTTCAGTCCTTATTTACAGTCTTTTGTGTTCCATACATCACTTAAAAGAAACTAGTAACTTTGAGACTTATCTCAGTTTCTATTTAACAGACTACCTGCCTACTACAGGCGTATCACTCAGTGCTCCTTTATGAAGTACTCCGTTTAATTAAGACTTAGGAGTTATATTTTGTGTCAGCATAAACGTCACGAGCGTGTTGACGATTATATCTTCTTCCCTTTTGCAAAAAGAATACTCGAGACAAAATATTAATAGAATTTATAGTCTTTAACTTCATATTTACAAGTCACTTTTGTTAAATATTTACAAATCACTAATATTCGTGATCCATTCTTATACAAAAGTCCTCCGCTTACCAGTCTTTACGCTCTTCAGAACGGTTAGCCGTTGAAAATATTACACCACATTTAATTGAAACAGAATTTATATTGTTTTTTCTTGTAATAACTTCAAATAGAATACCAACCTTGATATCTTGTGACGAGGATCGGAGATTTAAGATTTAATAAGACATTGAGCACCATTAATTTTCTTTATAACATTACAGGCTACCAAATTATTTGATCAAAAATGGATCAACAAGATTGATACTTTGAATCTTTGTGCTTTTCTTAATGAATTTTTATTACCGAAAAGTGATCTTATACGATATAAATAATCAGTTTCATTCAACTGGAAAGAGGATGGTAATAGTAATAGCGCTTTGAAAAATGACCAGCAATTAATACATACTGTAAGTTGAAAATCTACGTACTAATGTACGTACTAATAATCTATGTAACCGTTAATGCTACTAAATGAAATATTTGAGTAAGATATCAGAATATACAAAGTATTTTTGATATAATAATATTTATAAGAATGTATTTAACTAAGATAACTAGGCCATATTATATACGCATAAAATTATATTAAGAGTATCAGCAACTAATCCTATGTTATTGTGTATTATAACATTCGATAAGCTTTTGTATTTGACATGCAATACGATACAATTACAATCAAAATCAATCATTAACTTCTGACCACATCCGCTTGTACACGTAATGTCTATTTGTGTCTAGTAAAATAAGGTATTATGTTCTGTTTATTCTGCTATCAATCATTGAATTAACACAAATTTAGTTGTCAAAACACTAATTAGTCCTAGGTACTGTACAGATTGATTACTAGATTAGAATCTATTCAAATTAAGTAAACTTTAACATGAATTTAAACCAATTTCGATAAGATTTCTTTCAATTCTTCGCAAAGAAAATATGTTCTATAAAATAAATGTTAGAATATTGTTTGTTGAAACCAATGTACTGCATTTAGAAAATTTTAAGCTTTATTTATGAGTATTTACGTCACTAATCTACAAAAAATTAAAGATTCCAGGCTCCTCAAATGGAAATCTCCTCAACTATACATTTGGTTAAATACATTTATATACTATTAAACTAAAATATGACTTAAGTAGTAGTTTCCAACCACTGTTTTCAAAGTTAACAGTTTTTGATGCAGAAAAGTGATTCACATCCAAATATAATATCTTCATACCAACGATAATTTTCAATTACTGGACCCATTCTTTCAATTTCTTATCATGATATTTGCATCCAGCTGCAGTTATTTTTCTTTCAACTCGAAGCCACTTAGTATTAATTGGGATTAGAATTAAGTATATCAGCAAACATGCCTGATAATATTCACTTTACGTATCAAAATGATTTACAAAGTGTTATTTCCATTTTGGTCCAAAATTTAAGGATCTTAGCATTGAAAAACTTTTTGTACAAAAAAAGTTGGTTTACGGGGATTACGGTTAGCACTATTTAAGACAGTCAATTTATAAGTTTATTGAAATATTCTGATCTTCATCAACTTAGCAGAGCATCAAAATTGAAATTAATTATGCCGAAAATTAAATTAAATGAAGTGCTCAAATTTTTATTATTAAAATTGGGTCATTCACTGCTTGTCGTGATATAACGCTAACAGAACAATGTGTCCAAAATCTTCAAAAAAGAGAAAAAATTGTTCAAAATTGAATTTAAATACGTTAAAAATTAGTTACTTTTAGGTGCTGCAAAATTAAATTGGTTGCTAAAATTTATATTTAAATTTAAGGTACCACTGCCATGAGTGATATCACGCTGGCTGAGCAAATATGAAATAAAACTATAGTAATGTAGTGAAAGTACTAAAATAAGGTGCTCTTTCGGAACTTTTATAGTGTGATTTCAATAAATCAATTTAATCGAAATTATCAAAAAATATCGTGTGATATGAATCGCTGTTGAAAAAAGTGTAAAACTAGCATGTTGCATGGATTTTTTTTTTTGGGTAATTTTGATTATGAAGGCATAACATAAAGCACCTCAAAAGCACGTAATTAGGATACTGAAATTAGATTATTACTCTATATTATTTTTTCACATTGCTCTGCCAGCGTTACAGCACGGAAGCAGTACATCTGACTGACTCAATTTTTATAATTACAAATTAGAACACATAATTTTATTTTGCAATATTAAAATTCAATTTTGAATACTTTGTACTGCTAGCTTGACGGAGATAACATTATGTCCTTCTGCGGATGATCACAGTAACGTGATCGTTACTGTGATCACGTAACAAAACAATAAACATCGTTAATTATAATTTTATTTTTTAATAATCAAACTTATTAAACATTTTGTTCACGTACTAAAAAAATTTACGAAAACTACATTTTTAGTCAAAAATTTTTGCTTGAAATATGATTTGTTCATAAACAATCTTGTGCATTTTAATTAGTAAATTGATATTATTATCAAATAAATATTACTGAAGCTGACTTACATTATATAAAAGTTTTATATTTGGAGGTACAATCGCGGACATTCAAATTGATCCAAGCTCCATTTCTGTTGTTTTCATTTGCTACTTAATATCTATTTAATAAACATTGCTACTTAATAAACATTGCGGTTCTATATATTTTATTTTACAAATTCTATATATTTTATAAAATTTGATACAAAAAATTTTGTTCACCATATTTGAAACAAATGATGCACATTGAAATAAAAAAAATTTAATGAAACGATCAAAAATTGTAGATTTTTATTGAATTAATTATTTAATGAACGGATAAATACATATTTGAATTTAAGAAATAATCAACTCAATTGATATTTTATGCATACAGTAGGAATAAATATTATTTATATTATCAATAATCATCGTTTTTATGACTTATAAAAATATCTATGACTGTCCGAATCCATATCACTACTACTTGGACGTCATTGGCTTATTTTTGGATGTTATGATAAGGTTTAAAACACATAAAGTGAAAGTGAGCTTAGTTTAAGCGTAAACCTAAAAATTCGATGATTTGCTCTCAGTTAGAGCAGGTGGATATATTTTTGTGGGTGGTAAACAAATGGCTTTTGAAAATCGATATCCTGCCTAACGATGTATTTCAATTGAAATTATTTAGTTTTGAATTTAAAAACCTTGGTTGTATTTCATATTCGTGGGGCAATTAAAAAATTCGAAGAACTAAGTGGAAAATTTATTGGAGGGCAGGGGGCATATGAGGTACATTAATTCAATTTTGTGTTTAATGTTTTCAATTTTGTTTTACTGCACTTAATTGTAAAATAAAATATAAAATAAGGTTTTGTTAAAATAAACCACTGTCTGAAAAAGGATTTTCAAGAATATTCTCAAATCAATGGAAACGTTGACAAAAAAAAGATTATCGATTTAGTTCGTTGAAAAATGATGCATTGTTTCAAAATCAAAACATCAAATAATTTCTTTGTATAAAAAAATAAATAAATAAAAAATAAATTTTTTTGTATTATGTCACTGCGAATGATAAGTAGCTTTTATAAAGTTCTTACAATCATAAGTAATATATAAATTCTACATTAGTAACAGACACAGTCCAAAGTTGAATACTTACGATTAAGGGAAAGGCGCAGACTAAGAACGGGGGAATAAACATAACCAAAATAAAATTATAAGCCAACTATACATCGAAGATCAAAAAAGAGAATCTTCTAACATGACTTTTTCGTTTCAAGATTCAGTTCTTTGTGCATCGACTATTGAATATAGTTGGTGTAGTATCCTTTATTTGGTAACAAATTCTATTGTCAACATTGTACAACTTGGCACCAACATCGGGTGTTCTTCTTTTTGCTGTTAGAATATGTGATCATCTGCCGTATGTATATTATAATACACACACTATGTGATGCAGTCAGTGTAATATTTATTATGCTACTAGAAACAATGGGGGTTTTTAAACCGAATATATTTATAACTTTATGATATTTTGTAATTTCGTGATATGAATTTTTAATTATTATTGTAGACACATTTTCTTAAAATATTACACAAAAATAATTACGAGATAAAACTGTTTTAAAACTTATTGTTAGTATTTGGTAAGTTTAAATGGGAATATGGTTCTTCATTTTAAGAGGGATCGTTCTTTGAATATGTTTTTAGCTTAATTTAAATCAAATAATATTATAAAAATTTGCAAATCAGGGAAGTCAACAAACCTCAGAAGTCCGTAAAACAATAAATTATAATTAATATTTAGAAATAGCTAATGCCAAACTACTCAAAGAATTTAATAAGAAACCAATTATTCATTAAATTTTGGCAGAAATAAATAATTAAACTGTTTATTTGCCTTAATCATACCTAATTTGAAATGTGTAAATATAAAATCACATAAACCAAAACCAAAAAATAAATAAATGAGAAATATAAATTCAAAATATTCTTTTTTATTGCCGGAGCAATTTAAATCATGAACAACTGCAATGTATCGTTTCAAAATATACCATTGAAAAGCAGCCATTGATTAATTTTTACAGTTAAAGATACATTATTAGTAACTTCACGGTTTCAACATTATCACACTCAGCAAAAACTCTTACGACGTTTAACTTCTTACTATTCCTCAAAAAAACCTTACATACGAAACAATTGAATCTGCGCATATATATTTCTTTACATTTCAGTCCTTTCCTGTATTAAAATACCTGGATTCTTGAACGCAATGATATAGTATTGGAGTAGTGGTCAAGTTCTCTTTTCTTTTTGTATATCTTGTATCTTTCAGACTTTCAACCCAAGCAATCATTCTGATAACTTGTTTTTTCACATATATGGTGAATTTGTTGAGGATTTAATTGGTATAATATTATTGCTATGAATATCCTCGAAGATTGCTACTCCCTTTATGGGACCTTTAGCAAAACCAATTAGCAAATTCAAATTCATTATTAATTTTTGAAATTTTTAACAATATAATAAACAGTTGTTTATTTACGTATTTGATTTTATTTGTAAGCAATATTTATTTATATTTGAATTTACATGTATTTACTGTAATTAAATTTAAATCCACCTATTTAATTCTTCGAATTACTGCATTCCGAATATAAAATAGAACCAGAGTTTTACTTATCCGAACTTATTGGTTATAAAACTATTTCAGGTGAAAATCATCTTTAGATTTTATTATATGCATAGCTTTAACCGACATGTTGGTCGATGTTACAAGAAAATGTGAGTGTCAAAGTATTTATGTATTTGAGACTGTAGTATTCATTTCTGAAACTTGTCTACAATTTTGATAAATTATATGATTTTACCTCTTCAGCAAAAATGAAAAAAACAATTTATTTTTGCTATTTAAATACTATAATTATGATTCTTTCTATAATAATAACACTTAACATTAAGATAAAATTAATATATTGCATTGGTCTCACTCAGCATTTTTCTTATTCGACATCAAAATAATAAAAATTGGTTTAAATTATTGTACTTATATAACAAAAAAAAAATATATATATATATATAGATATATATATATATATATATATATATATATATATATATATATATATATATATATATACAGTTTTTGATTTGACGTAAGGAAAAAATATGAAAATAAAAACAAAACAAAAAACAACAGATCCTGAGGAAAAACTAGGTATGTTTGTGACAGGTTTGTTGATGCTATTAAATATAACATTATATATTTATGATAAATTAGTTACTAAAATAGTGAGTAACAGAAATATATTAAATTCAGTGGTCATCAAAAATTTCACATTTAAATCTGTGCTACATAATTTTTATTATTGAATATATCTATATATATATATATATATATATATATATATATTATATATATATATATATATATATATATATATATATATATATATATATATATATATATATATATATATATATATATATATATATATATATATTCAATAATGAAAATTATGTAGCACAGATTTAAATGTGAAATTTTTGATGACCACTGAATTTAATATATTTCTGTTACTCACTATTTTAGTAACTAATTTATCATAAATATATAATGTTATATTTAATAGCATCAACAAACCTGTCACAAACATACCTAGTTTTTCCTCAGGATCTGTTGTTTTTTGTTTTGTTTTTATTTTCATATTTTTTCCTTACGTCAAATCAAAAACTGTCGTAATTTATCTTTCATACTCATAAAATATTTTTCTATTTTTTTAAATTAACTGACAGAAATCCGAAATGTAATATCAGTATAGTGTTATTAATTCTATTAGTTTGTAAAATATTTTGTTACCTTGTAAGAATTGTGATAAATTTAAATAAAATATTAGCAATTTAAATAGGTTTGTTTCTTTTTTTGGTAGCATTGGGTTTAATGCTTATGGTTTAATTTTGTAATTTGTAATTGACAACTCTTAAATTATACGCACTTATATGGTGAATACTTTAGTCGGAAAGTACACAATGTACCACGTGTTGTTTTAAACTAATGAAAGGGTAGAATCCAGAAAATTTTTCCAAACAAATGTTTAATTCATTTGTAAGTGAATATATACTTTTCGGTGTACGATTTGTAAGCTAAAATACAGTCCTCCTAGAACCATCAAATTTTTTAAACGGAAACCCCTATTTTTTTTGTAGATTTTCATTTCATAGAGGAAAAAACTACAATGTTACTGGAAAAAAATCTTAAAATGTATGGTTTTGAAAATCTGAGCATATTCATTCAAAATTATGATAAATTTTTTGGGGCAAAATATGACATAATAATTTGAATAGACAACAGTTTTGTTAGAAATAATTAATTGTGTTTTTACAAGATTTATAAAATAAATTACATCAAATTAAAAAACATTGCACCTAGCAGTACTGTGTACTGTTGTTGTATAGAAATAATAATCCCTTTAGGTTAATGGCTGTATAGTTGAAAGTAGCTGAAGCCAGAAAAAAAAAACAACCAGAGCTATTAAAAAAATTCAAAAAAAATAAAATTGTTTAAATTTTCACTTTTATATTTTCCTTGGGTGAAAAATAGGAAAAAATAGGATTTTAGTAACTGAATCAAACATACAATGGCAATAATGATAATTTATTATCTGGTAAAATTCATTTTGACTATAAATATTGCAAACGATGTAGAACTTAATAGTGTTTTTTTAAATATCTTTGGTTTTCGTTTCAAAAATTAATAAAAAAAGACTCAACTACATGATTTAATTCAACAGCTATATCATTTGAAAAAGTATTCTCAAAAATAACTTTAAATGAAATAGATAATCTTAATTACTAGGACTTTTTTACAAATATATCTAATAATATATTTGTATTATTTCATGAATGTCAAGCTTATGAATGAAAATCATACCACCTATACGTAAAAAGGAAAAGTGAAAACCAATGCTTGAGAAAGGTTAATAAGTAGTATAGAAACCATTCAAAAGAGGAAATCTTTCAATGACCAATTCACACAATAAGGGTAATTTATTATCAATCGACTTTTTTTTCTCTTACACAAACACTCTGAAATTCAGAACAAAAAGCAAGACAATGCAATTGTGTGTTCTATTTGTGATAGATAAAGATAGCCAAAGATATTATTATTGTCATTTAAGTAAAGTGCAGATGAAAAATTATGATGCTAAAGAGAAAAGGAAATAAATGAATGGATTATAAAATGTAAAATTATATGTAATAGCAATATTCATCGATACATTTTTTAGATAAATTATTCAAATCTTCATTAAAAATGAATGACGCTAGTAGTAAAATAGATAATTGTGGCCTTCAAATGTAAAAAAGATTCCGTAATTTAAGCAGTTGCTGTTTTAAGTTTGATATTAGATGCTACTTTACGGATCTTACTGCTTTTACAAATATTGATTTTCAAAAATTTTCAAAAGCATTGGTATTGACTTTAAAATTTGAATCAGTTTAAAAAATTAGGAAATTATAAACGATGAAAAAAAAGTTTTATATGGACGATAAAGCTGGGTAAAGTTTTATATAGATAAATTCAGCTAGGTAAGCTGGGTAAAAGCTTACCACTTGTGCCCACCTTATTGTTAGGTTGCATTTCTTCATAGAACATACCGCATTTGTAATTTTATTATATATGGATTCCTTGTATTCATATTAAATAAAGAAAATCACTCCTAAGACATGTCATTTTCTTTACTAAAGATTTTTTTATCATGTTTGGTCAAGTTTCGTGGTCAAAGTGCAGTGTCACTTTAATACGAATTTAATTAGAAAGATAATTGTTCTAAGACTTTCCTAGTTAAAAAAAGAACAAAATTATACTAAAAGTTATTTCATCTTTATTTTTTTTTAATAAGATTTTATGATAAGTATATTGAGGCTCAATTTACAAAGAAATAGCGGGGAAACGAACACTTGGCATTTTCTATCATAACTTCAAAGATAAGTAAAGCATAACTTCAAGAGATGACGATATTGTGGATTTATTATATTTATTAAACATATAGAGACAAGGGGGTTATTCAAAACACCTTTCTAGCTTTATTGCATTCATTCCACTTGCTGTCAAAAAATAAGAACAAAATTTACACCGACACGCATTTTATTGATTTGATAAAGACACAAACTTATTTATTGGCATGATTATTGATTTGATCAACAATAAAGTGCTTCGGTACGATCATAATGTCAATAAACATGCTACTACAGATGTAGAAGTTACTCGGTGGAAGTGAGGTGAGCAATCTCCAAACTTCTCTCGCTCGGTGTGCAAAATTCATATGTCACTTTTTTATCCTCTCGACATCCCTTATGTGAATATTTGACACTAGCCTTTACGGAAGTTATAAAAATTACCCCTTAGAAAAGATTTATTAGTTGAGAAATATAAGCATTTGTATTCAAAATTTCTTTAAAATCTAACACCAAAAAATAAGTTAAATTTAACCTATAATCTTTGATAATAGACAGGTAAAACTCAATAAAAGTTAAATATAAATGTATTTTTCCAAGCCACACTGTGATAGCATATATATATATATATATATATATATATATATATATATATATATATATATATATATATATATATATATATATATATATATATATATATATATATATATATATATATATATATATGTACATATAAATATTTTGTAGTTCGACTGTCAGAATCATTATTGTGAGTATATAGTAGTAGATCAACTGTCGTTGGTCGACAATCTGTGACTATTCCAGACCATTTGCCACGAAAAAAAAGAAGGTATTCATAAATGTGATTAGACTCTTAACTGCTTGTTGTAATATTTAAGGGATGTCACCATGATGTATACAAAAATACTTAAGTTCGTATACTTATATTCATTCAATACAATAAATTCCCTTAAATGACATAAAACGACCAATAGCTTTTAGTTAACCTTTTTTATGAATTTGTGTTCCGTATAGACTGGCACTCAATAAAATAGCGGTAAAAATTATAACAGTGTTAATTAGGAATAATTTGAGAAGTGTAAACTGGTAATGTTTATATATAATCTTTATAATCAATTACCATATTACCATCCAAAATTGGTTAATTTCCAAACACACAATTATCATAATTGATTCATTTAAGCGCTATGAGGCTCTGTGCAATTTCAAAAATGTTAGGTATATAAAATAATCATTATACAAATCTGAATATCACAAGTATTTGTTTGTATATAAAATATTCTCCAGTAGAGAATTTAAAATTCAAATGTATAACACTATTTCAGTTTATAATCAGTTGCTCGTAATAATAGTTATGTAAGTACCTGCCAATTTCTCTACGATTCTGAACATTTTTTGGTACGATAAATCGGAATATAATACATTAAATCAAATCCTTGGTCATTTAAAATGATTTCAATGTCTTGTTACAAAAAAGAAAATAGGTCCCTTTTCTTTATTTACTTATACAAAATTTATAGTATACCAGGTGTTTTTTTCAATATTCCTAAACTTTTGAAACATTCAGCCGATAATAAAGAATTCGAAGTGAGTGTGTTTTAGGCATTCGCACATAATTCATATAAAATTTCATGTATATATTTACTATGTATATAGTTATGTAGACGCAATATATTCAAATTTAATCAAAATTGAACCAACCTGGAGCTACGGTCGTTAAGTTTCCACTTTTTTAACAGCTTTCGATTAACTCTGAATATGTCAGAATCAAAAAGGTCTCAATAGAAAAAAATATAAACTAATTTAAATACATTTGTTAATTAACATGATTTGGATAAAAAGCAATACACATAAAAGGATAATCTGACAAGTTTTTGAGTTAGGTGTAACTTTTTTCAATTGTTATAGTCGAACGCTAGATTGAAATATACTTAATCTTTGACATTTTTATATAAGTAATAAAAATGAATAATAATTGGGAGACTCTGTGTATATTGAGAAAAAAAAGTATCATCCATTACTTTTACTGGATATATATGTCTCTAGTGGAGGCTTTGATTTGGTTTTAGGTTCCCTCTTCAATTCACATCATTGTGCAATACATTAATCGTGGGTATAGGGTGTATATAAATAGTGTGCAAGATACAGGATGGTCAAAATACTTGATGATCATCCTACATCAAGTAGGTATGTATATATCATTACACCCAATAGTTTTTATTGATTATTTTTTCTACTATACAAATATTGAACAGAAAAATTTAAGAGTAGGGGGCAAAAGAAGGATTGGATGAGTATTGTAATTATTGGCCATAATAATTTTATAATAACTTAAAACCTCAAAACAACATTAACGCATTTTTAAGGTCACTTTTTTATCTGCTAAGGTTATCTGTGACTGTAGATTTACTATACAATAACAGCACACAGATTTCCCGTACTGATTGTGATCGATTCTTAACTTTGGTAATCGGTTGAGAACGATATTTACAAAACATTATCTTCGGGTACTAAACGCATTTGGATTCAGTTTTATCGAATTCGTATAGATATTTTGGAACTTTGACAGGTTCCGATTTCTTCGCATGAGTGAAAATCTCCATGAAAAAAACGTGCGTCAAATTTGAAAATTTACATAGTTTATCTTAATTGACTTTCAGCATGTTTAGTCGTTTTAAATTAACAAAAATTATTTATCAATTTTGACAATGCAGGATGATTCTAAAATGAATAGAAAAAATAAACTTAGCTTATATTAATAATGAAAATAATCATGAAAGTTATTATAAATATAGTATGTTCCGGTCCCATTTTATGAACACACTCGGTAAAATACTAGGTATATGATATTATATATACTATCAATTATGCCTCTGATTTGAAATATTGAATACCATTATCACAGATTTAAAATATATTTATTATAAAATTAATTTTACATTTTCAAGAAGTTGTTTTTACACCCTTCAATTTGTCATTTGTTTTTCACTTTAAGTCTACATGAGGGAGTGCTTACATCTTTTCCAATTCCATTTTATATGTAAAGAAAATATTTAAAGGACATTGAAACCATTTCAATAAAATAATATTTTTTTCAGTGGGATACAGTCAACTGATATAAAGTGTCTTTCAATTTATTTCATAATATCTGATCATAGTTTTGTTGAAAACATAACAAACTTTTTGGAACTTAGTAGTTATCGAATTTTAGAAGTAGGATAATTGTAAGGTATATTTCTGATGCTATTGATAACACATTTATATTTAATATACATTTTATTCACATATTCATTACATATATAAAGAAACCAGTCCCTGAGTTTGAATTTTCGACGAATGATGAGAGGTTTATAGTAACTGAAGTAATAATAAAATACTTTAGTTTTGATATATAATATATATATATATATATATATATATATATATATATTTATATATATATGTGTGCTGTCGTACGCTTGCGCTTTTTAGGCCTTAAAAAATTGCATAGACAAATCTTGATTTTTATTTTAATGAATACTTTGATTTATTTTTTCTACCACATTAATTTATAATGATCGAAAATTAAAGATATACAATTTTGGTAATTAAATATCACTTTAAAATTGTCAAATTGATGTTATTCAAATCACTCTGATTTAAATAACAGTTGATTTTATACAAATTGCGGTAAGCATCTGCCGATGATTTTTATTTTCAACGTTTTTTGACTTTGCTGACATTTATTATTTTAAAACTTTCGTAGCTCCTTAAGCATCAGTTTATCGCATTAAATGAATATAGTCGAAAGGTTTTCTTAAACATAATATTTGTTTCTCAAATATAATATTTCTAACTTAAAACAATTCATATATTGTAAAGACGGCTGTTAAATTGCTAAATTTATATTGCAATCCTTCAACAATATTATAATTATTATAAAATAGAAATAACACAGTTTACATGTACAAAGAGCAGCTGTATAATCGAACTACATAATATAAGATAGCTGCCTGGCTATTAAAAGAACATTAAGGAAATTATAAAATCAAAATTAATTATTTATGAAGAAGTAGAATTGATAACTATTGCGTGATTCAAAATGTCTTGAAGGTATGATGTATTGTAACTATAAATCAAGTTAAAAAAATTTGAACTAATTGTTTTCTTAATATGTAAAAACGATGCATTTCTTGTTTCTAGCAATATATATTTGATGTTGATCAAATAGCATATGGTATTCTTGATTTTTAGTTATTTGTTTGCTGTCCATACCAAAAGAAAAATTTGATAACATTAAGCAAAGTAATATAAGTATCAAACATCTAGCGAAATTTATTAATAGTATATATCTTGTAATTGTATACAAATCGTATGGTCAATTTATGCTTAAGAGAACTTAAGTCCTAGAATAGAATATAATCTCAAAGAAATTGAAATCCAAATTAACTCTGTCTTACTGGCTGTTAATTTCTACACCTAAATCATAGACCCAATTTGGTTTGGTTTAGTTTTGGTATGTAAGTAAAGACAGTTTGAATCTTCGTAGTGAAATTGGGGATGGAAGTTTGGGAATAGTAATTACTTTCAATTAAATATTAATATACACTGATATCAAACACCTCACGCTTTTTTAAATATTTTATTTAGTAGTTTTCTTCCGCTACTTTCGACTTTATTTTATACTACAAAATATATTTTGTCTTTGATTTTACCTTTATAAAATTGGATAAATTCTGAATAATTACTTATGGGAAAAACGAGCTTTTCATATCTCTCTTGCACGCTAAGCGACTATTGAGGTAAAAGTCATATGGTTTAGGCAAGACTAAATATGCCTCTACCATATCTCTTTCTCTATGTTCCTTCTGCAAGCGGTCGATATAATTGGTAGGAAAGCAAAACTGATAATTAAACTAACTACTATTATATCAGATATGTTATGTTTCCATACTTCCGGGGGTATCAAATAGTTTGATACCAGCTACTTTTTATATAAAATAGCCAACGAATTTTGTAATATTTTTAGAAATTTTATATTTTAAAGTTTGGAATATGCGTTTGTGAAAGTATATTTGAAATGAATAGATGTCATAAATGTATAAAAAATTTAATTCCAGTCCTAGAACCAAAATAATCACATTCAGATAGTTTTTTTATAGCTATGCGTAAAATAAATTCTAAGCTGTTCAAAATGATCATATTCATATTGATATTTTTTTCTGAATACTTCGAATTTTCCCGCAAGTATAATCTTTCATTAATTTATACAGGGAAGTTAAAAGTAATGTAGACGATAAAGGAGCTGTGGTATTTAATGTGACCGAAATAAAAACATACAAACAAACAAATGTAATAAGAAGAAATAGAGCTTTTCAAAAACAATGTTCTAGCATAAAAGTTAGATTATAAGTTCAAATAAACAAGAAATACAAAATATCTATTTTTTACCTATAAAAATTTGTTGTACTATAACTTTTAAAATACACGGCTAAAAATATTATTTTTTACATATTTTAAATAGGTATTTGATCGTCTTTATCTTAAATAGTTAAAAAAACGATAAAGTTTGGATTTAATTATTTGTTACTATTGAATATATCACATAAAATTACTAATTACATAAAAAACTTATAGCCTTTCTTTTAATTTGGCTACAAAATATTGTCGAAATAAATCTTTGAACGCCAATTTAAAGTCAGTAAATATACTCATCGATGTACAAATATGGCCTAAAATAGAAGTTCTAATAAGGATCTCTGAGAAGTTCTAATAAAGACCTAAAGAAGTCGGAAACAGATAATAGAAATTATAGAAACTAAAAAAAAAATCAAAAAAGCATTGTTGGACTGTTCACACTTACTGCAAACCTCGGGATGACAAAATAGATTTGGAATATGAGAATCTAGTGATGGTTATCTCTACCAAGGGATGAAAAGGTTATAGATTCCATCACTAGCTTATAGATTTCGTATTTTAATGTATATATTTAAGAAAACAAAATATTAAATGAAATTTCCGGTTAATTTTCAATTGTATATCACCTTTCAAAGAGGGTCAGTTTTTTTTATCAAAGGCATATTACATTGTTTGTTGTCTGACATATTATCATATCTATATCCACGTAGGTGTAGGCTTGGCACACTATTATTGTTGATAGTAAACTGTACTCAAGATTAATGGCTGCAGTGTTTATTATTAAAGTTCTTTTTTCATTCGTTCAGATTAATGTTTGAAGTAATCTATTTGAAATGGTTATGCCGTTCATCAAACGTCAGTAGTTGATTTTTTCACGTGCATGTAAGAGTGTAAAGAATAATATCAGTTGTTTATTTATTTACCTTAATAACAATCATGGTATATGAATATAATAAATAGTTTTATTAAATTGAAATTTAAGTAAATGAAATTTTAAATGTTTTAAGAATCGCCATTCATTCAAAAAGTCATTTTAAACTAAGAAATTAACTAAACAGTTATAATATCTATAATCAAATTACAACTGTTTAGTTAATTAACAACTTCTTTCAAAATTCATTAACATATTATTTTACATACTTTAACTACGATATTATTCCTATGTTTTCTCGGAAATATTGTTCGTTTTTTTTTATTCAACGCTTATAAGTACTATTCAAATTTTTCCTTCAACCTTCAACGAGCTGTTATTCGTTTCATATATAACTATAGAAATAATAAACAAATAATTCTTCTAATTTTTTTAAATGCTTCAGTTTTGTAACAGAACTATTTTCATTAAATTGTAAAATTTCCGAGCTATTGAAGAAAAATTGATCAGAAACATGATTTTTTGTAAACGAAACAGATATTTCTAAACGTGGATTTCTCAAAATTTGTTGGCTTAAACGAAAAAATTTAAAAGACATGTTTTGTAAAAATGTTGACTGTTTTATTGATTTAGTTTCTTCGTTTAATTTATCTCTTAGAAAGGGTGGCATTCCTTTTTATGTTTATCACAACTTTTTTTTCATTACATTTTTTCTATTATTATTCTTCTGCGAATACCATACATAATTTCAAGGTATTTGTATACAAGCATTTCATTAAAAACTTTTTGGAAAATAAGATGATGGGGCTTATTTGGAAAATAAGCCCCACGTCCACGAGCTGAAGTTGTCTCAATATCTAATTATAAAAAAATAATGAATGTATGAAAATAATGTGTTTGCGTATACACTTGTTACATACTCAAGTGCGTACATAATGATTTAAAAATTTGCAAATATCGATCAAAGTCTAGTACCATCTATTAATATCAACTGAAATCACTGTAGTCGTGATATTTAGGTTAGTGTTTTTTTACAGATCGCTCGAACTGTACTATGTATTTTGTTTTAACATTATTTGTAGTTTAATTTTAAAAATACTGTAAATATTTAAAGAAATAGGTAAAGATGTTTAAACACACAAAATAATGTTAGTGTTTTAAGGTAATTTTTTACTTAGTTTCTTTGCAAAGCAATTACTACTATAACACTAATGTTAGATGCAAATGACTAACAATATTATGACTTATGGGATTACGGATGCATTCGATAAGCGTACTCGTAGACCAGTCTAGTTTTATTACTAATTTGAGATGAAAAATTTGATAAATCTGAAATAATTTTAGTAATAATATTATTTTTAATAAAAGAATTGTTAAAAATATGATTTTTGTTATACACCTACGTTCGTCTCGTTCAACCTATGAACCCGCTTTATAAATGGTGGTTAAACAAAATCGATATATATATATATATATAGTATATATATATCCTGCTCATATATATATATATATATATATATATATATATATATATATATATATATATATATATATATATATATTTTCTATAGTAAAGAGAAATCCTGAAATTCTTTGATATTTTGTTAGCATTAATTTTGTTTTATTGTTTATATTTTCAAAGAAATTGTTTGTTATACTTGAATTGAATAATTTTTAATTCTGATTTGCGATAAACAAACAAAATACTAATACATAGTTATTATTCTTAAAAGTAAAAAATAAAACGTAAAAAATAAAAATAAAACAAGCAAGAAAACACAGAAGAGTTGTTTTCTTGGTACTTGTATGTATTTTCTGACAACGTATTAAATCTACTGTCCTATTACGAATGTGGTATGTTCCGCCATTTTTTTTATAAAAAGAGTCAAAAGTTATCCATTTCAGCTAACGACCTCTGTATAAGACCATGGTTCGATATGTAAAGTAGCCATCCTAAATATAGATGTGCATAATCTCTAAATATAGAGATTATGCACGCACTTATATAACAAGAGAATCTACGAATTCTAAGAACAATGTTTTTTTACTAGTTCAACTTGATGGGTAAGAAGTTATGAATAG
Source organism: Chrysopa pallens (assembly GCA_020423425.1). Classification (NCBI taxonomy): domain Eukaryota; kingdom Metazoa; phylum Arthropoda; class Insecta; order Neuroptera; family Chrysopidae; genus Chrysopa; species Chrysopa pallens. The sequence goes on along the minus strand of CM035591.1, from coordinate 67,135,841 downwards.
TAAGGGATTTTTTTTAAATTTTTTATCTACAACAAAAATGAATTAGTCCGATTTTACTGGAAAGTTCTTCAGTTTTAAGTTACGTAACTACGCGTTGAATGAAAGTGGTTCCACGTGGATATCATTATTTGTTCTAGAGATGATTGAGCAAATGATTTGGGAAAATGAACGAGCTCACATACATAGACACACATACACACACACACACACACACACACACACACACACACACACACACACACACACACACACACACACACACACACACACACACAGTTCTGGATTTACAAAACAAAAATTGGAACCATTACAAGAACTTAAGTTAATATAAAATACATATTAATGATTGAAAAAAGATGTTCTCCATAATAGTCCACCTGATATGTTAAAACAGTTCCTTAATAATTAAAATTTAATAAAAATTTTCAAACGTATTTTTTTTTAAACATATAAACGATCAGTTTACTTGAAAAAAGAATAGGAAAAACACTGACCATCCTATTGCATCGAGGCATTTCATGTGAAGCGAACAAACACTGAGTGCTTAGCAGATCTCATCTTTATTGTATTCGTTTATATAATAATTTCTATGGATAGCTCATCATTAGCCTCATTAACAATTAAAATACATTTTGAAGTATTTTCTATTATGAAACAACGGAAAATGTCGTTTGACGAAAATGCGGGATACTTCAAATAATTGTAAAAAATCAAACCATAATTTTTAACTGACACATAAAAGAAGATTAATTGGACTCCCTTTATACGGACTAACACTCAAGTATTTTTACATATTGTTTTAAAAGGTTTGTATGAAAAGTCGTATATATTGCAGCTGACCGGGCTTTAATAACATAACATGCAAATGAAACATTCAAGCATAGTGAACAATAATATTTATTTGAACAAAGAAGCGACCTTTCACCTTTTGTAACCGTTATGTATGAAACAATTATTTAACATTCTAAACGCGAATTCATTCAACCAGTTCCTAATCTTTCTGAGTCTACCATCGCAGTATTTTATTTAACTATAAATATTTTAAATGTTTGAGTAATCATTGCAGTCGTTTTGGATAACTGGATCAGGAATACTTAAAAACTTCGAACGATATATAATTAAAATATGAAAATTTCACAATACAGGATGTTAAGGAATGAAAATATTGTAAATTGTAAATAGCGTTACTATACTTTTGATATACTTTGGTTATAATGTTTGAAAGAAATAATAACAAATTTCAAAATTTCTAACTTTTTTATGACGGAATGAATTTCATCCTTTTCATTTACAAAAAACGTTTGTTTGTTCATGAGAAGATCACTTTTCCATGATATTTTCTCCCTCGGTATATACGTATGTTCTTATTTTAACTGTTAAGTTTAAACAAGCAGGAGTGATTTGGGTAATCACCAAACTAATACTTGATTTTTCATTATCAGCTAATGTTTATTTAAAAACACATCTATTACAATTTAATAAAAGCTATGAACCAACATTGATATAAAAGTCGAAAATATTACTCAAAGACCTTTCATCGAAATAATCGAGCAGCCCTACTTTATTAAACATGCGTTGATTTCATAACTGTAGTTTCATACGGAGTGAAAAATACTGTAAATTTGTAGTTTGTCCAGTTTCACTTAACAATGTCATCTCCGCATCTTTCTAGTTTGTATAGGAAAAGGTGAGTATTTTTCATAAACGAAAATGTAATTAAAAAAATTTTTATTATCTCATATGACATGAAAAGCCACATCTTTCTTGTATGTTTAGATGTATGTTTAAATGTTGGTATTTTTTTAGATTTTTCCCAAAATCAGAAATGATAAACGAAATAAAAAAACAAAAAATGTTTTCCTATTTCATTTCACATTGACTGTAAACAGCAGCTCCTTTCTTAACTATGTTAAGACAAAAAGTTGATAATTTTTGGAAATTTTGACAAAAAGGTGGAGAGCAATAAGATATAAAAGTAATAAAATATAATATCTTATTTATTTGAGATCGATTACAAAAATTGCATTTTCTTATTTATTTAAAAAAAAAACGAGGTATACAATAAAAACTGTAATTTCGTAGATTTTCACCAAAATAGGGGAAAAGAGCCATTTCATTTCACAACTGGTTTCTTGTAGTTGTATAGAAAGTAAGTTGGAATTATAAAATTAATTATGCTAAATTCGTTGCAGAACACCCTGATTTTGTTAAATATTTAAGAAACACATACACATACGTAATCATACCTGATACCTGAACATATAGCATAACAACAAATAGGAATTACTTAGTACTATGTGTACATAATGCCATATGACTACAAATAATTTTTATAATTGTCAACAAATTAAAAGTATCTAATGCTATGTGTGACGTGATATATTTGATTTCATTGAAAGCTACAACTTCCGTTCGACATGCGCTAAAAGCTGAAACACAACGTTGAAAACATTTAACTCATATTAAATTCTCAATTATATAATTCGATTTACAATACAGTAAATACATTGGCGTATTTTATAAATACGTAATTTGGACTACAAAGTAGTCATCATCAGTATGAACTAGCAAGTTGTAATTATTCTCTAAGGAGAAATAATTATAATATTATATTGTTGATAATATTAATATAAAATTATATTATTGATAATTTCGTGGGTACAAAAATTAATTCGTTATATCTCGAGCTCATTTTTTTCTGTTTAAAGTATTTAAATAAATATAATACTTATTTTGTATATCATGATTCGTGTGCATTTTTATGTATATAAACAATTAAAATGATTGTCTAAAACCTTTTTTTTTTAACTTTGGTTTTAAATCTTATAAAGAATATATAGTGAAGTATAAATTGGAGAAAAATCGTTTTTGATTCAGTTATTTTGAATTTATCTTATATAAAATAAAAGTGAGTTGAGAAAGTCTTGTAGATCCTGTATATACAGAAGTATATGTGGAAGATACTCAACAAATTCTTAGTTAATCATCAAAGATCTGTAATATTAAAACTTATAATAAATATAATAAATTTGGACTTATATAATGTTTTATTCACAGCTTATTTATGTTATATAGTAAAAACATGCTCTCTATTTCAATACTATCAACATTAAATTTGTATCGATACTATTTTTAACATTTTCGGTGTTATTGTCTTATAGAAGATATTTCGTTCTTTCCGCATGAATGATCAAATCATGTGAGAAATTACAAACATTAAATTGGCGGAACTTAATTCCACAGACATTGGGGAAATTACTTTTTATTGATTTTTTTTTCTTTGGTATATAAAAGAAAATTAAATATTATTACTCTTTTTTTCAGTAGCCTTCGTAAGTTGTTATTTTTTTTTTTTATTATTCCCGTAAATTGTTAATAATTGAATGGTTTAGCAAATCTCTAGAGTAAGGTAGTGTAACGAAAAAAAAAAAGAAAATTTGATATTATTGAATTAGATTAGCCGCTTTTATGAGATTCGATGATAATAGAAAAATGAGAAATTTGTATTGAAAAACCACATAAGCTGTTTAATCTATAAAATATGTTCTTCTTAAATATTTTTTAAAACCTTGTTTTTCCAGTAAATAAACCGCCATTTGGAATAATGAAAATATTAAATCAAGAAAAATACTAATCGATTGTTTTTGTTTGCTGCATTTTTTTTCAAAATATAAATAATGCTAAAGCTAAAGTAAAAAAAATTCCGAAATATTAAAAAAATTTATATCGAAATTTTTCAGTCAATCTAAAACATTCTTCGGAAAAGTTTTAAAAATCTATATTAACTCACATAATCTGCACTGCATATCATAAGCGCAAGATATGGCTTCAAAATTTACCTTGTAAAAGCCCTTATTAACAGAGAATAATTTAAACTTTCTACATAAAATTCCATTGACAATCAATATAGAAATCAATGTCATTTTACCTAACGTATGTATCCTCATATAAATTTTCAGTTCATTGAAAAGTTTTTTATCACAAATTTGCACATCGCAAATAAACACCAAATCTGTGTCGGTATATATTATAATTTGAGAAAAGTTTTTGGATGTAAAAATAATGATTAATTGTTAAATAAACTCGAAGCAATGGGAATACGTAGGTTTTGATTCAGCTTGGGCTATTTATATTTAAACGATAGAACATTAAGCGTACTCTTGTGTGAAAATAATATCTCTGATGTTTCGGAAAAGTCACTTAGTTTTATCAGTGTACCCCAAAGGGAGTATATTAGTTCCGGTATTACATCTACTATACTTAAATGATGATTTTTTTTTTAATCAATATTATTATGTATTCGTCCATGTATAACGTACGAAAAACGTCGTCCATATTAAGACGACCCAAAGCAGCGAAATAAGTGTAAACTAAAACATAATTAAGATGTAAATTTAACATGGGAAAAGTACTGTCAAGAGATGTGCAATTATCTTAAACTTGAGTCGTGGACCACCATCCACCATATTATTGGTTTTTTCCAGAATGTAATACGTAAACATATATTGGGGAAACTCACATTCTACTCTAGAATTATGTATTATAATACGAAGAAGAATTGTACGTTTAGTAGCCAATGTAAAGCAAAATGTATTCTGTAAACTTTTTTCTACAAAATTTTCAATTCTGTCTTTGGCGGGACCTGTATTCTAGAATAACAAAAAAAATAGCAACGAAACATATAGCAACAAAAATCGAACTCTACTTCAATGATACAGTATGTCTCACGATTACAATATATGTCTATATTGTAAATATTAAAACTCCATCAAAGAATCTTAAATTGTACACTTAAATAAAATTATTCTTATTGCGGCACAAATTTTACAATAGCTTTCCTTACAGAACTTTTGACGATATTAACAATATAAAAAATTAAATTTCCTATAAACACACTGTTTCTCGAGAACTTTTTGTATTAATTCAAGAATGATTTCGTTGACATAATTCATAACATTTTTTTGACATCAATCTCAAATCGAATAAAATAATTACAATATAGAAGCTAAGTTTCCACTTAAGTGTACGTAAATATATCAGCTACCATTTAGGACTTGATACAAAACAATATTTAAGAAAATCATGCAGCTAGAAAAATTTCAATCAGCAGTATATTAAATGGAAACCAGTGGCAGCAAATATTTTGCAGTTAGATCTACGTTTAATGTCTTTAATTCAAACGTTTTATTTTTAGTTTATATACAGGTTTACGTTCTTTCTTTTTGGTTAACCTAAGTCAATAAGTATACAAAAAATATTTTATCAATTATCATTTTTTAATGATTATATGTTTACGTATTAAATAATGTTGAATGGAAAAGTTTATTTTTCTATAAAAAATTTTATTTCTTTTAAAAATACAATTTTAAATATTCTTTGTTTGACATGAAAATAGATATCCATCATTATTCTAAAATAAAAAACCAACACGTTTACATAATAGATATAATATGATATGGCTAAAGTTGTAATTTGTCTATATTTACATAACGTTTATGTTTTAGACAATAAATATTTTAAAAATTAATTAAAAATTCTTTAAACCCTATCATTTTATTACAAAAGATAATCATCTCTAATTTAAAATAATAAAACTATATAAATATTTAGATAAACGTAACAATAGAACAACTTTGAAGAATTGGTAATACAATATAAAACCTACCGTACTGTTGTATAAGTGTGTAATATAGCCTAAACCCTTCTAGTATCAAAAAGCTTACAAAGTGGTCCAAAACAAATCTTAACTGTACTAATAACGAGGTCCTCTTTCTTTGTGCGTTACACGTAATCATGACTTTATTCATTGTGCTAATAGTCGCTGATTCAGCGGAATTTTTCGGGATGATTAACATTCAGCTAAAAATTTGTATGAGAATTATTTAAACCACTTTTTCCTTTTGAAAATTTTTAAAAGTGATCTGTTTTTGTTATCAAAATCATTCAAATAAAATTTATTTGTTTTTAAAAATCAAATTTTATTGTAATTTTTAGTGTGTCCTTTATACGTATTTGAAAGTTTTAACAATTTTTGTTAATACTTCAAATAAAGAAATATATTGAGCATTTTACTCATTCGCCGTCAATATGTTCTAGGAACATTTTAATTTTCAACCTAAAAGAATGAAAAAGGGCGTTAAATATTTTACTGATATATGTTCGTGTACGTAAAAATTAAGTGTCTTTTTATAACGTACCCACAATCTAATGACGGGTTTTTAAAACTTCTACCATTAGTGGGCCCTTCCATGCTGCTCTATTAGTGAAGATAGAAAGTTTTGACATTTTAGATGTACAGTCACCTTGTAGTCTTTCCTGTGGTCTTTTCTGTATCTAATTCCAAACGGTGTATTAAAAGAAACGTTTCTAGCAGATGATGTTGCCCACACTTTTACGATATGTCATTCCTTCTTTTGGCCAAGTCATTCTTTTAAGTTGAACAAATTTTACAACATTCACATCACTGAATAAATTATAAAGATCAAAATACAATCGGTATATTTCATTGATATGGAAACTTGCGGTGAAATTTAGTCCAAAATTTGTATAAAAAAATAACGCAACAATTTCATGATAGATAGCTTGAATCGTAGCAGAAGGGGGGACCGGGGCTACAATTATCAGATGTGGGTATCAATAAACGAATTTTTCTAATACTAAAAACAACATATGTATAGAGCTTCTAGGCCTTCTTTAATACATCAACTATAATATATCGAATAGATCGCAACTGATATTCCGTATTTATAATCCGCGCGTCACTTAAAGCAGCTGTGAGTTGGATGATAATTTTGGGCAAGTAACGAAAACATTACAAGTTTAACTATACAATTTGATTTATTTTTGGTTGAAATATCATAGATATGCACATGTATTTTGTTTGCCTAGAAGCATATTTTATACTTAATAATGCTACATTGTTTAATCAACGTAAATATAAACTACGTTATTTAATACAAAAAATGTACCTTTGAGGCTATAATTAACAAATAGATGGGGCTGGTATTAACAGGGTACCATACTGTTGATGTGCTATTATTTCAGAATTCTCATAATCAACGCATTCATAGCTTATTGCATTTATAACCAGTTGCCTCCGCTTTAAATAATTAAAGCACTATGTAATATAAAGTTCAGATGTTGAATCATTTTGATTCAAAGGTCTCTCCTATTATTGAAAATAAGCAAAATTCATTGTTTTTCGAAAATTATTTCCAAATGAGCTTCAAATCGGGACAAATAATACAATTTGATGAAAAGGCAATCCGGCTCGAAGTTTCGTAGGAATACTCATAAAAACACATAAACACACAGGTATTTCATTAGAGTTTTAATTCGAGATTTAAATTAAACTTTAAATCGATATAGGTGTCATTATTGAGGTTATTAAGGACGAAATAATATCAATTGTGAAATTTAACATGGCGATATAAAATGAAGTCATGATGCTAGTATTCTATATATTACTTATTAATCTTTCAAACATGGACCACTTAGTAGTGATATTATAGATTCGTATCGTTTAAAAACAAAATGATACCATGTCGTTTTGTATCGTAGATACATATAATCGCAGATATCTGTTTCCAGCAATCTTTTGAAATACTCACACACACACATTGAATCAGAATAAGGTATTTTTTCCAGCTCGTAGTGAGCATCCCACCGTCCAGTATCAAGTAGGTAGACCTTATTCAAGAGAGAGTAAATCCTTTTATTTTAAATAATATAGGAACTTACTACCATATACATAAAGATAGATATACATATACAATACTCTTATATATATATATATATATATATATATATAGCATAGAATATTCTATTATCATTAAATTCAAGGGACGACAATAAATTAACTACGGCTATTATTTAAAAGGTTCGTGTTTTTTTCTTTGTATACTTGAAACGTATTCTGTTTTATATAGGTTGCATCTAAAAATTAGTCGTAAGAAGATGGATTCTAAAAGACTTAAGTTGTAAGAACTAATATTATTTTTGACTAATTTGAGGTGTAGTCATATGGTCATAATCCGCTTTTATTATTTTTAAACTTTAACTATGAAAACCTTAACATTCAAACTTCATAAACAGTTACGTCCGAGATCCAAATTATCCAAAGAGTGAAAAAATGGAAAAAAATGGACATTTCCTCTTCCGATTTACGGCTGGAAGTATTCAACTGCGTAAGTGATTGAATACAACAAGCAACAAGAAACTGTTGGGAGGAGGGTACACTGAAAAAATCGTGGGTACAAAATAAGTGCAAAATTTCTTTTCGCCTTAATGTAATGGAAGCACTGGAAACTTTTATTAAGTTTAAACTCTATTAAGTTTATTTTAAGTTAGCAAGCTTATTTCAAAAATGTTTTACTCTAAGATTATTTACTCACAATTAACATTTTAATAACCATTCTGTACATTATGACCTATGCAATGAAGTTTGTCTATAACAGATTCTACTTACATCGGTATTATGATTTGAATTTCAATGCATTGTAGTCATTAGTTGCATGGAAATAATGGAGCAAAATAGTCGATTACCTTGAGAAAATTTCATTTCTAAAGTCATAGTCTGGTAGTATTTACCAAATGATAAAATTAAAAATTTTATTTATTTCTGAATTACAATCAAGCTTCTAGTACTAGGTAACGTAACGATATAAAAGTAGCACTCAAGTGGTCAGTATTTTAACCACTTTGTGATGAATTTTATAACATAAGAGAATGTTCGCACAATGAAAATGTATATTTTTCAAACAAACTCAATTATATTCACGAACATTGGATTAAAATATAAAAATGAATAATCAGGTGGGGAATTACATTACAGCAATTATTGCTGAAATAGTTTAAGTATAGGATTTTATTCGTTTGAGCTCAAAAGCGTAATTCAAATCAAATCGAATATATTTAGAGAATTTGTCACTGTCTTTTTTTGAATCATAACCAATAAAATTTTCGCAAAAGTTAATTGATCTAAGATTAGTTAAGCACTATTTTGTTTTATTTCCTTGAGCCATTATTAAATACCTAACTTACATAGTAAATCTACAATACACAAAAAAATATAAACTTGTATTTTGAGTTAAATTAGCGATTTTAAAGAACAAAATTTCAATTATTCATACTCTGGGAAATGAGCATACGCCGTATATTGATATAAAATACGAATCGACAACACGCAACAAATAAAAAACATTTTATGTATACGAAAATCAATTACTTACAACAAACCAATTATTGCTACAAGCAGAAATTACTGACTGAATATATTATATTTGACTATCTAAGGCTTCGCTATAACTGAGTTCCAAAAATTATTATCACTTCCAGTATGACGAACTGTAAACTTGCTTTAAATATTGGAACGTGCACTGATACAATAAACCTATATAGAGTAACTAGATCAGTAGAGCCTATTGAAGTCATTTTTAGCATTTTCTCGTTTTCTTGTATATATATCCGAATGAAACTTTGTAACTGATTTTAAACTAATTTTCCGATTAGCTAAATTCTTGAAATTTGGACTATACCTCGAGAAGAAGGGAGAAAGATGAAGAAAACGAAAGAGGTGAAAACAAAGTAGATTATAAAAGCAGAACTTTAAAAGAAAATCAAAAAGCAGAATTACATTCATTGTTGGAAAAATTTTATTCACATAACCCTTAAAAGCAGAAAATATTAATCAAATAAATATAATTTATAATGCTCCATGTTTTTGGACTTAAAAATAATATATAATGGACTTTAAGGCCATAGTTGAACTATTAATGTATCAATTATCTGCTGCTTGCGCGCCATGTTTGTCGTTTGAAATAAGAGAAACTACTTTATATTTTTTATTCCGTTATTACATCATGGTACCATGAATAAGTGCATAAAAAATATGAGAGGCGAATAGAAGCGCAGCTTTTTGAAGTTAGTATTCCATCAATAAGAAAATGATTGTATAATAATAATCATACGACTGATACATAATAATAGATAAATGGTCGTAGCATGCTCTTTAGTTTACGTATGCGCTTGATTCACTCTATTCCTTGCTTCCGTTTTGAGAGACACTTGCTCGTACTCTACAAGTTCCATATTTTAAAAATTTACCTATTAGAATATCTATCTATATGGAGATCAGTATGCTCAACAAAGATAATATATCGCTTTTAATAGTAAGGTCAAAAACTTACACCCAATCATATACAGTCTATTGATTAACTAGTTTGGTCATAACTCAGCTATAACGTTTGTGTCGTTGTAGTTATAACAGAGAGATATCTCTTCTTTATGCTTTGTAATTTTTCTTCGAAAAAATTACGTAAGAATCAAATAAAAAAGAATGTTTTGGGCATGTAATTTTGAATGAAAATTCAAAGTAAACAGTATAATCGTACTTACAACAAAATAACTCACAAATAGTGATTATCTTATAAAGCTGAATTGAAAGCTTTTAAATGAACAATATCTGAACTTCTAGCTATTAAATGAACTTTCTACTGCTACGTTTGGAAATGTGTTTTTATTTCAGTCACGAGTTTCTAACATTTTGTCAAGAAGACAAGTATATTTAATGTTTACTAGCGAACATATATGTCTCTTATAGTACCTACCAAAAATTTGGTGCAATTGTAATTATTTTCATCGATATATCCGCATAAAATTAACAACAGAAATAATAATAATAACAATAATAATTCATCGATTCTTTTTTTCTACAAAGCAAATACTGTACAGATCGCATCAAGAGGCGGGGGTATATTAATAATTGGATAGGTTTGAATATGTAATATGGATCGATTCCAACAGGATATTAGTAAAAAAATGCTGTATTAACCTAAAATTTAACCCAATTCAATTTAAAAATAGTATATAAACAAATGAGAATTAATCTAAGTTTATTGCATTGTTGAGTACATCGTTAAATACTGCATTAAAATGCTCGATTGTTCCAATTTCCATCTGTAAATAATATACGTATATACTATTACTTATTTCTCTCGTTAACTCACTGGTGAATGGATGCCGAGTATTATAATAGTTGTTGTTGGGTGAATGCTCGTGTCAATGAGCTTGGTTGAGAAGATTTTCTTCCACATGCATAGAGTAAATACAACTTTATCGTAACCGTTATGAACCTTCACATAAATAAAAGCAAGTGCATAAATAAACAAACGATTCAAATGTAAGGTATCCATCAAACACATATCGTATGAAATAATTTCCAACAATATGTGTTTAATTGTTCAAATTTTCAAACTAATTGTGTACTTTTTGTTAAAATTGCATACTAGTGTTCAGATTTTGCTATAGAAGATGGTTAAAAAGAAGATTTCATTCATTTTTACTTGAATCAACATATTAAATAAAAAGAAAATATAAAGACCCTATTTATTAAAAGAGCATCAAAGCTATGTCTGTTTTGGGGATTTTTAAAAAAACTCAGTGATCACCATATGACTTTCTTTTATTAAATCTGTATTTATTTCGCTACGTACAAAATTTCATTAAAAAATTTAAAATTATACAGTAAACTATGGCATAAAAATGAACTAAAATATATTAAATACTTTTAAATTAAAAACAGCCATAAATTATTTCCTTAACCAAGTCATGTTTATTTATTTATTTATTTACTTTTTTTTTAATTTACATTTATTACTTTTGAAAGTTTTTTATATCCTTGGATGAAATTTAATTCATAAAACGGGGGTTTTGGAGCCTATTGAATTTTTGTGATTGCAATTTTTATGGTTTGAGTACTTTAGACACATTTTAAGCGGTTGTGCAGTGTGTGAGTATTTCGGAACGTTTTTCGCCCTGGCTAATTATAAAATCGATTTGGTTTTTGTGTGAAAATCTTAAAACGACAAATTTTGTATTTCTAAAAAATTTTCAAAATACGACTAAAATTTATCTAGCAATTGCGATTTCTACATCGTGTCTTTTTGTGATATTTTTTTGTTTTGCGGCGTCCAAGTAAATGCATTTTCCTCTGAATACTCTATAGGCTTTATATAAACAAGTTGTGAATATAATTTTTTATTCAACTGATTTAGATATTCATGAAAAATGTCATATTAATTTATTAAAAGTGTAATTTTTTAATTTTATTACAAACTGTAATGCGAGCCCTCATTACAGTTTGTAACTGCATTTCATAGTCTCACTCATTATGTAAATCGAAATTTGTTGAATATTGTAGTTAACTGAAAATTCCTCCACAATCATAATAAGTATCCTTTTACTATTTTAAATAGTTTCATATCATATAAGTAGAGCCTTAAAAATTAAAAAAACAGAAAATCATACATGTAAATTCCATAATTCCAATAATGTATATTAAATGTTTTACATATGTGATAATACAGATCAATTTCTAATACTATTTCACGTAAAATTTCAATACACATTTTACATTCCAGAATAAATTTTTAATGGTCATCGATCTGTTATGAAGAAATATAGTGATAGAAAAAAATTATTGTATGAATTGACGGATCAAGAGGTGGTTTGGTTTAGGTTTACTAAAATGAATGTTGATTGTAAATGTTTGAAATTAAAAATTTATTTTCTTCATTTCAGGTGAAATAAACATGCTGTTTTTATAAAAACTTTGTTACGTTTAATTTTTTAATCCAATTTTGTTGATAGTATTTTCATAATTATTGATCGTTATTTAATTGTGGAAAAAACATTTTTTTCGCTCTTACCATTACGTAGAATATTGATTCTCACTAACTTGACCTTCAACTTAACTTAAAAATTTTTTCTGATCAACTTCAGAGGAATAGGCCCATAATTAACGGTCCACTAACGGTTTATTAGGTGTGGAAAAAACGTTTTGTTTTGTATACTTGACTGTGAACACAGTGAATTTTCTCCATCATATTAGAGCGATTAATTTTATTTTACACAATTAATTTTAGATTAAGGGTTAATTATGAGCCATTTTCGGGTTAAGTTCTGTAAGTAAATTTAATTGGGAAAAGTTCTTTATTTTATTTTTCAATTATTTATGTATTAAAGTGAGACAGATAAGGTATATTGTCGATATTAATAATTAAAATAATAAATTGAATGAAGCGTAAGAGTAAAAATATTGTGGTTTAAATATATTCTTAATTTATATAAAATTGAACTGGATGTCTCCATAAAAAAAATTTTTTTTGTATTGTTTGATTACGCATCAACTAAATTCAAATTATAAACTTTTAAAAACAACATTCGTCTTTAAGAACCTTGTCTTAATAAAATTTGTCACAAAACTATGAAATTCCCGATATTCTTGATTCATTTGTTCATGTCGTGGCGGATATGATATTCGAAGGTGAGATCAATATATTTCTAATTCCATAATTTAATTTCTATGTAGATTGCTTAAAATTAAATTTATTTTTAAAACTCACTATACTTAAATAGAAATATGATTGAAACGAAAGTCGTAGCTAATGGAATTCCATCTATTTTGATGTTTATAGTTTTAAGCATAAAAATTTGACAAATTCGTTTTACTATAAATTGTATCATTATTATGAAGTTTATAGAACAATCGCCTATGGTCAACGTGCATTAAATCAATTACTTTCGTTGTAATGGTTGCGAAATACTACTTCATTAATCAAAGGATAAATAATTTTGTGAATAGTTGGTATATGATGAAACATGTTTCTCAGAATTGATTAACAAATTTAAAATACGTAAAAGAATAATTATTTTTATTTGCATATAAAAATAATTGCTAATGTAATTTATACGATTCATTTCATGGTTATAACTTTCTATCCAATAATTACAGTTAAATGTCATTTATTGTAATTTTTCTATAATATTTGTTACAGTTTTGCTATAAAATTGACCGAAGAGTTTTATTTTCTAGGATGTCAATTTTTGAATACAAGTTTAAACTACGACTTTTATTCGTACCGTGAATAATCATTCAAATATTCAGTAACCAAATTCAGATTTCTAAATTGATCTTTTAATTTCTTCTTTTAAGTATATTACAACTATAAGTGTATTACCAAATGGAGCTTCCTCAAAAACTGTATTCCATTCACTAAACTGGACGCTTCTAATATATCTGAGTGCCACCAACAAAAAATATAGACATATGTACATAATACATTGTTTTTCAATTATTATTTTAACATGCCAAGATTTTAAAATAAAAGTGTTTCAACTTTCGAGGTGAGAACAATAAATACATTACTACAAGAGAGATAATAAAGGGATTTCTATTTATATTTTGTATTATCCTCGAATGAATACGTAATAGTATTGGTAAGTTCGTTGCCATAATAAGAGCTAAGAGCACTTACTTTTATACACATAGTAACAGTAATTTAAAATAAAGGCTTTCTATTCTTTGTAGAATATACAGAATTATACCGTATAAAATATATTACAATGTTGGATTTATGTTGCATGTTATTATGGGTATTATTAAAAAGTATTTTTTTTTTTTTAAACAAAGCTACGTAGAGGTTTTTTTCTACCTTCTAATTAAAAGTAAAGTACGTATGAAATATGTATGTTTATGTCCAGTTCTATATAAGCATATATTTTTTACTACATAGATTGCAGGTTCTACCTATTTTATAGAATTTGTCTTAATATGAGAATGTTATATTCACTTAACAGGTCACATAAATTTATCCCGTTTGAACAGACAACTTCTTATTATTTCCACTTTGATATTCTCGGCATCACATGTTTGTAATCTAAAGTACAACCCAACCATGTTTTCCTGCACTTCAATCTAGAGGCAAATATATACATGGAATTTACATTTCATTCCCGTTCAATTTATATTATAAATGAATTTTATTATTTATTTTAACTATTTTAAGTATTTATTTACGGCATATAGCCATTAAATATTCAAATAATAAAAAGTCATAATAATAAATTAATATAACAAAAGAAACATTAACAATAGATCGAAATATTTAATCGAATATAAATTGAAATATATGTACTTTGAATCTAATTAATTTGAATTATAAAATTTGGAATACTAAAATTAAACATTTCATGATATTCAAATAAATAACAAAAAAAAAAAAAAAAAACAAAAACAAAAACAATAAAAAAAAAATATGAAGGTATTGACCTTAATTCATTTATTAAGAATATTCATTTTACTATATGGGGGGAAATAGATTGTATTCCGACGTGAGAATTTACTGAACTTTGATGTGTGAGAATAAATATAAAATAGGATTGAGGGTCAAGTATTATATAAGTATTATAGTTCTGGATCTGGATAGTCGATGTGATTATTGAAGTTTTATAAAAGAAACATACGTCTCGCCTGGAAAAAAAGTAGACATCTATTAAACAAACAGAATATCAATATAATTTATTTTAGAGAAACGGTTTTCGAATTCCAAATCAATGGAATTAAGGAATTTTGTGGAACCATTTCCAATTTTCTGAAGCTGAGCGGGCTTTAGAACATTACAACATATATATATATATATATATATATATATATATATATATATATATATATATATATATATATATATATATATATATATATACTAGCTGGCCCGGCAAACGAACCATTTCCAATTTTCTGCTGAGCGGGCTTTAGAACATTACAACATATATATATATATATATATATATATATATATATATATATATATATATATATATATATATATATATATATATATATATATATATATATATACTACCTGGCCCGGCAAACGTCGGCAAACATTTACCACATATTTCTAATTAACTTCAACATCTACTTAATATGATAACATATTCTCAACTGTCTATAAACTAAATAATGAAGCTGCGGCAAATCAGAATAAACTATGATATTAATTTATATTTTGAAGCATACCCACCCGGTTTACGCTTTGCTGTGTTATTTTTCACATTTTAATAAATGATATTACATCGTTTACATGCGGATGCAATTCTACCATTTGCGGAAGAATTTCAAATCCTTTCTTATCGGATTTCCGGTATTTAGTGTGCACACGGTACATTATATGCACCCAGTATTTACCTGGTATGTGCTGGGGTACACCCTGAACCGCGTTCACCCGATAATTTTTGTTGCGGTACACATACACTTGATGAAAGGTATATGGACCTCCTGAACCAAGAATGATTCCGATAATACTTGAACAAGTTTTGAGTTTTAAAAGTTCTTTATTTCTTATTCAACATAGTACATAGATATAACAGTACATATTTTTGTTCCTTATTAGTAATTGTTCCCGTTCCTTTTTGGAACCCTTCCAATTGTTTATATGTTTATTTTTTTTTAATATTTTGTATTTATAGCTTTTATTAATTTATATTTTAGGTAGCGTGGTAAAAAATTGAAAAAAATCCACTAGATAAAGGTTTTTACTTATACTAACTTACTAACTACTTACATTGATATTTACATAATATACAAATATATTAGCTTTTGTAAGCTGTTTATCTTGAACAATGCGATATGCACACTTTATATAGTTGACAATTCGTCATACTACTAGTGAGAAGAGATAAAGAAGTTTTACATAATTAGATTTGGCTTCTATGGAAATGATGATTTGTAACATGTGAGAAAAAAAAAGACAAAATATGTTTCACAGCTAGGAACATTTTGTATTCGAAAATTAAACTGTCGTTTATAGTATTTTCCTTTAATTATTATTTACGTTTCTCACCGTTTTAACCTTCCCTGATTATTAGCCAAATCGGTCCAGCCATTCTCGAGTTTTAGCGTGACTAACAAACAGCAATTGATTTATATATATATATATATATATATATATATATATATATATATATATATATATATATATATATATATATATATATATATATATATATGAAAAATTGTACTGTTATAAAGTCTTAGACAATTAGAAAAGGTTAACGGGGTAAGTGGAAAGGATCAGATTAAAATTTTTATCTTAAGGAAGTACGAGCACCAAGGCAACTTTTGATAAAAGGCTTGCTTTTTTTTTTAATACAAAGTTTAAATATGTCTAAACAAATTCCAAAAATTTGAAGGAGATTGCCCGATCATTTAAATAAATAATTAACTTTAAAGTTGAGCAATTTAACATTGGTCTTATGGGGTAACCTTCAATTATTGATACATTTCTGTATTTTTCTCGTAAAACTGTCGGTGAATATTTTTAAAAAACTTATGGATGAAAGTAAATATATTAGTGATAAATTTAATTCAAAAACATTTACACTTGCCCGACTCATTAAAGTGTATTAATTAAAAGAAAAATAAATGCCGCCACTAGCCAATGTTAAATGTATATCTATATATTGAAAAAAATCATATGGTTACTGCGTTCCCCTTACCGCGCTAGAGTCGATACCTATCCCCACACCGCCTGGCGCTCGTACTTCCTTAAAAGATTACCAATTTCAAATATTTGAATATAATTTTAATTCATTTGTTTTTAATTGTTTCAGGTATGTATTTCTTAGTTTCAAACATAACTTCAATGGACATTTTGTGAGTATCGTTTGAAAGTATATGGTTAATATTTGTGATCCACAGGAATAAATTGCATTTTTTTACAATTATTATGTTAAAAATTTATATATTGAACTTATAGATTAATTATTATACAATTATCAGGATATATGTAGCAGTAAAATTTCTTTTACTAAGAAACGATCAAACATTGATTCCGGTTTGATTTGACATTCCACCAAACAAATAATTTTCATCTTCCTCATTATCTTTTATCGTATCCGCTAAAACTGGTGTTAATTTGTTGTCCTGACCATAAAATAAAAAAAAAAAGACGTGTGGCGGTAAAGCATTTTGTATCAACTTATGCAATTATAATTTTTTTTTATTTAATTATTTTATTCATGCAGTAATGCTTTTTCTTACACCTATTCACCTATATACTTTCTCATAAACAGCTGCTTATGTATTCGTCCGATTTCGGAGCAGCTCGTCTCGATTCGTCAAGCCACACCTCCTTGCCCGTCGGAGTGGGGAGCGTGAGGTTTTTTCGTTACGGAATTTCTGGATTCGGTCCCCGCGCTCAAGGCCCGCGATAGAAGCTATGCAATGATTCCGGTAATACTTGAACAATGCGATATGCACACTTTATATAGTTGACAGTTCGTCATACTGCTAGTGAGAAGAGATAAAGAAGTTTTATTTTGAATAGATAAAGAAGTTTTATTTTGAATTTCAAAATTAGATTTTGGTTTCTATGGAAATGATGATTTGTAACATATCAGGTTTTTTCGTTACGGAATTTCTGGATTAGGTCCCCGCGCTCAAGGCCCGCGATAGAAGCTATGCAATAGCTTAAAAATTTATTAAATTAATATCTGATTCTTCTGATAGAATAATCTTCTTAAACTGGGGATTTGAAAAGTGTTGTTCTATATATATGGCTAAATTTGTAAAGAATGAAGGATAGACTAAACAAATATGTACCGAGGCTTTTATTCGATATGATAAGGATTTATGAGTTTCATCTATTATGATTTCAAAATGATTGGAAAATTACTCAAAAAAATTTGCAAAAGTAGTTGAATATAGAAAAATTTTACAAAAAATAATAATATCAACGTGTATGAAACAGCACGATACCAGTATGTTGTGATATTTCAAGCTATTAATATTTCTAGTTTACTTGGAAAAAATACAAAAGTATCTGATACAAAAAAAAAAAAAGAAAATTCCAAAGTCAAAGAGAAACATCTTTAAACATTGTAAAAATATTATAACCTATAAACATGGGGTCACACGTTATTATCAATATGTACAAAGCGAGGAATAAAGTTCATCGACTACCTCGATAGATAATATATATTTCTATTTTATTTTGATCAGTACGATGTTCGAAAATATTCGTTCGGTTGTATATAATACAACTACAAGTACATGTGTACTATATTATTATCATTCCGTTTGCTTACTTTACTGCTGTCGACTTCTGCTCTCTTGGTTTGTTTAGTTGGTGTCGTCTCTTTACTATTGGTATCAGGAAATTACATTACAAACTAGCCGCCCGGAAGTCACTCACAATGCCGGAAACCATCGCACAACACTAGATTATACAAATATACTATACAGAGACATATCTTCTACCTACAAGTAGAATAAGTATATCTTTCATAAAATATAGACGATGTCATGTGTCACATATACCGTGTTACAATCGTATCGCATATCTACCTACGCTTTACAGTTTTGAATTCATGGTTTCTGGTTTAAAGATGTCTAGTTCAATTCATTTCAGCTTCAAGCGTGGCCTTTATCACATATATGGCAGAATGATATAGTTTGTTTTTCCAATGTTACTGGCAATAAATAGATAAAAAATTATTAAGAATTATGATTGGTATCTAATCAATGTACTCGGTAAGCTATTAAATGTTTAAATATTCATTTTAATTTCCGATGTTTATGCATTTGACGGCTAAAATTCTCTATCGTACCATAGGCACAGATGATATGCATGCTTGAATAAAATAATATATTTACCTAAAATTTGGCAATCATTCATGATAACATTTTTTACTATAATTTTTAAATAGCAAAAACATGAATTTAGCAAATAAAGATTCTTTGTGGAAGGAAAGTTATAAAGAAATAAATTTTTTTAATGCCTTTATGCAAATGTCAAACATTAAAAATTTTTATTCATTCTTTAAAAATTTTATACAGAATTATATTTTTTAATCAACGTATCATATTATATTCCTTGTACAATAAAAATTGTCTGGCGTGTTTTAAAAGTTTAATAAACGATTTAAAATTTTGAATGAAAATATTAAACTAACTACGAAAGCTTTAAAGCAAATGAACAAACATTTTCAATCGTTTTATTTTATAAAATATCGTATATAAATAGCTTCATAGTTAAATTTTCATCCAGCTAAATTTGCTCAAATCAAACTGCATGACGCGCGGTTAGCTTTAAGCGCAATAAAACAATAATAAATTTTTAGTAATAATTGTTTGATAACCACCTATAATAACAATCCAAAAGGATCAAATTGACTCTTGGTATAAAAAGTTTATACTTACAGGTGACTTTTAATAGACTATTGAATGTATTATCAAGATTTTGGTACATAGTCTTCAATGTAAAGTGTAAAACTATGTTTATGAAACTTTTCGTTTAATACAAGATAATTTTGGATATGTAATTGTTTTTTTGCATACTATTTATTTCTTAGCGTCTTATTAAAAGAAAAGGTTTTGAAGTCGATGACAATGGATCAACAAGGATAAAATATAAAAGTTGTCCATTTCGAAAAGCGATTAAGAACAAGAGAATTATTCAAACAATTATTTAATTCTAAAGATCTTCTTAGTGCTTTTTTCTAACATCGGCTTTATTATAATATTTTAAAAATAACTTTATTGTTTTAACTTTATGTTTATTGTTACAAATTCAAGGTGTTGTATTATTGCAACTATAATAGTATTAATATTTGAATTTTTATAATCATGAAAATATTACTTAATTTCCTAAGGTTCCTTGTCCATAAAGTGAAGTTTGTAAAGCATTCTTAACAAGTTTATGTTTTTTAATTACTAGCTGTAAAAATTGTGGCTTTGAACTAAATTATATTTGTTATTAAAAAAAGTAACATTTTAACCATTTTTCTATGAATTGCAGTTTAAAGGCAATGGTTGCATGTAATGCTGGTCGATTTCGATCAGTCACAATTTTAAAGATCTAGAAACTGACTCTTAAGATTTTGATTCAATGGACTAGTTTATTTTTCAACTAGTTGATTTTTAACTACATTTATATCAAAAGTTTCTCAGTACCTTCATTATTTTCTAATATTCCAAATTGAAGAGTAAATTTATTATTACATATATGTGTCGGACATAAAAATGTACAACAAAATTTATATTTTCTTGATGTAAATTTATTACTTTTCTTTAATCATATAGATAGTACCTATTGCAAGATTGGAAATAATTTGTCTATGAATACTAAAATTCAATTAATTAATATATTTATATTCTTGAATTCAAATATTAAAAAGAATAATTATAAAATTGTGTACATGCATAATTTACTGTTCCGGTGTATGTTATCAAATCTTGCAAGTTAAATTAGATTCATTTATAAGATAAACACTTGTTAATGGAATGATTAATGATAATACAATAACATATTATGACAATATTATGTAGTAGCGTTGTGAAACTTAATTTTTTTATTTCTTTGTGCTTTATATTTTGAAAAATCGACTTTAAAACGAAAAATAAAACTGTCATTAAAATGTAATGTAAAACCTACAATGTAATCTGTGACATTTTTTTCTTGTATATTATATAAAACTTGCTGTTACCCGCTACTTTGAACGCTTAACACAAAACCTCCCATTTTGAAACATGTAACTTCTGAGACTGATAAAGAGAGTGCCAATGAATGTTCCCAATCTAGTAATAATTATGGGTTTTTACCTTCGTTATTCATACATATATGTGTATAAAAGGAGTCAACCACGTCATTATTTGTAATATTAATTTGTTTTTAAGTTCCTGATATTACAATAAATTCATGATGGTGTGTAGTCAGTTTCTGCGTTCTTATCCAAGCAGCAGTTAATCAGTTACCCGCCCTTATAATTATAATTCACCAACAGTCACGATTGAGATTCAATCCAAAACTTCCCAGTCTAGTAGTCAAACGTTTAAAGGTTATAACCACCGCCATAGAAAAAATGGTATGTACAATAGACTAGCAATTTAATACCAAAGGCTATGTAAGAGAAAGTATAGAAAAAAATGTATTTATCGAGACATGCGTAATGGGTACTCTAAACTACTTGTAACTATAAACTTATTTTGGGGCTGCAGTCTCTCTTTTTGTGCCTTTTTATTTAAATATTTTCAAGTCATATATAATTTTTAAAATTTTTGTATATTTCTTTTGTAAGTATCTCATTTGTATAATAATTCAACCAAAATACTGGGATAAATGTCTTTATTTTACTATATCTGAGTGCACGGTATTTCTGTTATCACTTAACAAAAAATCTAATCTGCCACTGCCTACTTTTTCTCGAAATGTTTCAGTGTATTGTTAATCACAAATTTTCACAAGGACAAGATGTTTGTATGCTTTGAAACACAACAATGATGTTACTTCACACGCAATAATAATGATTTCATAATGTTACTTGAGACATTGTGTAAGGGAGAGTAGTAAATTAATTAAATGTAAATTATTCTCTTGTATTTTTAACTTCTCAGTGAAGTTCTTGGAAATTTTAACATATCTTTACGTTTCAAGGTCACTAGAACCCAAATTTTTACTGAGATATCTTTATGTGTGTGTACGAATGTATGTATATAGGTCTTATCACGTCTCGATTATATTGAGGTCAAATAATGCTATCGACATTAAACCGCTTTCATTCGACGCGAAATAACGTAACTTAAAACTGAATGAGCACCCATATTTGTAATAATAAACAAGTTCTTGTTTTTTACTTTCCTCATTGCGAATTTTGTCGTGTGGGCCTTGAAGTTCACACAAAAACAAATTATATACATTTGAAATTTATTGGTTTTTATAACATGGAAAATGAAATATTAGAATAAAATAATTCATTTTGATACCCTTTATATCATATCATAAGGTATCAATTGTTACCTCATACGCTTAATCATAAAATATTGCTGTAATTTTATATAATCACAGCAATATTATCTGAGGAATAAGATATCATTAAAAGGAATTAAAAGGACTATATATATATATATATATATATATATATATATATATATATATATATATATATATATATATATATATATATATATATATAGTTTTTTCGATTATTATGAAACGTTCAAGGAGCTGATATTAATAAATTCGGTGTTCGCCTCAGAAATTATATATATTCTTAAATTTTGGATAGGTAACTTGTGAAATGGTTTTAAAAACTGGCATGAATAGATGTTTAAACCTTTCTATACAAAATTTTATTTAATTGAAAAATACTAAAGAACTTAATTTTTACTTACACGACCACTAAGAGTGATACAAACCAAATTTAGTAAAATAGGTTAGTAAAACAATTGGATCACACTGTATTGAGTAAATTTTGTGTATATTTTCTAATTTTGTCTTCAATTTCATTGCTTGCTCATACATTTTATTAACATTTAAATTGTGTGTATTGAATAACTAACAAACAGCAGATATTTACAATGTGTTCTAACAAAAAATAAATATGAAAATCATCCTTAGAATTAATTTTTAAATCATATTAAATATAAAACTATAAAGTTTTTTGTAGAATTTATAAATAAACAAAAACAAATGACATTTTTAACAAATCACGCTAAAAATTAATGATTAGATTTAAAACTCAATATATTTGTATAACCTTTTAAAATTAATCCTGAAAATTTATTCAATTTATTAATTTCCGATTTCAATTTTGCATACTAAATATAGGCCTATTATTAAATGCAGTTATCATGGTCTATCTCATAGTTTTTGTTCTCAATATCATCGTACGACTTCATCTACCATCAGATACATGCTCATTTTCAATATAAACAGGTAAACATAAACTCAAAAACGGTTCCAGCAAAATTCAAATATAAGCTAACCAAACATATTGGAAATAAAGTGAATTGCGATGTATGATTATATCTATTATGATATAAATTTAAAGGTTTAATTTATGATTATTTATATATTATTTTTATCTTCTATTCATCCATCCGGCGATCCGCCACTCAAAAACGAAAAGAGCGAGCTGTAATATTTCTAGACGTAAGAAATGAGTTTAAATTCATGAATTATTAAAATCCGCCAATAGAGTCCATAACCTATTTTTAAAACTACAAAAGAAAAATTTAAAAAAAAAAATGACTTTCAGTTTGCAAAACAAACAACTTTTGTTATGATATTTTCGCGTAAACATTTCAGATCGCCCATAATTACAGTTGTTTACTTTAAAGAAGCCAAAATTAATGGTATTTTAATTTTCATTGTATCTTTCATGGTTTAAGATATGAGTTATGGATTCATTGGACCTAATTAACCAAATTACCGGTTTGTCCAAAATCGAAAG
Source organism: Chrysopa pallens (assembly GCA_020423425.1). Classification (NCBI taxonomy): domain Eukaryota; kingdom Metazoa; phylum Arthropoda; class Insecta; order Neuroptera; family Chrysopidae; genus Chrysopa; species Chrysopa pallens. Next base: position 67,111,769 of record CM035591.1, on the reverse strand, counting down.
ACAACAATTCTTCATATATGCACATAAGTACACACACACACATTAACATAAAAACATGAAAATATGTATAATATAAAATATATTAATCAGGGTTTTCGTAGTGGTTCCAATAATTTCCCATACAAGGAACTTAACAAATTCATTTTCAGATTAAAAGTAATGGAAGTATTTTTTAAATGTACTTTGAACATTCAATTGTACAGCGTTGATATGTGTTTCATCTTGTATAATTTCATCTTGTAATGCTTACAATGGGTTTGATAGATGAACATCAAATTTCACGATATGTACATACATGTATGTACAATGTATATATTATGTCTTTTATATGCTCCTCTCCAACTTTATAATGTTCAATACATTCAGAAGTCGTAAAATTTTCAACGTTCAGCACATATTTTGTTGTATTTAAATTACACTTGGTATAATTTTTTAGAATGATTAAATATGGTCTAAGCCATGTCAGTGCTATTCTTAGTATATAGTATTATATATATAGTTATAGTATTATACAAGTTAATGTAGTGTAAGGTTTAACACGCCAGAAGTTATTTTATAGGACTTTATTCTAATGACTAACTGTCATTTTTTAGTCAATAAACAAAAAAGACGTGTGGCACTCGAGGACTGCCGCGGTAAAGCTATTGCATAGCATTTTGTATCAACTTATGCAATTATAATTTTTTTTTTATTTCTTTATTTTATTCATGCAGTATTGCTTTTTCTTACACCTATACACCTATATACTTTCTCATAAACAGCTGCTTATGTATTCGTCCGATTTCGGAGCAGCTCGTCTCGATTCGTCAAGCCACACCTCCTTGCCCGTCGGAGTGGGGAGCGTGAGGTTTTTTCGTTACGGAATTTCTGGATTCGGTCCCCGCGCTCAAGGCCCGCGATAGAAGCTATGCAATGATTCCGGTAATACTTGAACAATGCGATATGCACACTTTATATAGTTGACAGTTCGTCATACTGCTAGTGAGAAGAGATAAAGAAGTTTTATTTTGAATTTCAAAATTAGATTTTGGTTTCTATGGAAATGATGATTTGTAACATATCAGGTTTTTTCGTTACGGAATTTCTGGATTCGGTCCCCGCGCTCAAGGCCCGCGATAGAAGCTATGCAATAGCTTAAAAATATAATTTTAAATGAATTTCTTTTTGTTTATTAATAGTATTATTTATAGTTATTTCCGCTAGTTGTTTATGTATCTTTAGGTATCTAAACGAATTTTAGTTAAGAAAGTTAACATTTGTTTAGTCGAATCCTCCTTGATTTAGACATTCAAGGCAAGATTACTTTACGTTATGTGGTTGAAATAATTTTTATGTCAAATTCATTGTAATAAAATTAAGTACAGCTTATTTTGCCGCAATGCTCCATCAAGTGTAGAATTATACATACAAAAAAGATAGTTTCTGCTGTACTATACTTTATTGAATTTTTACTACAATATGTACATACTCAGAAATGCATAGTATTTTTTTAATTTTTGCGAAAATACCCAAAAAAATTTACTCTTAAAAATTGTTGAAGTAATTATCAAAATTTATTTAGTATTAAGATTTTTTTTTCGTGAAGTTTTCATTCAAAAATTGTGCATGCCAAATTTCATAAATTTTGGATCATGTTTGTCGTTATTTGCGAACGCAAATTAAAATAAATGCAATATATACCAAATTACACATTGTGTTTATATATGCCTCATTTTTTCTTTCAAAGTCAAGTGAGCACGAAAATGTACTCAAATATTTTAAGGTTTGAACTGTTTCTAAACAGTAAACAGAGAAAGTATAGGGTAAATTTCCCAGTAATGAACCAATTTTTACCTGCATCGATATTAATTTCTTAGCTGTTAACTATACTTTATATATTTGTATAACTATACTTTACAAAACATACTTATTGGAAACCTTGTAGTTTAAACTATCAATTTGTGTATTGAATAGGACACTAATTATCCACTTGGGTTTTTTTTTTTTGTATAAAACTGTGTACTGGCTACGAAGTTCACTATGTACCGGGTGGTGAGCGAAGTGAACCTCCGTACAGTGCACAGTATGATTAAAAAAATACCATTCATTTTCTAAAATCTATAGGCAACAAACCTTATTCTAAAATTCAAATATGTTTGGCACTACCAAAAACTCTAACCTATTCAACACTTTGTCTTATATTGAGTCCTAAAGTTTCTATGGAATCCTTGCTTACTTAACTATTGCCCCCTTAAAAGCTAATTTTGACAATATTTACTTGTTAAATCATAAAATATAATTGTACAATTCTTTCGAATTGATGAGTGTTTCTACATCACATTAAACGCTAATGTAACCACAGTCTGATTTAAGGGTCTCAATTTAGACTCTCTACGATTTTGCTTTTCTAATTTTCTTCATAACTTTAATAAGCTGGAAAGCTGCTGCCATTTTAGGTATGAAAATATGTAAACTAAAGTATGTAAACTAGTGGTTCACTGTATATTTCTTCCTGATGGTTCACTATTGGACATGACGAATTACGTATTTTACGGTTAAAAAGGTTTTTCTTATTTAATTTGGCCAAATGCCTGTATTAAATATTTAACATAAAGTAATTCTAAAAAACACAATTTGACATTACAATGTCATCTGTAACTGTATTAGTAAATTTGGGAATTTTTTTTTTATATTTATAACCTTTTTTTTCTTTTTTAAATGCACAATTTTAAGCTGCCCTTTCACATGACCAATGATGAATAATATGTGCGTCAGGTAAATTCTCGTCATCGAATATGTTTTGTTACATCATAAATACTTAAGGGTCCCTGTGGAACATGTTTCACATTGGACAGTTTACCATACACGTATCTCAAATAACTTCTTATTACACATATCTTATATAAGTTCTGATAATATTCCTTGATTTCAAAATTTTTATTCTATTGATATATACCATTAAATATGGCATTAATGTTGCTTTTCTTCGATATAAATAATTTTGTGGTAAGATATTATTATGATGATACCTATAATTTTTGTTTATTATATGAATATTTTTTATTTCACTTAAATTAAAAAATAAGTTTTCATAAAGTATGCTGTCTTTTAAAAATGTAGCACAACCTATGTAATATATACAAACAAACAAATATCTACAATTCTGAAAATTGGTTTAATAGAATGGAAAGCAGCTGTATAAAAAATTTTATGAAATATACGGAAAATATCATATTGAAAAGTATTTTACTAAAAAGGATCAGTGAAAGCATCAAGACAAAGCTTATACTTCACACCGTTTCGTGTTCTTTATTAACACTTCATCAGGCGGTCTTCAAATAAAATGCTTCATAATTGTTATTCAATATACAAAAGATACATGTCAATTCACACCATTAATACAAACCATAAAATGGTTATCCTGTCCAATAATGCATATCCTTGTCGTATTTAATTTCCAATCACAGTAATAATTCTATATTATAAGTTCACAGACAATTTTTCAAAACATATGACTATAAACACAATTAAAATATTTATTAAACAAAAATTAAATAAAAACTTGTCACTTCTAAACATCACTCTCAAAAGTGGTTTCCATGATAGTCAATAATTAAACTAGTATAACAGCCTGGACCAGTTACTACCACTAAATCTGTAGCCAATTTTATAATAATAAATGAAAACTAATCATTTTAAATAAATCTTACAAATCTAACAACAAATGCAAATTTAAACTTGTTAAATTTTTTATAAGTAATTAGTTTAAATATCCATTCCGTCATGAAAGGCGCTTTCTTTTTTTATATCCCGACTAGAAATTTTTGACTGCACCCATTTGGGGCCCAATAGGGTTTCCCAATTGGGATTCTACGTTGGGATGTAACGCAGATACTACCTTGGGCACCAATCGGGAAATCCCAATCTGTTCCCTGTTGGGCTAAACCTGTGTGTGCCACTTAGGGCAGTCCCGATCTGTTCTTTATTGGGTAATACCTATGCGGTCCCACACAATAAACTCGTAATAAAACAAAGTGCAAATTGACTTACAAGTATTTTTATTAATAATTTTTAATATAAAAAAAAAAAAAAAAAAAATTGATTTTCAACAGATTTTTCGAAACTTTTTTCCACGAATAAACTTTTCGTTGATTAATTTAATGAGGTATCAACAACACAATTTTTTTCGGAATCAGAACTATTCGGTCTTGTTTTTTTGTATTTTGGTTTAATTTTTGTATTTTCGTATTTTTCATTGAACTTCCTTTAGAATCAATCGATGAAGATTTATGTTCATAGAAGAAACGCCAGTATTAGAAGAAATCTTGCTTTGATCTTAGATGATAATGATGATCCATTAATTTAAATTTTTTCTAGCTTTTTTTTTTGGAGACTCAATCTCGTTCTTAGTTTCTTCTTCGCAAAGCCCTGTAAAAAATAACCATATTTTGTAATTTTCGAAATTTCGGCGCATCATAGGGAGGTGGCATGTATTTACAATAAACCGTTTGGTCGTGTTTGTTTCATGTCAGCCAAGAACTTCGAACAAAATCGATATCATTATCGGAATTTTTTCCCAAAAAAAGAATTAACTGTTATTTAGATTTGTTTCTGAAACAAAACAAAATTCAAAAGATTAATATATCAATTACAAACACTTTAAATGGAAGTAAAAAGATTTCATTTTTTGCAATTACTTACATAGTATCAGAAGATATTGAAAAAGAAGTTAACACAAAATTATTTCTTAAACAATCACTAATTTTGTAACTAAACGTTTAAAAATAAACATCAATTGATTCAGAACTTATTATATATTTAATGTCGAAATAATCAGCTTAATTTTTTCGTTTTATTTCTTCACATTAATATTTAAAAAAACTTTCACATTAAAATACACATAAAGATTTATTCAACAATCTCAATTCAAATAATTAATTGCTATCGCTTCCCAAGTTCTGATAATAAAACAAAATTAACATTTTAAAATGAATTTATGCAAGTTCGTTCACTGCACTACGACGTACAATCTACAGATTTAGACTTGTTAATAACTTTTTTTGTTGGAAGTAAACATTATTTTTAGACTAAGAGCCCGTGATCGCCAGTCCTACCACATAGTATAAAGGCTAAAAAATTTTCTGTGCAAGTACCCTACAGCAGATAAGAAGGTTTGGATATTATGAATCTCGAACCGTGGTGGCTTTGGCAGGTAACAATTAGCAAAGGTGCGCATAATTGCTGCCCAAAAACATAGCATAATGCGCAATTTTTTAGTATGTTCTACAGGATACTATTTATTAGAATATCCGAACTTCAACTATGTCTGGAAGAATGTTAGAACTTTTGAAACTGTTTGGTCGTTTGGAAAACATCTTTGAATAGTTGATCAAGTAACATACATAAAAATCAGATTTTATATTATAACGTAAGTTGAATTATTATTTATTCAAGGCATCTGGCAGGGGGTTGCCACCCTACAAAATGTCTGGCAACGGATGGTATGATATTCTAATAGTATCCTGTAGAACATACTAAAAAATTGCGTATTATGTTATAATGTTTTGGGGTAGCAATTATGCTAATCTTTCCTACCTGTAACCTGTCAAAGCCACCACGGTTCGAGATTCTTATTAACCAAACCATCTTACCTGTTGTAGGGTACTTGCACAGAAAATTTTTTAGCCTTTATTCAATGTGGTAAGACTGGCGATGACGGGCTCTCCCTCTATTTCTTTTGGGTGACGTCACTAAACACGTGTGACAGTACATATATTAACCTTGAAACTATATCACTGTAATGCTTGTTAATCATCACTATGTTTTATACACATCACATAAAAATATATAATTTTTTTTTTTTTTAATTAAGACATGTCTTTTTTATTTAGCATTTTAAGAGATGTGCATTTTTTTTTTTAATAGAGAAAAGTTTGTAACTATACAACTCTCAATATACTCCCGAACACTATCTAATGAGTAATTTTGTAACAAAACACTCTATTCAAAATATTCAAAATATTCAAAATAAAAATTATAAAAGAAAGGCGAAAAGTACAAAATCTTTCACATTGGGCTATACCATTATTTTCTCCAAAGGGT